>JAINUG010000204.1:177500-522500 GCA_029706075.1 Aldrovandia affinis | reverse complement strand
GTGGCAGCCACCTCTCTGGCGCCACCTACAGGAGGATAAGGAGGGTTCTGAGCTTCAGGAGACGTGAGTACTCAGTTGGGATTTGGGTCACGCACGTTTCCCTGTGCCCACAGCTTCTCACGCACGTTGTGGCAGTCACGGGCTAAGGACCTCCAGCACCAGGCTGTTTCACCCACACAGCTGAGACCCCATCACAGAGTATGGGAGGATTGGGACACTACAGGAGACTGTGAGAGAATTGCTTGTGGACTGAGGGCACAGAATATATATATACAGGCGTGAAGTTACATTTAAGGGAGAAGAAACGTTGGTCTGCAAGGTGGAGATGGTTGTGGAAAGAAGGAGACGTGGGATGGCTGCTTAAAACAGCGTCTCTATAAATGATCCGCTTCTCTCAAACAGTTTATTTTCCAGAAGCACACTGTTTACTGAGTGCTGTGTAAGAATGAGTCAGAAAGAGAAAAAAAGTCTGCTGTTGATACTGTCTGATCTTCTTATATTTATAAACTAGATGACATTCAGGGAACAATAATCATGAAATAAGAGGTTCACACAAAAAATCCTTAATTCTCACCAGGTTCTCTCTCTGAAACAGGGTTTATTTCCCTCTCTGTATCTCAAATGAATAACTGGCTCAATTTTGGGGAGAGCGATAATCAAAATAATCTAATTTATTCTGTGGAAAGTAATAATCAGAATAATCTGAGGCCCTTAACAATGCATAATTTGATTTTTAAATGTACGTTAGACACACACACAAACTCAAACATGCATTTTCACTCACACACCACACACACACACTCCCACTCAAACATGCATTTTCACTCACACACACATGCACACGCTCACACACACACACACACTCCCTGTCCCTATAGATGGGCTGAATGGCCTGGTTCTCTCTCTTCTCCCCTCTCCTTGAAGCCTCCACCTCCATTGCTCTTTCTCTCACGTGACTCCTGCATCTCTCCCCCCCCCCCAGGAGTGTTTGGCCAGCGTCTGGAGGAGACAGTGGTGTACGAGCGGCGGTACGGCGAGCACACGGTGCCCCTGGTGGTGGAGCAGTGCGTTGCGTTCATCCGGGACCACGGGCTCAGGGAGGTGGGGCTGTTCCGCCAGCCGGGCCAGGCCACGCTGGTCAAGGAGCTGCAAGAGGCCTTCGACGCCGGAGAGAAGCCCTCCTTCGACAGGTAGGCACATCTACTGCAGCGGTTCCCAAACTTTCTGAACCCACAAACCACTTAATAGGAGTGGGTCACAGAAAATGCATTGACTCATTAATATACACTAAGAACACATAGAAGTTTTAGGACACATCCATTTTTCCAGTTTTTATTTTACTTTATGCAGTTTAATGTTTCAATGTACTCTGAAATTAAAGCATAGAACAAATAAACCAAGAAATCATGGAATCAATTTGTTTAACAAAATTTCATCTAAATTTTTGACTCATCAAAGTAGCCACCTTTTGCAGACATAACAGCCGAACACACTGGTGGCATTCTTTCTACAATGGAAATCAAATATTGTTTGGAAAGTTCTTCCCAACACTGTTGCAGAAGTTCCCACAAATGTGTTGCACTTGTAGGTTGCTTTGCTTTCACCCTTCTGTCCAGTTCATCCAAAACCAGCTCGATGGGGTTTAAGTCTGGAGATTGTGCTGGCCATTCCATGATTTGAAGCATACCGTCTTGTTCTTTTCTTCTAAGGTAGTTCTGATATAGCCTGGAGGTATGTTTTGGGTCATTATCTTGCTGTAGGATGAACCCCTGACCAACTAGACATAGACCAGAGTGTATTACATGGCGCTGCAAAATGCTGTAGTAGCCCTTTTGGTGCCAGTCACTCAAGTTGCCGACACTGGATCCAGCAAAAGAGCCCCAGACCATCACACTTCCTCCTCAATGTTTGACAGTTGGTGTCACACACTGAGGAACCACCCTTTAGCTTACTCGACGGTGTACAAAAACCTTGTGTGATGAACCGAAGATTTCATATTTTGATTAAGACCTTCTTCCAGTCTTCAGTAGTCCACTGGCAATGCGTCATGGCCCAGGCAAGCCTCTTTTTCTTATTTTGCCACCTTAGCAATGGCTTTCTTACTGCCACTCGAGCTGTCATTTTTACATTTACATTTTAAGCATTTAGCAGACGCTCTTATCCAGAGCGACTTACAAGATGTGCATTAATACAAGGTAAGAACAATCATAGTTGGCGCACAAGATCAGTGCAGTAAACAGCAATAGACATCATTGCAGGCGTCTGCATATCATACCTGTAACACTGGGAAAGAAAAGGTTAGTGGTGTTTTTTTTTTTTTTACAGTGTAGAACAAGTAAACAGTGGTGACGACAGATTGACTAGATGGACAGTGTTCAGTGGTAGTGGAGTCTGAAGAGGTGGGTTTTGAGTCTCTTGCGGAAGATTGGGAGTGATTCTGCAGTCCTGACCGATTGCGGGGGGTCGTTCCACCAACGAGGGACCAGGACAGAGAAGAGGCGAGACCCCGAGGAGCGGCTGCCAGGCGCCCGGAGGGATGGGGCAGTCAGTCTGCCAGCGGAGGCGGAGCGGAGGGGTCTGGGCGGGGTGTAGGGAGTGATGAGTGACTGGAGGTATGGGGAGCAGTACCTCTGGCCGCTTGAAAAGCAAGCACCAGTGACTTGAATCTGATGCGTGCTGCGATGAGGGAGCCAGTGCAGAGAGGAGAGTAGAGGGGTGACGTGGGTGAACTTCGCTGGTTGAACACCAGGCGAGCAGCAGCGTTCTGGACTAGTTGCAGTGGCTTGATGGCACAGGCCGGAAGGCCTGCCAGCAAGGAATTGCAGTAGTCCAGACGTGAGATCACCAGGGCCTGGACCAGGAGTTGAGTGGCCTCTTGGGTGAGGAACGGTCGGATTCTCCGGATGTTGTGGAGGGAGAACCGGCAGGTCCAAGTGACCGCTGCAATATGGCTCGAGAAGCACAGCTGGCTGTCCAGGGTTACCCCAAGACTCCTGGCAGACTGGGACAGAGACACTATGGAGCCTTCCACGGTGATTGATGCATCAATCATCGGGGAGCCCTTCGCTGGGAGGAAGAGCAGCTCTGTCTTCCCCAGGTTCAGCTTCAGGTGGTGGGTGGACATCCATGCAGAGATGTCAGCCAGGCATGCAGAGATCCGTGCCGGGACCTGGGTATCAGATGGAGGGAAGAAGAGAATGAGTTGAGTGTCATCAGCATAGCAGTGATAGGAAAAACCATGAGCAGAAATAACATAGCCAAGTGACTTGGTGTACAGAGAAAATAGGACGGGGCCTAGCACAGAGCCCTGCGGGAGGGTAGAGAGGGTGTGGCGAGAGGAGAGGGATCCTCTCCAGGCCACCTGGTAGGAGATCAGTATACCTGTCCCTCCACCTCTACCTGAGGGTCGTGGAGTTTGGGAGAAGGTGTAGGCAGCGGAGAGAGCAGCAGGGGTGGCCGTGTTTTGCGGAGTGATCCAGGTCTCCGTGAGCGCCAGGAACTGCAGGGAGAGTAGTGAGGCCTGGGCCGAGATGAAATCGGCCTTCCGGACAGCGGACTGGCAGTTCCATAGTCCGCCTGCTACCACCACGTCAACACCGGGAGATCTAGGAGGGTAGATGAGGTTGGACAGATTACGGGTGTGGGTAGAATCTCTCCTTCTAGGCAATCTAGAAGAGGAGACATGGACTGGGATAGGGAGGAAGCATGTAGTGCTAGATGCAGAGGAAGAATAGGGAGATACAAAACTATGATACTCACCGTGACTGATTGCGATTGAAAAGAGCTGAGTAGCAATCGGCTTTGAAATAAAACTACAACGCAGCGATAGAATCTAACTGCTGGACATCAGCGACACAAAAGCGAATTAGTTACAATGACAAAGTGGCATTAAGTGCCAATTCTAACCAAACCTGCAGCTCAAAGTCTTCTCTTCACAGTTGAAACTGAGACTTCCTTACTTCGACCAGTGTTAAGCTGTTGTCCTGTGAGCCGCCTATCATGCAAGCTGTTGACTCTCAGAAACTTGTCTTCTCATTTTGTGCCTTTTGATGGTGTAGGAAACTGTACTTACTCAAATCAAATCAAATCAAATGTATTTGTATAGTGCAAATGAGAGTGGGAACAGAGGGGGAACCCAGGCCTAGATCCCCCCAAAAGCAAGCCTAAAGGCAACAGTTGCAAGGAAAAACTCCCTTGATAGGGAGGAGCCCATCCTCTTCTGGCCAGCACAGGGTGTGTCCAAAAAAGACCATATCATGGTCAGTCCAAGGTGACTCAGGGCTGAATAACTTTGCGCCTCCTGGGCCCTATTTTCCTATGCCCTATCGCAGGCGAATTGCCAGTTTCGTCTGTCGCAAACTGAATATTTCCTGTCTCCGCCGAGTTTGGCAATTTCGTGGTGCGCAATGAAGGTGTTTGTGCGACTATGGGTTGGACAGCGCAATAGGGGGGGTGACAATGAAAACAGTCGGGCACTATGCAAGTTTGGTGTCAAATAATGAGTTTGCATTTACGTCTAACTAGACCACCTCTTAGTGCAAACGCTGGCGCTCTGTGCAATTTGGTGACTTTATTGATGCGCACATACAGTATGAACATAAGGTTATCTGAAATCACATGAGAATGTTTTGTGAATATTGTGAATTTCCCCCCACGTTGAGGCAAATCCAATCCAATCCATGGGTAACTTGCAAGCGTGATCAATTAAGCTAAAAACTATTTCACCACAGCTTGTGGTTATTCAATGCACGGACATGAAAGACTGAAGCCAGCAGGCCATCCATCGCTACCGTTCAGTAAGATACACCTGTTCAATAAATATATGTTTGTATACACATTGTTTTTCTTATGTGAAAGGGTTTTATTCTTTCCATTTACACTAGAGAAAATGGAGTACATAATTGGACGCCGAATGCGATACCGTGAGCGATACCCTGGGTTTGGTAGCCGGTGTTGGCCAGACGGCTATCAGTTCGGCTGTACATGCAGTTTCTTCCAGTCTGGTCCAACATGCAAATTAGTTTATTGTTTTTCCTACACCTGACAGCCAGCAGAGAACTAAACAGGATTATTATACGCAATGTAGATTCCCTGCACACATGTGCAGTTGCGCGCACCATCTGATCACGGTATCATTTATGTGAATTGGAAGGGGGTCCACTCCATTAATATCCAGGTGGTTTGTGATGCACACTCCAGGGTGACACATGTAGGCCTACTGCACGATGAACATAAATGAAACAGGCCTAGTTGCAGTTGTGAGTTTTTTTATTCATTGCTTTCCATTTAACAATTACATTAAGTTAGAAGAACAAGAAACATTGTATTTTAAGTTGGAAAGCCTACAAATAAGGAAAAAAAGAGATGGTAAAATAAAACAATGTAGGTCTCAAAATATAAACTCAAATCATGAAAATAACAAATTAATGTACGCCTTGTTTTCCCCCTCTGATTCGCGCACCAACTTTTCCGCACCTCCTCGTTCTCCTCTTTTGAGAAGCGTTCCTGGCGCAGCCGCACAAAACTGTCATCCATGTCAGGAAATTGCCAAGTGGCTATAGTGTTAGCGCACTGGTATTAAAAGGGATAGAAAATAGGTGTTCTGATTGGTCATGATTATGAAGTTAAGTTTTTTTTAAATTGCATTAGGCACGCCCTAAAGCGCCACCATCTTCGCTTTGCGCCTGCGTTACCGACACCGTCCTAATTCACCAAAATAGGGCCCCCTGAGTTAGGTAGTCAGTGGGCGGTGCTAAACCACATGAAGGGGTCCAGATTCAGGAACTGGGGTAGGCGTGGGGGTGAGGGTTGATGGGGGCAGCTCACACTTCTCACAGGATCTAGGGCTCGGGGTCAGGTGCCCCTGAGTCAGAGGCCGAGGCAGAGAAGAGAACATGCAGTCAGAAAGAAAAAAAACAACACCTTAGCACACTTACTGACACCTTAGCCTTCTTTGCAATTTCTCTAAAGGAACGACCTACACTTTTAAGGGTTATAATGATCTGTCTGTCTTCCTTTGTTAATTGCCTTTTTCTTGCCATTATGATAGCAATATACTACCTCCTGCAATGCAAT
This sequence comes from Aldrovandia affinis, assembly GCA_029706075.1. Lineage (NCBI taxonomy): Eukaryota > Metazoa > Chordata > Actinopteri > Notacanthiformes > Halosauridae > Aldrovandia > Aldrovandia affinis. Next base: position 516,425 of record JAINUG010000204.1, on the reverse strand, counting down.
ATTGTCCAAATAATGCTTCAGAGGGTGTAGTAACACAGTCTGTTCCAACACTGCTTTTATGGAGACAGATGGTTTGTAAGTAATCAACAAAAGATGGGACACCTGTAGGAATTGTTTGCATCAACTTTCAAGGCTTAACTTACTTCCACTGCTGCAGAAGAGCTGTAAATTGTTAACCCATTACTTGTTCCCTGAAAAGAGCATTTTTTAGGGATAATGGAGTGCTTGAACAGGTTGCAGTGTCTAATTTGACTGGTGTGAATGTCAAGTATGTTATATATACTATACAAGTGATTCAAAAAAAAAAAAAAGTATCATCTTGCAATGAGATTATGTTGCCCAATTAAATTCAATTCCAAATTTAAATTTAAGTAGAGTAAGGTTCATCAGATTATGGTAGGCGAGACACTTATTTAAAAGCAGTTTGAGCTTTTCAAGTGCACACCCCACAAAAACACTGCGGACGGACGTGTGTGCGTGCGTGTGGAGAGAGATGACAAACAAATTGATGAATTTCGCAAACAAACCTAACAATCAATAGTGAAACTTTTGTTAGTCATTTCTAACAACAATGCCACCAAAGAAAAATGTGCACGAAGAAGAAATGCTGGAGATTAGGAAATCTCTGAATTTCATGTCGGAGGAAATTAGCAAGGTGGCTAACCAACAAACAAAGTTGCTTGGGCTAATGGAGGAAGTCCGGCAGCTCAAGCTTACAATCAAAGAGAAAGATAAAAAGTTATCAGATCTGGAGAGACGTGTTGATGATCTTGAACAATACTCGCGAATTGATGACCTGCTGATAAACGGACTAGCAACAACACACCGAACTTACTCCCGAGTTGTAGACGGAGAGAAAGGAGAAGACGCTCAACCAAGTGAACAAATCTCCTTGGAAAAGCAGGTGATCCAGTTCTTTGCAAGCCATAGTATGAGTTTACAAGCAAACGAGATCTCAGCATGTCATACGATTCCAAGAAAGGATAGAAACACCAAAGCAAGCACGTATCCTAAAAAAGCAAGGTAAAATTCTAGCCACTTGGACAAGGAACTGTAAAGTTTGGATTAAGTTGAATGGATCTCCCGAGGAAGCTAAAGTCATTTTGGTAAGAGATATCAGTGACTTGGACAAATATAAATGAGTAAGCCTGATAATGCCTCCTATAGATGGCTAACGGGGCTTGTGTTTCTAACGATGGGTGGTAGCCTTCTCGAATGTGTCTGGCTAAAGGTTTTTGCATGGATTATTTTTTGTTTTTATGGCATGGGTTTTTTACATCTTTTTTGTTCCGGTCCAAAAAAGACAATGACTTGTAGACAAAGGACAATTGAACTGGCTATAGCAAGAAATGTTGCCTTTCAACATGCATTTGGATGAAGATATTGACCCTGAGAGTAATTTCTTTAAGTATGGTAATAACTGCTGTTACTATACTGATGGACCGTTTAATAATAATATCAAATTAGATAATTGTATATCAATTATTAACTTTAACAGCAGAAGTTTATATGCGAACTTCCAAAGTATTAATGATTATATAAACCAGTTCAACACACCATTCAATGTGATTGCAATCTCAGAAACTTGGTTTACCTTGGAGAAAGGGGTGGATTTTGAGTTGGAAGGTTATGAATTGAACTTCATGAACAGAGTAAACAAAATGGGAGGGGGGACGGCTCTGTATGTAGATATAAGGTTAAAGTATAAGGTTATAGAGGGTATGACTACTACTATTGATGATGTGTGTGAATGTATCACCATAGAGATTTCCATGGAAAAAAGAAAAATATTATTGTCAGCTGTGTTTACAGAGCTCCCAGCTCCAGTATTGAGGTATTCAAGAATTTGATGGTAGATATGTTTACAACGACGGAGCATAAGGTCACGTTCATTTGCGGTGATTTTAATATAGATTTACTAAATCCTAACAAGCTTTTATCGGCCGATGAGTTTATTGCTGCAATGTATAGCATGAGTTTATATCCTAGTATTACTAAGCCTAGTAGAATAACATCTCACTCTGCTACCCTAATTGATAATATATTTACTAATAACATGGAAAACAATACAGTGAGCGGATTACTAATGAATGATATCAGTGACCATTTGCCAGTGTTTGTGATCTATAGCTGTGGTTATAGGATGAAGAAGGATGGAATTATTACTAGCTACATGAGAGTGAGAACGGAAGAAGCACTAAATGATTTTAGAAGTGAATTGATATCCCATGACTGGAGAAATGTGTATGAAGCAGAGGACGTTGACTCAGCATATGATACTTTTTTAAACTCATTCCTATTATTTTATGACAAAAACTGTCCAGTGCAACAAAGCAGGAAGAAATTAAAGTGTCTGGATAAGCCTTGGATCACAAAGGGATTGTCAAATGCCTGTAAAAAAAAGAATACCCTATATAGAGAATTTATGAAATATAGAACTAGAGATAAAGAAACTAAATATAAAATATATAAAAATAAATTAACTGATATTATTAGGAAATGTAAGAAAGAGTATTATAATAATATATTAGAAAAGAACAAAAATAACATCAAGGGTACATGGAATATATTAAATAAAATCATTAGAAATAGAACAACGAACTATAGCTACACAGACCATTTTACTGACAATGAAAAGACAATTACTAACATGAATGATGTGCTTGAGGGGTTTAACAATTTCTTTCCCCCCACAAGGGGGAGGAGTCTCACAATATTTTGGTGAACGAAATCCAGCTACAATTCTTTTGAGAAATACTGACAGAAACTAAATAATTAATATTGTCCACATGTTCAAGAATAAGACATCAACAGATTGGAATGATATTGATATGATGGTAATTAAGAAAGTAATTATTGCTATTGCAGATCCTTTAACATACATTTGCAACCTATCTTTCAAATTGGGCTCATTTCCTAGCAAAATGAAAAAGGCTAAGGTGATCCCATTTTACAAAGCAGGAGACAAACATCTTTTCACCAATTACAGGCCAGTTTCCTTGCTTTCTCAGTTCTCCAAAATTCTGGAAAAGCTATTTGTTGCACGTTTGGATAGTTTCATAGAAAAGCATCAGTTACTGATGGCTTTAGAACAAACCGATCAACTTAAATGGCCTTAATGGAATTAGTAGAAGAGTTAACAAGTTCACTTGACAATAAGAAATATGCAGTAGGGGTTTTTATAGATTTAAAGAAAGCGTTTGATATAATTGATCATGATATTTTACTGCAAAAGATGGAAAGGTATGGTATTAGAGGGGTGGGGTATGATTGGTTAAAAAGCTACATTGGTAACAGACAACAGTTTGTACAAATGGGTGATTATAGATCAACTAGTCTAGACATTACCTGTGGTGTGCCGCAAGGTTCGATATTGGGACCAAAATTATTTATATTATATATCAATGATATATGTAATGTTTCCAGTATTGTGAAATTGGTTGTTTTCGCCGATGACACTAATATCTTTTGTTCTGGGGAGCAGCTGTTGGAGGTTGTCTCAGCAGAATTGGGTAAGCTGAAATTGTGGTTTGACACAAACAAATTATCACTAAATAAAAACAAAAACAAATTCATAGTGTTTGGCAAACGGAAAATAAATTTGAACATACAAGTTGAGATAATGATTGACAATGTTAGATTAGAAAGAGTAAATGAGAATCTTTTTTTGGGAGTGATCATAGACCACAGTTTCAGCTGGAAACCCCATATAAATTATGTTCGAGCTAAATTAGCAAAAAGTATTGGAGTCCTAGGTAAAACAAGGCACATCCTGAACCTTAAATCACTTTACACTCTGTACTGTACTCTTATACTACCTTATCTGACTTATTGTGTGGAGGTGTGGGGAAACACTTACAAAAGCACTCTACAGACATTATGCACAATGCAAAAAAGAGCAATACGAGTAGTAAATAATGTAGGTTATTATGATCACACAAATGCACTGTTTTTAAAGTTACAGACATTGAAGTTCATGGACTTAGTAGAATTTAAAACAGCACAATTAATGTATAAAGCAAGTAATAATTTACTTCCTGGCAACATACAAAAAATGTTCAGGGATAGAGAAGGAGGGTATGACCTGAGGGGCAACTTTAACTTAAAACAACCTAGTGTACATACCACTCTGAAAAGCATGTGTATTTCTGTCTGTGGGGTGTGTTATGTTCTGAGTGTCTGTTCTGTTGTTTTTTGTACTTTGTTTATTTGTTATCAGTCATTGTTTATCATTCTTCATTCAGTATTCTTTATTCTTTATTCTGTATTGCATTTTCATCGTTCTGTCACGTTCTGTCACGTTCTGGTCCCTGTCTGTCTTTGTTCCGTTTATTTCGAGATCCACTCCTTGTCTTGTCATGCACTTCGGGAAGTTAAACATTTCGGGTTTTCTCCGTCTTCGCTTATTTTCTTGTTTTCTTCCTTCTTCCTTTCTAGATTGCACTTTGTATATATTAGTTAGATGTGTATAGTACTAACCAACTAATCTACTAACGTTAGGGATTTAGATTAAGTTACTAACACTACTAATCACTAATTATCTCACGCTTCTGACTATCGCTGTCATTCTCTCTCATTATCCTATCCCTGTTAGCTTTTCACTTTCCCTTTCATTCGCACGCAGCTTCTCTCTTTGCGTTCCTCCCCTTCTAACTATGCACGTGTCTGCCTGATCTCCCAGGTCGTTTATTGTCTATATGTTTGTACGATTCCCAGTCCGTGTCTTTCGTTTCCCCTCGTTATTCTATTAGCGAATCCCCTCGTTATTAGATTAACGATTCCCATTGTTTACACCTGTGTTCCTTCCTCTCTCTCCTCCCAGTCACACCTGAGTCCTATTGTGTTCCCTTCCCTGCTTGTATAAGTTTCGTGTCTATGTTCTTTCCTGTGCTGTATTGATCCTTATTCCCTGAGCCTATTATTCTGAAGCCAGTGTTTATTGTATTTTCCGAGACATCCCTTCTGTTTACTTCTCCGAGCCTGCCTACCGATTCTGTTTTGTTTGCCTTTCTGCCTGCCCGTTTAGACCTTTTTGACTGTTTTCTAGACCTCCCTTTTGCCTTGTGATTTTGTACCTTTGCCATATCTGATTCCTGGTTTTGACCCCTGCTTCCCATTAAACTACTCTTTTGCCAATATCCTGATCTGTGTCTGGGTCCTTATCCTGATCGCCACAGGGTGAAGCTGTGGAATAATTTGCCTGAGGTAATTAAACAAAGTATAAATGTCGGACACTTAAAAAAAAAAAGTTAAAGCACTTTATTTGTCAGAAATACAGACTGGATTAAATGATAAGAACTAAAAATTGATATTTTGTTTGACGGATCGATAAATGGGCTATATAGGAAAAGACTTCCGAATTTTTCTTTTTTGGATGTTAAATTCTCTTTTGAGTGTTTGTTGTTTGTTTTTTTGTTTGTTTTGATCTTTCTATGTTCTTAGCAATAAGGGTTTCTTTTTTTGTGTGGAAAATATTGCAACGCATAAAGGTTAGGCAATCATAAGCTTTTTAGCTTCAGCCTTAACCTTTTCGGTCATTCGTACTGATATGATAAACGATGTCTCTTAGGTGTATTGTGAAACATGATCGAAATAAATAATTAAATGAAAATAAATGAAATAATAAAATAGTTTAGATTAGATTAGATTAGATTAACTTTATTGTCATTGCCAGTGCAAACACAAAACAATGAAATTAAGGAGGGTCTAACCAGAAGTGCAAATAGCAGTTATGTACAACTATACAGTATAGAGAGTAAGTGCAATAGTAAATACGATGAGTGGAATAAATAGGTAAAGGTGCTATAAAGTAGTACATAATATACACATGAGAGCATGAGATATATACATATATACATACATATACATGAGATACAGTACTACTGATACTATAGGTGGATTATAATACACTATAAGGTAGATACATGAGATATGGGAGTTATATACATGATTACAATATACAATATTACAGGTAGACTATGCTATGGATGTGGACTGTGCCCTGTGAGGTGGTGTGGAGTTCAGCAGTCTGACAGCTGAGGGGAAGAAGCTGTTCTTAGTCCTGTTGGTTCTGCCTGGGAGGCTGCGGTAGCGTGCCCCAGAGCGAGTGCCACGTAGGGGGATGAACAGTCCATGGCTGGGGTGAGAAGCGTCTCTGATGATGTTCCGTGCTCGCCGAGAGCACCGCTTCACGTAGACTGAGTCTATGGAGGGGAGGGGGGCCCTGATGACCCGTTGGGCAGTCTTCACCACCCTCTGCAGTGATTTCCAGTCTTTGGCGGAGCAGTTGCCGTACCAGACCGAGATGCAGGTGGTGAGGATGCTCTCGATGGTACAGCGGTAGAAGTTCATCAGCACCTGAGTGGAGAGGCGGAGTTTCGCCAGCTTCCTCAGGAAGAAGATGCGCTTGTGGGCCTTCTTGACAAGGGCTGAGGTGTTGGGGGTCCAGGCGAGATCCTCAGAGATGTGGACTCCCAGGAACTTAAAGCTGGTGACACGTTCAACCTCCTGGTCGTGGATGTTGACGGGGGTGTGCGTGCCTTTAACGTTCCTTCTGAAGTCCATGATGGTCTCTTTGGTCTTCTTGGTGTTGAGCTCCAAGTTGTTCTCGGCGCACCACTCTACCAGATGCTCTACCTCTTCTCTGTATGCCGTCTCGTCGTTGTTACTGATGAGCCCGACCACGGTGGTGTCGTCTGCAAACTTGACGATGATGTTCGTGTCGTGCACAGGTTTGCAGTCGTGGGTGAAGAGGGAGTAGAGGAGGGGGCTCAGCACGCAGCCCTGCGGAAGGCCAGTGTTCAGGGTTAGTGATGGGGAGATGAGCCTGTCCAGTCTGACATGCTGGGGCCTGTTGGTTAAAAAGTCCAGTAACCAATTGCAGAGGGAGGGGTCAATGCCAAGGTCGTTGAGCTTGGTGATCAGTTTGGATGGAATGATGGTGTTAAATGCCGAGCTAAAGTCAATGAACAGGAGTCTGACGTAGGTGTTGCTCTGGTTATTTGCTCTAGTTATTTGCTCTAGTTATTTGCTGTCTGATTGTATGATCATGTTGAAAACAGAAATTTGCCACTAACCATTTTTTAACCAATTTCTATCCCATATTATTCCTTTTTCTCCCAACTTTGGTGCGTCCATAAGTGATGTGCTCATTTGCACAGTTAATTTGTACTGAAGTTGTGTAATGTGTGTGTGATATATACACTTGTGTATGCACACTTTATGCATGTGTGAATGTTGTGTGTTTGTGTACTCCAGCAGTACAGACGTACACACAGTGGCCTCTCTGCTGAAGCTGTGTGTGTGAATATTGTGCGTGTTGTGTACTACAGCAGTACAGACGTACACACAGTGGCCTCTCTGCTGAAGCTGTACCTGAGGGAGCTGCCTGAGCCGGTGGTGCCTTTCTCCCGCTACCAGGACTTCCTCCTCTGCGGGAAGCAGATCCTCACTGACAGGAAGCAGGTACAGCGCGCATCATTGCACTGCGATAACAGGGCACAGATGGACGTGGGATGAAAAGCCCAGCGTTGTCTTTCGATCAATCTCTCTCTCTCCTGTGTTTTCAGGGTCTTTTGGAACTGAAGACAGTCTTGCATGAACTTCCAGTGGCCAATTTCAACCTGCTGAACTATATCTGCCAGTGAGTCCAGTGTAATCCCTTCACCAGTCATTTACTTACAATGCATTTACTTTCCACACAGCTAAGATACTTCACATTCCTCCTGTTTTTGTTATGAACATACAACACATTATACATGGGCTTAGCAGACAAGTGTCTCAAACAACAATGGAACATGAATCATTTACAGGTAACTGTCAAAATATAAGACAGTTCAAGCCTTAAAGGCAAGGTAAGAGCCAATAAATTCAGAGTCATTCGGGTCCTATGGTGAAGCATTTCTATCCTGATGGGAGTGGTCTCTTCCAGGATAACAATGTCCCATCCACAGGGAATGAGTGGTCACTGAATGGTTTGATGAGCATGAAAGCAGTGTAAACCATGTGGCATGGCATTCTCAGTCACCAGGGGCCTCATTTATAAAACAGATTTGATCTTAGAACGTGCGTACGCTCAAATCCACGCCAAAGTTCAGATTTATAAAAACGGTCTTTGACATGGAAAAGTACTTAGCTCCACCTCAGGTTCCAACTTGACGTACGCACGTTTCCTTATGGCAATGTTGGAGTACTGCAGGTATTCACGGTCTGGTCTCTTCTCTGTCCTGACCCCTCGCTGGTGGAACAACCTTCCGCAATCGGTCAGGACCGCGGAATCACTTGTGATCTTCCGCAAGACTCAAAACCCACCTTTTCAGACTAGCTAATTGTCATCACCACTGCCTACTTGCTCAACACTACATACCCCTGCTTACTCCATTAAAAAAAAAAAACCTTTTCCTTGCCAGTGTTACAGGTATGGTACGCAGATGCCTGCAATGTCTATCACTATTACTGCACTGATCTCTTGCGCAAACTATGATTGTTCCTATCATGTATTTATGCACATCTTGTAAGTCACTCTGGATAAGAACGTCTGCTAAATGCTTAAAATGTCAAATGTATTTGGAAATCTAAGAGCGCCAACATGTCGTCTGCTGCCTAATTGTTTCCTCATTATTATTCGTAGTAGTGTCACTGGAGAAGAGGTAGCGGGAAAGATTCAGGTAATAAGCCTAGCCTAATTAACAGCCTCCCTCTCTCCAGCACAGGTTCAGTGATCCCCAGGACACAGGCAGACAGGGTGAATGTTCAGACAAATCTTTAATAGCAAAGTAGTAAAATAATAACAGGACAGTAACCACCAACCTGACTTAAATGAGTACAGGATGCTAAATGACCAACCTCTAGGAGGCACTGATCCTCATGACATTTCTGTAAGCCTTTATGGTTACACAGCAAATGGTCAAAGTAAAGGGGAAAAAAAGAAGAAGAAACTTTGTTAGGCTAGGGAATACCGTAGCGGATACCTGTTACACAGTAAACTCCAAGCAAGCATCTCAAACCGTTGGTTCAAATGTGAATAGTCATAAAGTGTGGCAAACACACAGCAAGCGAGGGTTACTCAAATAGTCGAACCATTTAATTCAAATAGTGAAATTTAGACACCTAATATCACACTACAATTATACCAGCTAGAGCTCATCGGTACGTGAGGCTCCACTACAGGGGCATTCTAAGGCAAATCACTCCAGATAAATCAACCATTAAGAGGAAGGTCACATTAGGGGCACGCTACAGAATTGCCAGGAAGGGGCGCCGACAACAGAGATTGGATAAGGGTTGTCTTAACTTCTCTTAAAGGTGGTGGTTACACAGTTAAAAGCGAATAGTACGTCCGGGGGCACGTAGAGCACCAAAAATAAACAAAACAGTTTAATAGCAGAGAAATGACAACAAAAACAGCTGAGGGAAAGTCCAAATTGCTAAAAGTCGATATAAAAGAGTCCATGTAAGTGGCTTTAACAGTTCACTCTCTGGGATTCGAGCCAGACCCAACAGGGGGAAGCTAATTAGAAGAACCGGTGGAATCCGGTGGTAATCCCGTCACGTCACCAGAATGTGAGACCGCGTCGGAGCGATGACCAGGACCAGGAAGTCTAAATAGAAGCCAGCAACACGGCACAATGAACAGTGATACACATTGAACTGGGGAAAACGCACGAAACTTTTGAATGGAATTAACTCATCCCTTTCTGTGCGGATTGGTGAGCGTTGTAATCATTTCAGCAGTTTCGTCCCGTTCACTGTTCTGGTCCACTCCCCGTCGGTCGCAGTGGTGCTGGTTACACAGCCGGAAAGAACAACGAGTCAGCATACAACCAAACAAAAACACTGGCTAGAAGCCACACTCACGCGCAATCGGATCGGAAGTATTCACATCCCTTTTTGGTTGGCTCAGCAGGCAGAAGGGGGTCTTTCTCCAGATTACGGCATCGGAAATTAGCAGAGTAGTGGCGCGTCTTTTTCGAAGCAGTCCTTTTTTTAAACGTAGTATAGGGGCATGTCGCGGATCATGTGGGAGACCCAATCTCTCGCCGCTGTGGCAATTGGTGGAGCTGAAGGTAATCATTCAATTAGCTACAGAATGATAGGGGGAGGAGAGGAAAGGAGGGCAAACAGGGAAAACAGCACCTGGGGCATAGAAAACAGACAGGCAGAAATTGTCCATCTCATTAGTGTCCTGTCGGTTTAGTCCGATAGTAGTAGTAGTAGATGCTGTTGTAGTATTACCAGATTGAACACATTGCTTAGGCTATACGTAATGGTTTTCACAATAAAGTTATTAATAAATTAAAACACAAGCTAGGCTACTTGTGGAAAACAAAACAAAACTACCCAAAAGTTTCCAAAACTACCCATATTAGCATAATTGACACATCCTTGAAGGACATTTATTTAATATACAGTACTGTGCAAAAGTTTTAGGCAGGTGTGAAAAAATGCTTTATAGTAAGAATGCTTTCAAAAATATAAATTTTAATAGTTTATTTTGATCAATTAACAAAATGCAAAGTGAATGAACAGAAGAGAAATCTAAATCAAATCAATATTTGGTGTGACCACCCTTTGCCTTCAAAACAGCATCAATTCTTCTAGGTACACTTGCACACAGTTTTTGAAGGAACTCAGGTAGGTTGTTCCAAACATCTTGGAGAACTAACCACAGATCTTCTGTGGATGTAGGCTGCCTCAAATCCTTCTGTCTGTTCATGTAATCCCAGACAGACTCAGTGATGTTGAGATCAGGGCTCTGTGGGGGCCAAACCATCACTTCCAGGACACCTTGTTCTTCCTTACACTGAAGATAGTTCTTAATGACATTGGCTGTATGTTTGGGGTCGTTGTCCTGCTGCAGAATAAATTTGGGGCCAATCAGACGCCTCCCTGATGGTACTGCATGATGGATAAGTATCTGCCTGTATTTCTCAGCATTGAGGACACCATTAATCCTGACCAAATCCCCAACTCTATTTGCAGAAATGCAGCCCCAAACTTGCAAGGAACCTCCACCATGCTTCACTGTTGCCTCATTATTGTGCTGCTCTCCAGCCCTTCGGCGAACAAACTGCCTTCTGCTACAGCCAAATATTTTATATTTTGACTCATCAGTCCAGAGCACCTGCTGCCATTTTTCTGCACCCCAGTTCCTATGTTTTCATGCATAGTTGAGTCGCTTAGCCTTGTTTCCACGTCGGAGGTATGGCTTTTTGGCAATTCTTCCATGAAGACCACTTCTGGCCAGACTTCTCCGGACAGTAGATGGGTGTACCTGGGTCCCACTGGTTTCTGCCAGTTCTGAGCTGATGGCACTGCTGGACATCTTCCAATTTCGAAGGGAAGTAAGCATGTTGTGTCTTTCATCTGCTGCATTAAGTTTCCTTGGCCGACCACTGCGTCTACGGTCCTCAACGTTGCCCTTTTCTTTGTGCTTCTTCAAAAGAGCTTGAACAGCACATCTTGAAACCCCAGTCTGCTTTGAAATCTTTGCCTGGGAGAGACCTTGCTGATGCAGTATAACTACGTTGTGTCTTGTTGCTGTGCTCAGTCTTGCCATGGTGTATGACCTGGACATGAAACTGTCTTCCACAACCTCACCTTAGTGTTTGGCTGTTCCTCACCCAGTTTTAAGCCTCCTACACAGCTGTTTCTGTTTCAGTTAATGACTGTGTTTCAACCTACATATGAAATTGATGATCATTAGCACCTGTTTGGTATAATTGGTTAATCATACACCTGACTATAATCCTACAAAATCCCTGACTTTGTGCAAGTGTACCTATAAGAATTGATGCTGGTTTGAAGGCAAGGCGTAGTCACACCAAATATTGATTTGATTTAGATTTTCTTCTGTTCGCTCACTTTGCATTTTGTAAATTGATAAAAATAAACAATTAAAATTTATATTTTTGAAAGCATTCTTACTATATAGCATTTCTTCACACCTGCCTAAAACTTTTGCACAGTACTGTATGTTTGGAATCGTTATCTTTTTGGAAGGTCCATCTGCAGCTACGGTGTAGCTTCCTGGCAGAGGGAACAAGCTTTTTGGACAAAATGTCTTGGTACATGCTGGAGTTCATGGTTACATTTTAATAAGGGCCCCAGGGCCTGTGGATGCAAAACAACCCGCATTAAATATCCACCACCTCACTGTAGGCATGAGGTGCTTTTCAACATTACTTGCATTCTTTCAACGCCAAACATAATGCTGATGTGCATGTCCAAAAAGCTATATTTTTTTCATCTGACCATAAGACACGGTTCCAGTTGTAGTTCAGATGTAGTTTGGTGAATTCAAGGCACCTTTTTCGGTGAATTGTCTTCAAAAGAGGCTTCCTTCTTGCAACTCATAAAGACCATTGTCATGTAGGCATCATCGAACGGTAGCTTTAAACACCTTGTAACCCCAAGATGCCACATTCTTGAACTGTGCCCCTTGGACCATCCGTCTCACTACACATGGGAGCAAGATAGACTTGCGTCCTTTACCTGGCAGGTTAGCCACTGTTCCAGTGGCCTTAACACTAGGAGCGCTGAAACCGGTCATTTGACCGGTACTGACGTCTAGTCACATTTAGAAAATTGTTACGTTAGTTACAAACAAGTTACAGCATCCACCTTCCTTGACTTTTCCTAGATATTTATTCTTTGCATAACAGTGTTACAAAAATGTAAAAATCACGTTTGGAAAAAAGCGAAAACGCTTTTATTCCCCTCCGTGTGTGTTATTCGTGTGTTATTACGTCTCTTCCGACGAACGATTCAGTTCTCTTTCACCACACCAGATGGTGCAAGGATCTTCACATAGCTTATAGCCAAGAGTCTCTATTTTACAGAATGGCTTTATAATAATAATAATAATCATCTGTGTTAAAAATATATCAGATTCTGAAATCATACATAGCCTATATGTGTGTTTAAAAATGCGTTTCTCTGCAAAAACGCAATATACCACAGATCAGATGTATGTTTTTTTCATAACGCTACATATCCATTGTGCAGCTGGATAAAATAAAAGGGCAAAAATAACCGACCCTCGACCATCAGTACAGTTATAGGACATTCCTGTTGATTACAGTTCGAAAGAAGAGAAATGTTAAAATAAATACAATCTTTGCGAGATTCAATACAAAACAGTGTCCGAAAATAGAAGAAAACGGGCTGGTAGGAACTGTGTTTTCATACAAGTGAAAGGTGGGTGAATTAACATTTCTTCCTCTGTTTACATTTCTCATCTTTGATACTTGACTTGTTTTGTAAATGGCCTATATTTTGTCAAAAAATTTAAGAATGTCTCCAAAGACACGGATAATAGCAAACGCTCACAGTTGCCTATAGTAGTCTATATAGGACAGAATAAGTACATGGTATTAGAGGCGTTCGCCACTACGGGCTCTTTATTATACACTCGACGGGCTCTTTATTATACACTCGATTACGCTCCGTCTTTGTCAAATTTATGCATTCTCCTAATATTAGCTTGGTAATGTGACCGTGAGGGTACAGGGCGTAACAGGCACCCATAGCCGTGTCACAGTTTTTGCTTGCTAGTGCCATGTGTTCAAACTATACTATCTTATAACCCACAAGGAAGCAGAAAACAGGTTGGAAAGAACTTTGTTTTAAGTCAAAGGTAGGTGAATCCAACATGTCTTACTCTGCTTACAATTCTACAATTCAAAAAAGTCTGTGGCGTCCATCAACATTCAAGGCAGAACTTTCACAGACAAATGTCACAAGTTTTGTTCCCTTGACATCTGGACACCTGACACTGTTTCCTCTTCACTGGCCGCTCTTGCTGAGGTGTGTTGGGAGCTTGTGGACTGCATAGCGGTGTAAGGGCTGAAAGTCTTGGAGTACGTAAGTCTAGTGCTGCCTTTGCCATCATGTGATTTGCACGCAACTCCTTTGTCAGCTCAAGAATAAACCTCCTCCGGCTGATTGTTTTGTCCATGCACTGCATGTACAAAATATGGGCATTGATGGCAGCCAGATCTAAAATGTTGTAGAACACAGCAACTGGCCAACGGTGACTGGCTCCTTTGAATGAATACAACCGTGCCATCTGATCCAACACATCCACTCCAATTTTCGTGTTGTTATAATGCGCAATCCTTTTGTCACGGTTGTTCCCCTGAACCACCACCAGATGGCAGTGTTGTGCCTTCCTTTGGAAGGTTCACACCTGAACTTAATTATTTATCACCTCCCTATAAATACCCGCACCTGGCTTCGTTCAAGTGCGAAATCGTAAGCCATTTTTACGATTTAGCCGGTACGGTTGAACGTGTCTTTTTAAAGACGTGATTCGTTAGATACTTATTTAGATAAAGAATTTATCTCCTTCCAAGTATCCCTTTAGCAAATGTAGGACTTATTTTATGAAACCTTATTTAGGAACCTATCTACCTGTAGGCATTCAGTTTGGTTTCTTTCAAGCAGTCAAACAAGACTGTGTTTTGGGTTTTCATTTTCGTTCTTTATTTGGCTCTTCTAGCCGTTTATTATTTTGTTCGGACAACTCGGTTGTCTTTGGCTTATTTTGTTCGTTTGTGTCTTTGTGGCACTTGGTCACCCGTTGGGTGATTATTTCTGTTTCCCCCTTTTTGTTATTGTTTCCCTATTTCTCTGATCTTCAGAGCTAGTGGTTAGACTGTAGGGCAGTACAGCCTAACTTATAGATTCCCCGGGATTCTGCGAGTGGCACCAATCACTAACCACCCTCACAGTACGATTTCGCCATGAACACGGCGTCAGCGGGTCCCCGCGGTATCGATCCACTAGCAGGTTTGCAAAATAGCGAACTTGAGAGACAGAAAGCGACCATTGATCATTTAAGACAACAACAAAGAGGCATGCAGGATATTCAGACTGGTATTGTCTCTTCCCTACAAAGTTTGGAGGGCATGATTACAGCAATGGTTGACAGCCGTTCCCAATCAGCGGCGGGATTCTCCGGCCAGAATCCGGTCGTAACTCCTCGATTGGGCACACCGGTTGTGGATGGGTCACGGGAGGCTAAAATTCAGCTTCCTCCTCGTTTTTTCTGGCGAGTCCGGTAAATGTCGGGGTTTTAGCACAGTGCCAAATTGTCTTTCAGACTCAACCTTCTAGATATAGCTCAGAGGAGTCGCGAGTGGCACTGTTGTCATTGTTATCGGGGGCAGCTCTCGAGTGGGCAGTGCCTCTTATACGCTCTCAAGCACCGGTATTGGCAGACTCTCTGGAGTTAATGAACAGGATGGAGTTGGTTTTTGACCACGAGCTTCACGACAGCGAGTCTGCTACTAAGTTGACGCGCATGCCAGGGTAACCAAAGCGGCGGAATTCTCGATTTCTTTCCGAACTCTCGCGGGAGTTACAGGTTGGCCTGAGAACCCTCTCATTACGTGTTTCACTAACGCCCTATCCGATCCGGTGAGAGACGCTCTGGCAACTATTGGCATACCGGATTCTTTAGACAAATTAGTGACCACTGCTATACGGATTGATAACCGTATTAGGGAGCGCCAGCATGAGAAAAAGGATAGAGAGCACCTGGTTCCTATGAAAGGGTTTGAATCTCCATATCCTAAGCGTTTGGGCAAGCCTGACGAATCCTGGAGGTAGACAGTGCTAGCTTTCGGGTTCCGGCCGGAGGGGGATGTGGACTGGTGTCGGTACTGCCGACGGACGGGTCACACCCTGAAGAATTGTCCCAAACTGAAGGGAAGACGAATAGCCTCGCTATTGGGCCGAAGCCGGTAGCGAGACATCAGTCATCTATCTTCCGAACCTTTATTCCGGTAGAGCTATCCTGGAAAAAACAAAACACTAAAATAAACGCTTTTCTTGATTCAGGGGCGGTAGATTGTTTTGTGGATTCCGGTGGGCCAAAAGAATTAAATTACCTGTTCGGGTTCTTTCACAACCTTGTGGTGTCACAGCTCTTGACGGGCGTCCTCTGGGTTCCGGTCGCATTAAGGAGTCGACGGAGACTGTGATGATGCGGATCGCGTCACGGAGAACACACCGAACAAATAAAGTTCTTTTGGTCGATTCTCCCAATGCACCGTTAGTTCTTGGACACTCCTGGTTAATTAAACATCAACCACAGGTGAACTGGGGCAGCCACAGGAACACCATTGTACAATGGGGGATCAATGCTCGCGTGGTTGCTTACCTTTCATCTCCTCGTCTTCCGGTTTCCGGTTGGTCTAATAAACACGAGACCGATTCTGAGACCGATTCTGAGATCCACGATTCATTGCACTGCTCGCCTAAACATGTTCCGCCCTCCGTACATTCCTGTGAGTCGGAGAAAGAACTTGAATGGGATCCGCAGTGTGACTGGGGAGTTCCGCTTGAGGAGTCCACTGGGAGGAGATTAGTGACCTAGAATCACTATCGTTTGATTCTTTGGAGGCCGACATACCTTCTACTGACACAGAACCGAATCAGTCTCGAGTCCCTAAACGATCAGTGAGTCACTCCAGTTCGATTCCCATAAAAGTTCGACCTGACATCATCGAGCCAGGTTCCCCTATAACACAGGAGGGGGATGGAACTCATGAGTGCGGAATTATATCAGTTACCCTCCGGCATTCCTAAGGCTTATTCTGATCTGAGCGAAGTGTTTAGTAAGCAAAGGGCTACTAAACTACCTCCGCATAGACCTTATGATTGCGCTATTGAGCTGCATCCGGGCACGGTTCCTCCCCGCGGAGCCTTATATTCATTATCTGTACCTGAGAGTGCGGCTATGAAAGAATACATTGCAGAATCTCTAGCTAACGGTTTTATCAGGTCATCTACTCCTGCTGGGGCGGGGTTCTTTTTGTCAGTAAAAGGACGGGGGCTTACGACCTTGTATCGATTACAGAGGATTAAACAACATCACTATAAAAATCGATATCCTCTTCCCTCTAATGAACTCCGCGTTGAACGTCTCCAAGGGGCGTCCATTTTTACCAAGTTGGATCTTCGCAACGCCTATAATTTGGTACGGATTCGACAGGGGGACGAGTGGAAAATCGGCTTTTAATACGCACAGTGGCCACTATGAGTACCTGGTTATGCCGTTTGGCCTCACGTGCGCCCCGCTGTTTTCCAGGCGTTAGTGAATGACGTGCTCAGGAGATGTTGGAAAAATCCGTCTTTGTCTATCTGGGCGATATCTTGATTTTCTCCACTTCCCTCACTGAGCACGCAAAGCACGTAAGGCAGGTACTTTAAAATGCCTATTAGAAGCCAGGCTGTTTGTGAAAGCGGAGAAATGCGGCGCCATGTACAGTCAGTTTCCTTCTTAGGATTCATTGTTTCGGAGGGAAAGATCCAAATGGATCCCAAAAGTGACTGCGGTCCGGATTGGCCATCTCCCGGTTCTGTTAAGCAGGTCCAGCGGTTCTGGGATTTGCGAATTTTTATAGACGGTTTATCCGCAATTTTAGTGCAGTGGTCGCTCCCATCACGGCTTACCAAGAAAAAACGGTTCCCTCTCATTTCAATGGACTCCTAAGGCGGAGGCGCGTTCGCCAGGTAGAGGAGATTCTGTTCAGAACCAATTTTAATTTCTCCTAATCCTTCACTGCCCTTCATTGTTGAGGTTGACGCCTCTGAGCTCGGTGCAGGGGCTATATTATCCCAGCGGTCGGCCTTAGACCAGAAGGTTCATCCCCGTGCGTATTTCTCTCGGAGCCTTTCCCCTGCCGAGAAATTACGATGTTGAGGGACCGGGAATTATTAGTGGTGAAATTAGCACTGGAGGAATGGCGTCACTGGCTAGAGGGGGCGGAGCATCCTTTACAGTCTGGACAGACCATAAAACCTGGAATACATCCAGGAGCTCAGCGGCGTAATTCGCGGCAAGCTCGATGGGCGTTGTTTTTACCCGATTTAATTTTCTTTTAACATACCGTCCGGGTCAAAAACACTAAACCAGACGTGCTTTCCGTCTGTACGATGGTTCAGAACAGGACCGTTCGCCCACACCCATTATCCCAGGAGCACAAATTCTATCTCCTGTCTCATGGGAGATAGAGAAAGTGGTTCACGAGGCTCAGCGCCTTGAGCCGGTCCTGGCGGGGTCCTCGGGGTGCCTCTTTGTACCGTCAGGAGCACGCGCCCAAGTTCTTCAGTGGGGTCACTCTCTCGGCTCACGGTCACCGGGCATACACCGACGCCGATTTCCTGGGCAGACAGTTCTGGTGGCCCGGGATGGAGAGGGATGTGTGGAATTTGTGGCAGCCTGTACTGTTTGTGCTCACTAACAAGGGCTCACAGCTGGCACCGTCAGGGGTTACCGGCCTTTACCCGTTCCACATCGTCCATGGAGCCATATTGCCTTAGACTTTGTCACCGGCCTACCCGAGCGGTCAGACGGTCATTCTGGTAGTGGTGGACAGGTTTTTCAAGGCAGCCCACTTCATTCCACTTCCCAAGCTGCCGTCCGCGCCCGAGACAGCTTGCCTCATGGTGGACCATGTCTTCCGCCCCTTCATGGGTTGCCGCAAGACGTGGTGTCCGATCGGGGCCTCAGTTTGCGGCCAGATTCTGGCGGCTTTTGTTCCCTTTTAGGGGCGTCCGTCAGTCTGTCTCGGGTTTTCACCCACAGACCAATGGACAGACTGAACGCACTAATCAAACCATGGAAAACACTCTCCGGTGTCTGGCCTCCGCCAATCCCACATCGTGAGCCGCCGGGCCTGGGCGGAGTACGCCCATAACACTTCAAGTAATGCTTCGTCAGGTCTTCCTTTCGAGGCTCAGTTTGGTTTTCAGCCTCCTCTGTTTCCTGAGCTGGAGGGTGACGGAGGGGTTCCTCCGCAGCGGCCTTTGTGCGACGTTGTCGGGCCACCTGGCGGAGGGTTCGACGGCACTGTTGCGCGCAGTTGATCGGCAAAAGGAGTTCGCTAACCATCGTCGTGGTTGCTCCATCGCTTCGGTGGGGGCAACGGGTGTGGCTCTCACACGAGATCTGCCGTTACGGTAGAGTCCTGCAAACTTGCGCCCGCTTTATTGGTCCTTTCAAAATCATCCGTAAGATTAACCCGGTCACCGTTCGTTTACAGCTTCCCACAATCCATGCGGATACATCCCACGTTCCACGTGTCCCGCATCAAACCACTACTCACTAGCGCCTCCCGCCTCAGACCCGCCGCCGCCCTCGTATCATTGGGGGTGGTCCCTTCACGGTCACGTAGTAATGGTGGGCCTCGCCGGCGAGTAGGCAGGGGCACTCTGTCACGGTTGTTCCCCTGAACCACCACCAGATGGCAGTGTTGTGCCTTCCTTTGGAAGGTTCACACCTGAACTTAATTATTTATCACCTCCCTATAAATACCCGCACCTGGCTTCGTTCAAGTGCGAAATCGTAAGCCATTTTTACGATTTAGCCGGTACGGTTGAACGTGTCTTTTAAAGACGTGATTCGTTAGATACTTATTTAGATAAAGAATTTATCTCCTTCCAAGTATCCCTTTAGCAAATGTAGGACTTATTTTATGAAACCTTATTTAGGAACCTATCTACCTGTAGGCATTCAGTTTGGTTTCTTTCAAGCAGTCAAACAAGACTGTGTTTTGGGTTTTCATTTTCGTTCTTTATTTGGCTCTTCTAGCCGTTTATTATTTTGTTCGGACAACTCGGTTGTCTTTGGCTTATTTTGTTCGTTTGTGTCTTTGTGGCACTTGGTCACCCGTTGGGTGATTATTTCTGTTTCCCCCTTTTTGTTATTGTTTCCCTATTTCTCTGATCTTCAGAGCTAGTGGTTAGACTGTAGGGCAGTACAGCCTAACTTATAGATTCCCCGGGATTCTGCGAGTGGCACCAATCACTAACCACCCTCACAGTACGATTTCGCCATGAACACGGCGTCAGCGGTCCCCGCGGTATCGATCCACTAGCAGGTTTGCAAAATAGCGAACTTGAGAGACAGAAAGCGACCATTGATCATTTAAGACAACAACAAAGAGGCATGCAGGATATTCAGACTGGTATTGTCTCTTCCCTACAAAGTTTGGAGGGCATGATTACAGCAATGGTTGACAGCCGTTCCCAATCAGCGGCGGGATTCTCCGGCCAGAATCCGTCGTAACTCCTCGATTGGGCACACCGGTTGTGGATGGGTCACGGAGGCTAAAATTCAGCTTCCTCCTCGTTTTTGCGGCGAGTCCGGTAAATGTCGGGGTTTTTAGCACAGTGCCAAATTGTATTTCAGACTCAGCCTTCTAGATATAGCTTGTCATTGTTATCGGGGGCAGCTCTCGAGTGGGCAGTGCCTCTTATACGCTCTCAAGCACCGGTATTGGCAGACTCTCTGGAGTTAATGAACAGGATGGAGTTGGTTTTTGACCACGAGCTTCACGACAGCGAGTCTGCTACTAAGTTGACGCGCATGCGCCAGGGTAACCAAAGCGTAGCGGAATTCTCGATTTCTTTCCGAACTCTCGCGGGAGTTACAGGTTGGCCTGAGAGCCCTCTCATTACGTGTTTCACTAACGCCCTATCCGATCCGGTGAGAGACGCTCTGGCAACTATTGGCATACCGGATTCTTTAGACAAATTAGTGACCACTGCTATACGGATTGATAACCGTATTAGGGAGCGCCAGCATGAGAAAAAGGATAGAGAGCACCTGGTTCCTATGAAAGGGTTTGAATCTCCATATCCTAAGCGTTTGGGCAAGCCTGACGAATCCCTGGAGGTAGACAGTGCTAGCTTTCGGGTTCCGGCCGGAGGGGATGTGGACTGGTGTCGGTACTGCCGACGGACGGGTCACACCCTGAAGAATTGTCCCAAACTGAAGGGAAGACGAATAGCCTCGCTATCGGGCCGGAAGCCGGTAGCGAGACATCAGTCATCTATCTTCCGAACCTTTATTCCGGTAGAGCTATCCTGGAAAAACAAAACACTAAAATAAACGCTTTTCTTGATTCAGGGCGGTAGATTGTTTTGTGGATTCCGGTGGGCCAAAAGAATTAAATTACCTGTTCGGGTTCTTTCACAACCTTGTGGTGTCACAGCTCTTGACGGGCGTCCTCTGGGTTCCGGTCGCATTAAGGAGTCGACGGAGACTGTGATGATGCGGATCGCGTACGGAGAACACACCTAACAAATAAAGTTCTTTTTGGTCGATTCTCCCACGCACACTGCTAGTTCTTGGACACTCCTGGTTAATTAAACATCAACCACAGGTGAACTGGGGCAGCCACAGGAACACCATTGTACAATGGGGGATCAATGCTCGCGTGGTTGCTTACCTTTCATCTCCTCGTCTTCCGGTTTCGGTTGGTCTAATAAACATGAGACCGATTCTGAGACCGATTCTGAGATCCACGATTCATTGCACTGCTCGCCTAAACATGTTCCGCCCTCCGTACATTCCTGTGAGTCGGAGAAAGAACTTGAATGGGATCCGCAGTGTGACTGGGGAGTTCCGCTTGAGGAGTCCACTGGGGAGGAGATTAGTGACCTAGAATCACTATCGCTTGATTCTTTGGAGGCCGACATACCTTCTACTGACACAGAACCGAATCAGTCTCGAGTCCCTAAACGATCAGTGAGTCACTCCAGTTCCGATTCCCATAAAAAGTTCCGACCTGACATCATCGAGCCAGGTTCCCCTATAACACAGGAGGGGATGGAACTCATGAGTGCGGAATTATATCAGTTACCCTCCGGCATTCCTAAGGCTTATTCTGATCTGAGCGAAGTGTTTAGTAAGCAAAGGGCTACTAAACTACCTCCGCATAGACCTTATGATTGCGCTATTGAGCTGCATCCGGGCACGGTTCCTCCGCGCGGAGCCTTATATTCATTATCTGTACCTGAGAGTGCGGCTATGAAAGAATACATTGCAGAATCTCTAGCTAACGGTTTTATCAGGTCATCTACGTCTCCTGCTGGGGCGGGGTTCTTTTTTGTCAGTAAAAAGGACGGGGGCTTACGACCTTGTATCGATTACAGAGGATTAAACAACATCACTATAAAAAATCGATATCCTCTTCCTCTAATGAACTCCGCGTTTGAACGTCTCCAAGGGGCGTCCATTTTTACCAAGTTGGATCTTCGCAACGCCTATAATTTGGTACGGATTCGACAGGGGGACGAGTGGAAAACGGCTTTTAATACGCACAGTGGCCACTATGAGTACCTGGTTATGCCGTTTGGCCTCACGTGCGCCCCCGCTGTTTTCCAGGCGTTAGTGAATGACGTGCTCAGGGAGATGTTGGAAAAATCCGTCTTTGTCTATCTGGACGATATCTTGATTTTCTCCACTTCCCTCACTGAGCACGCTGCACGTAAGGCAGGTACTTTAAATGCCTATTAGAAGCCAGGCTGTTTGTGAAAGCGGAGAAATGCGTTTTCATGTACAGTCAGTTTCCTTCTTAGGATTCATTGTTTCGGAGGAAAGATCCAAATGGATCCCAAAAAGTGACTGCGGTCCGGGATTGGCCATCTCCGGGTTCTGTTAAGCAGGTCCAGCGGTTCTTGGGATTTGCGAATTTTTATAGACGGTTTATCCGCAATTTTAGTGCAGTGGTCGCTCCCATCACGGCGCTTACCAAGAAAACGGTTCCCTCTCATTTCCAATGGACTCCTAAGGCGGAGGCGGCGTTCGCCGAATTAAAGAGGAGATTCTGTTCAGAACCAATTTTAATTTCTCCTAATCCTTCACTGCCCTTCATTGTTGAGGTTGACGCCTCTGAGCTCGGTGCAGGGGCTATATTATCCCAGCGGTCGGCCTTAGACCAGAAGGTTCATCCCTGTGCGTATTTCTCTCGGAGCCTTTCCCCTGCCGAGAGAAATTACGATGTTGGGGACCGGGAATTATTAGTGGTGAAATTAGCACTGGAGGAATGGCGTCACTGGCTAGAGGGGGCGGAGCATCCCTTTACAGTCTGGACAGACCATAAAAACCTGGAATACATCCAGGGAGCTCAGCGGCGTAATTCGCGGCAAGCTCGATGGGCGTTGTTTTTTACCCGATTTAATTTTCTTTTAACATACCGTCCGGGGTCAAAAAACACTAAACCAGACGCGCTTTCCCGTCTGTACGATGGTTCAGAACAGGACCGTTCGCCCACACCCATTATCCCAGGAGCACAAATTCTATCTCCTGTCTCATGGGAGATAGAGAAAGTGGTTCACGAGGCTCAGCGCCTTGAGCCGGGTCCTGGCGGGGGTCCTCGGGGGTGCCTCTTTGTACCGTCAGGAGCACGCGCCCAAGTTCTTCAGTGGGGTCACTCCTCTCGGCTCACGGGTCACCCGGGCATACACCGAACGCACGATTTCCTGGGCAGACGGTTCTGGTGGCCCGGGATGGAGAGGGATGTGTGGGAATTTGTGGCAGCCTGTACTGTTTGTGCTCGCAACAAGGGCTCACAGCTGGCACCGTCAGGGTTACTTCGGCCTTTACCCGTTCCACATCGTCCATGGAGCCATATTGCCTTAGACTTTGTCACCGGCCTACCCAGTTCGAACGGTCAGACGGTCATTCTGGTAGTGGTGGACAGGTTTTCGAAGGCAGCCCACTTCATTCCACTTCCCAAGCTGCCGTCCGCGCCCGAGACAGCTTGCCTCATGGTGGACCATGTCTTCCGCCTTCATGGGTTGCCGCAAGACGTGGTGTCCGATCGGGGGCCTCAGTTTGCGGCCAGATTCTGGCGGGCTTTTTTGTTCCCTTTTAGGGGCGTCGGTCAGTCTGTCTTCGGGTTTTCACCCACAGACCAATGGACAGACTGAACGCACTAATCAAACCATGGAAAACACTCTCCGGTGTCTGGCCTCCGCCAATCCCACATCGTGGAGCCGGCATCTGGCCTGGGCGGAGTACGCCCATAACACTCTGCGTAATGCTTCGTCAGGTCTCTCTCCTTTCGAGGCTCAGTTTGGTTTTCAGCCTCCTCTGTTTCCTGAGCTGGAGGGTGACGCAGGGGTTCCCTCCGCAGCGGCCTTTGTGCGACGTTGTCGGGCCACCTGGCGGAGGGTTCGGACGGCACTGTTGCGCGCAGTTGATCGGCAAAAAGGAGTTCGCTAACCATCGCCGACGGGCTGCTCCATCGCTTTCGGTGGGGCAACGGGTGTGGCTCTCAACACGAGATCTGCCGTTACGGGTAGAGTCCCGTAAACTTGCGCCGCGCTTTATTGGTCCTTTCAAAATCATCCGTAAGATTAACCCGGTCACCGTTCGTTTACAGCTTCCACAATCCATGCGGATACATCCCACGTTCCACGTGTCCCGCATCAAACCACTACTCACTAGCGCCTTAGCGCCTCCTGAAGCCGCCGCCGCCGCCGCCGTATCATTGGGGGTGGTCCCGCTTACACGGTACGTAGTATTGTGGCCTCGCGGCGAGTAGGCAGGGGCACTCAGTTCCTTGTAGACTGGGAGGGTTACGGTCCTGAGGAGCGCAGTTGGGTCCCGTCCCGGCACATCTTGGATCCATCTTTGATCCAGGATTTTCACCGGCGTGGGTCTGAAGGGTCGTCAGGAGTCGTCCCTTAAGGGGGGGGTCCTGTCACGGTTGTTCCCCTGAACCACCACCAGATGGCAGTGTTGTGCCTTCCTTTGGAAGGTTCACACCTGAACTTAATTATTTATCACCTCCCTATAAATACCCGGCACCTGGCTTTCGTTCAAGTGCGAAATCGTAAGCCATTTTTACGATTTAGCCGGGTACGGTTGAACGTGTCTTTTTTAAAGACGTGATTCGTTAGATACTTATTTAGATAAAGAATTTATCTCCTTCCAAGTATCCCTTTAGCAAATGTAGGACTTATTTTATGAAACCTTATTTAGGAACCTATCTACCTGTAGGCATTCAGTTTGGTTTCTTTCAAGCAGTCAAACAAGACTGTGTTTTGGGTTTTCATTTTCGTTCTTTATTTGGCTCTTCTAGCCGTTTATTATTTTGTTCGGACAACTCGGTTGTCTTTGGCTTATTTTGTTCGTTTGTGTCTTTGTGGCACTTGGTCACCCGTTGGGTGATTATTTCTGTTTCCCCCTTTTTGTTATTGTTTCCCTATTTCTCTGATCTTCAGAGCTAGTGGTTAGACTGTAGGGCAGTACAGCCTAACTTATAGATTCCCCGAGATTCTGCGAGTGGCACCAATCACTAACCACCCTCACACCTTTTGGGTAATTTCTTTGCGCCATTGTCAATCGCTACTGATAGGTGCATGGTGCTCACATTGTTCTTTGGCTTGCATTGATAAACAGTGAGTGTAGCTTTTCCAGCTTTCCAGATTGTGGTGGAAAATCGGTCTTTATTCTGTGCCCGTGCAGAAGGGGGCACTTCTCTCCTAATTTTGTTCATGGTACCAACAATGGTGGTTTTGTTTGCATAGAGTTTTTTTGCCAGAGCGATTGAGGTGAAGAAATTGTTATATTATAGTTATATAGTTATATTTCTTCCTTTCCCAATGAAGGGTTCCACGAGGTGCATTACCACATTGTCAGCCAACCGTTCACCGACAGGCCTCGTCTCATCTTTCCCAAGATATGGGAAAGCGTTGAGCATGTATTTCATTTCTACGTCGGCTGCGATCCAGAACTTTATTCCAAATTTGTCTGGTTTATACTGCGTGAAGTGGCATCGTGCTTTGGTAGGAAACAACTGCTCGTCAACAGTTATGTTTTCTCCAGGTGTGTAACATGCAATACTGTTTCCTACAAATTTGTTCCAGATCTCTGAAATCATGGCAAGTTTGTCTTTCTCAAGGTGTGTAGCCCTTGTCCTTTTCATCAAAACGCAGATAGCGCATTATGTCTCTAAACCTTTGCCGTGACATGGTTTCATTGAAAACCGGATTGCCCAAGTCAGAAGACCAGAAGTCTTCTAAATCCATGCTTTTCTGCTGCTTATTCCTCGTATATACAGCAGTCCCATGAATGCCTTCAATTAATCGACCGATAGGTCCCAATTCTCTGCTCCGTCTCTGTGGGCTTCTGCCATAGTGCAATTTCGAATCTCCCACATTTCCATGTCAATCAAACATAGCAGACTGCTCAGTGGACTTTTCTTGTATGATGTGTTGTGTGATGCTGCTCTGCCCGGTGCGTAGCCATTTCAAAACGCAATTATTAAAATTTGGCTAGGTAGCTATCCCACAACAACTTCAAGAATGCTTGGAGAAAATGGCTCCTGCTGTCTCTTTTGTCTGCCCACAAACTAATTTGCACCACCACTCGTTTCATACTAGCCTGCCCAGTCCACCTGCGTTGAACTAGCTGGTTTCTCTGTTAGCTATCTCTGCTGTAACCTCGCTGGTGATCATGGCTGTTTCAATAGCTAGTTTGACAGCAAATCAGAAGACCAAAGCTGAGCAGGCTATGCATTTATTTTGTTCGTAGTTAGCCAGCTCGCTAGCTGTATATTTTAGCTTAATCTGACCAATTCCCCTATAATTGCAGTTGCGTGCTAGCCTGCTGAGCAGGCAATATGTTCGTAGCTTGACTGTACCTTTCACTACCTGGCAGAGCCAAAAGCTACCTAAAATTACACAAAGTGACACAAAATACTAGCCATCTAAGCAGGCGATCCATATATTATATTCGTAGCTAGGCAGCTAACTTGGCTGTACAGCTGAACAGACAATGCATATTATTATCTTCGTAGCTAGCTGGTTATATCATTATATTATAATTATATATTATAATTCATATATTATGTTTGTAGCTAGCCAGCTAGCTGTAGCTACATTTCAGAAATACTAGCCAGCTGCAGGCAATTCATATACACTGCCTGGCCCAAAAAAAGTCACCACCTGGATTTAACTAAGCAAATAGGTAAGAGCCTTCCATTGGATAATTACTGCAGTGATTAACACTTTATTTAACCCTAACTAATGCAGTGAGTAGCTTCTCATTTCTTAAACAACCATGTCGGAAGACATATCCTGTGGTCGTGTTAATCTGTTTCAGAAGGGTCAAATTATTAGCCTGCATCAAGCAAAGAAAACTAAGAAACTAAGGAGATTGCTGAAACTGCTCAAATTGGGTTAAGAACTGTCCAACACATTAGTAAAACCTGGAAGGATAGTGGTGAACCATCATCTTTGAGGAAGAAATGTGGTCGGAGAAAAATCCTGAATGGTCGTGATCGGCGATCACAACGTTTGGTGAAATCATATCATAAAAAATCAACAGTAGAACTCACGGCTATGTTTAATAGTGAAAGTAAGAGCATTTCCACACGCACAATGCGAAGGGAACTCAAGGGATTGGGACTAAACAGCTGTGTAGCCTTAACAAAACCACTTGTCAGTGAGGCTAATTGGGAAAAAAAGGCTTAAATTTGCTAGGGAGCATAACGATTGGACTCTGGAGCAATGGAAGAAGGTCATGTGGTCTGATGAGTCCAGATTTACCCTGTTCCAGAGTGATGGGCGCATCAGGGTAAGAAGAGAGGGGATGAAGTGATGCACCCATCATGCCTAGTGCCTACCGTACAAGCCTGTGGGGGCAGTGTTATGATCTGGGGTTGCTGCAGTTGGTCAGGTCTAGGTTCAGCAACCTTTTGTGCCCAAAGAATGAGGTCAGCTGACTACCTGAATATACTGAATGACCAGGTTTTTCCATCAATGGATTTTTTCTTCCCTGATGGCACGGGCATATTCCAAGATGACAATGCCACGATTCATTGGGCTCAAGTTGTGAAAGAGTGGTTCAGGGAGCATGAGACATCATTTTCACACATGGATTGGCCACCACAGAGTCCAGACCTTAACCCCATTGAGAATCTTTGGGATGTGCTGGAGAAGACTGAGCAGGCAATGTTATATTCTTAGCTAGCCAGCTAGCAGTACATTTCAGAAATACTAGCCAACTGAGCAGGCAATTCATATATTATGTTCGTAGCTAGCCAACTATTACATTTCAGCAATCGGTAACTAGCTACCTGGCAGAGCCAAAAGCTACTAATGTTAGGGACAGCATATCGAGGGTTGATGTAATGACGTTTAATTATTCCGACAACAGTTGTAGTTTGAATGTAGCAACTAGTTAGCAGCTTTTTAAAAACTCATAACAGCTTCAAAATTCACGGTTGAGATATGAACGTGCGTAATTTATGTCATAGCATAAAACGTGAAACTCTCTTAGGCTTCCTCCAAAAACCAGGCATAGGTATTTCGAAGGCGTGGGCGGAGTTGGCGATCCTAGTGTTAAACTTCTTAATAATTGACACAACAGTGGAAAGTGGTATATTTTAACTTTTTAGTGATTTTTTGTAGCCATCACCTGATCTGTAGAGGTGAATAACCTTTTGTCTGATGCTTTCAGGGAGTCCTTTGCCTTTCACCATGATGATGGCTGACCACAGTATTTAAAACGTGTGTTCCCTCCTTTTTATACCCTAGGGAAACAGGGAACCATTGTAGGCCACTAATCGCACCCTTGGTCGGACTCCAGGGGAGTGACGTCGCGCTCTGTTGTGGACATTCATGTGCTCACTCATGTATCAGCCCCACTTGTATCAGCTGTCTGTCAAACACATTATTATTTCTATGGGATCATGGTGCTCTCAGCACTGCTCACTGTCATGTTGGCAGAGTATGAAACAGGGGGTTTTTGTTGCAGGTTTTTAAACAAGGTTGAGGCCTACTCCAGAGTGTGAAACAGGAGGTCTTTGTTGCAGGTTTTTAAACGAGGTTCAGGCCTACTCCAGCAGTAACAAAATGACCATCCAGAACCTGGCCACAGTGTTTGGACCCAACATCCTTCGGCCCAAAGCAGAGGACCCTGAGAGCATCATGGGAGGTCTGTGTGTGCATGGATGTATTAGTACATGTGTGTGTACGTATGTTTATATACAGGGTTGGGTTGTAATGGAATACATGTAACGGCGTTACGTAATCAGAATACAAAAATCAAGTAACTGTATTCAGCTCGCGTTACATTTGAAAAACGAGTAATCTGAATACAGTTACTTTAATAAACCTGAAGTGAATACATTTTGGATTACTTCTTGGAATTCTTGGTGGAAAGTTTTGCTTACAAACATTAATGAGCTGATATTCATTACTAAAGCTACAGCATGAAATTCTCATGCCTACATGATTATCATCACACAGCTCACGAAAACTACAGCCGCTGCACAGAACCAAAAAACTGCGTTAAGAAAAATGCGTAAAAAAAAAAGCGTACCCACACTCAGACAAACATTGATAGCGACAAGGAAGAAAAGTCACCTTTTAGTTCGTGGCGTTATCGACACAATTTCCAGTTTAAAGAAGAAAATGGGAAAAATCTGTCGGTCCAGTGTACCTTGTGTCTTCCAGGAATAAAGATACTGTCGGCATCAAAGGACTCGACTTCGAATCTTAAAAAGCACTTGGAGTAAGTCGACGTTAGCTAACCTTCAGCTTAATGAACACAGTTCTGCAGTAATTTGCTGTTACCTGACCTTAGCCTACAGCTGCTAATTTTATACTGCTTTCTTTATTGTTGAAACGATGACATTTTATTTTTCCCAGTTTTCTCCCAATTTGGTAGCCAATTGTACCCTACTATACGTCAATTGCGTTATGCACTGCCGAGCATTCGCCGCTACACAGCCCGCCAACACTGGCACTTTTCTAAGCCATATCCCTTACAAGTCGCTGTTATTCCAGTGCCAAAAAAGTTTCAAAAGTTATTACATTGTTTCAGATGCTGTGTTTGAGTTATGCTCATGATGAGCCATCAAAACAGTAAAAGAACTTGCCTTTCAATTTCCCTTTGCTTTTTATTATGATTAATTTTTAATCTGTCCATTCTAATTCCATAACATGTTAATGATGATGACTACAACAAAAAATGCAGATACAATGTTGCATATATTTAGCTAAATTGACATCTCAAATGTATTAGTATTTATTATTAAATGAACAGAAGCTGACCTGACCTCAACACAGTGGAAAGTTGAACATGACATCCTTTTTCAAAGTGTAATGCATAATAACTATTTAAATGTATTACTGATAAAATAAAAAAGTGAACATGGCATGTGCAAAAGTTTGAGCACCCTTTTAGTACTAAGTAGCACCACCTTTGACTATATTCCCAATGTCTCCTGTACCCCAAAACATACCCATCTGTGATGGAAAAAGTAAGTAAGTAAGTAAAAGTATTCTAAAAGTAATCTGAATACGTTACTTTTTTGAGACATGTAACTGTATTCGTATCGGATTACTTTCAGAGCCGTGTAATCAGTATTCAGGCACTGATTACATTTACAAACTAACCCTCCCAACCCTGTTTATATATATATATATGTATGTATGCGTATGTGTGTACATACGTGTGCGTGTGTATGTATGCATGTATATATTGTAACACCCTACGGCGTTTGGTTGTAGGTGTTACGTGGAGTAGTGCAACCCAAGGGGCAGATCCAAGCTAAATTGTACAAAAAATAGTTTTAATTAACGAAAAATCCACTCAGAAACACAAACTATGGGGAAGTCACTCAAATGGCTGTATATTTAAATAAAGTTCAACACAACTCAAAATCTCTTAAACAAAAGGTTTCTTCCGCTCTGGGGAGCTCCAGAGCCTCTCCAAATCCTGGCTGGTCTACAGACGTCACAGGGTTCTTTTCTACCTTCCAAACACTTCCACAAGTTTTCCTCCTCCTCTCTCTTTGTTTCTCTCCCTCCACTCGCTCCCCTCACAAGGGAAACCTGGCTCCTTTTATTCACTTGATTGGGTGTTGACTGGTTGATTGGTATATTAGTTGCAGGTGGCAGTCGTTTTGGTCCTACGAGGTCGGGGTGTGACCGGTAGATGGCACCCTGCACACGGCCCCGCCTGCCAGGTTGCCACAATATGTATGTATGTTTGTGTGTGTGTACGTATGTTAATAAATATATATATATATATATATATACAGTACTGTGCAAAAGTCTTAGGCCACCCAAGAAAATGTTTGAAGCTATGTTTAAAGCTATTTATCTGGGCAGTGTTTATATGCTTGGAAAAACACTATATAACATTAGAATAAATACAAAGAAACATTTAATGCGATAAAACATATGATTTTATTGCATTTTCTAAAAGGTTATTGAGATCTTGTGATATCCTCCTTGAGGAACACACAGTATTAAATTGGCCACCTCAGAGCCCCGACCTCAACATAATTGAAGCTGTATGGGATTACTTGGACAGGGAAAAGAA
The DNA here is from genome assembly GCA_029706075.1 of Aldrovandia affinis. Lineage (NCBI taxonomy): Eukaryota > Metazoa > Chordata > Actinopteri > Notacanthiformes > Halosauridae > Aldrovandia > Aldrovandia affinis. The sequence goes on along the minus strand of JAINUG010000204.1, from coordinate 485,284 downwards.
CAAAAAGCAGCCAAAAGTCAAAAGAAGACTTATGGCAAATCCTGTAAGAAGCTTGGAAGAATTTCCCACAGGACTATTTAACAAAAATTACACAACAGTCTACCAAAGCGAATTGCTTCAGTTATGCATTCTAAGGGAGGCCTTGTTTTAAAAACACAATTAGTTTTTGTTACTTTTCATCAATGTGATATTGTGTTTTTTCGACCAAATAAACACTTACACTGCTCAGATAAATGGCCTAAGACTTTTGCACAGTACTGTATATATATGTGTATATATGTATGTATGTTTCTGTGTGCATTTATATATGTACAGTAGCTTACAAAATTATTCACACCCTTGATAAAGATGAGGAAAGAATGCTGAATAAATAAATAAATATCCTGTAGCAGTCTAACGCACCCATATTGGCTGGTCCTTTACCATTGTGCACTGCCTATCATGGCCGTGGCGGTTGGCTGTCTGCCCCAGGGGGAGGGGGGAGGGAGCTGGCACGAGCCCGCCGTGGAGCGGTAGTGAAACCTCATAAACAGGGTTGGGCGAGTTCCATTTCGGAAGAGGTGAACATTGCCTCGCGGTATTAGCTCCTCCCGCAAATGCAGGGCGGCGTGGGGGAATGCAGTAAAATCGGGAGAAAAACATGGGAGAATTATTATTTTTTAATTAAACAATACAATTTGAGCATACAATATAGCTCATTACCTCTACAAAACACCTGCAAAGGTTTCCTGAGCCTTTAAATGGGGAAGACTGCTGACTTGACAGTTGTCCAGAAGACAGTCATTGACACCCTCCACAAGGAGGGTAAGCCACCTGGCTGTTCACAGAGTGCTGTATCCAAGCATATTCATAGAAAGTTGAGTGGAAGGAAAAAGTGTGGTAGGAAAAGGTGCACAAGCAACAGGGATAACCGCAGCTTTGAGAGGATTGTCAAGCAAAGCCCATTCAAGAATTTGGGGGAGCTTCACAAGGAGTGGACTGAGGCTGGAGTCAGTGCATCAAGAGCCACCACGCACAGACGTATCCAGGACATGGGCTACAACTGTCGCATTCCTCGTGTCAAGCCACTCCTGAACCAGAGACAACGTCAGAAGCGTCTTACCTGGGCTAAGGAGAAAAATAACTGGACTGTTTCTCAGTGGTCCAAAGTCCTCTTTTCAGATTAAAGTAAATTTTGCATTTCATTTGGAAATCAAGGTCCCAGAGTCTGGAGGAAGAGTGGACAGGCACAGAATCCAAGTTGCTTGAAGTCCAGTGTGAAGTTTCCACAGTCAGTGATGGGGTGCCATGTCATCTGCTGGTGTTGGTCCACTGTGTTTTCTCAAGTCCAAAGTCAATGCAGCCGTCTACCAGGAAATTTTAGAGCACTTCATACTTCCTTCTGCTGACAAGCTTTATGGAGATGCTGATTTCATTTTCCAGCAGGACTTGGCACCTGCCCACACTGCCAAAAGTACCAATACCTGGTTTAATGACCAAGGCATTACTGTGCTTGATTGGCCAGCAAACTCGCCTGACCTGAACCCCATAGAGAATCTATGGGGTATTGTCAAGAGGAAGATGAGACACCAGACCCAACAATGCAGACAAGCTGAAGGCCACTATCAAAGCAACCTGGGCTTCTATAACACCTCAGCAGTGCCACAGGCTGATCGCCTCCATGCCACGCCGCATTGATGCAGTAATTCATGCAAAAGGAGCCCCGACCAAGTATTGAGTGCATATACATGAACATACTTTTCAGAAGGCCGACATTTCTGTATTAAAAATCATTTTTTTTATTGGTCTTATGTAATATTCAAATTTTCTGAGATACAGAATTTTGGGTTTTCATTAGCTCTAAGCCATAATCATCAAAATTAAAACAAATAAAGGCTTGAAATATTTCACTTTGTGTGTAATGAATCTATATAATATATGAGTTTCACTTTTTAAATTGAATTACTGAAATAAATTAACTTTTCCACGATATTCTAATTTATTGAGATGCACCTCAGGTCTGCCTGTAATTTAATCTGTTCCACTGCAGACACAGTCTAAACCTGTATAAGGGCTCTCATACCTGGGTTAGCCGCAGGGTTGTATGTGTGTGTGTGTGTGTGTGTGTGTGTGTGTGTGTGTGTGTGTGTGTGTGTGTGTGTGTGTGTGTGTGTGTGTGTGTGTGTGTGTGTGTGTGTGTGTGTGTGTGTGTGTGTGTGTGTGTGTGTGTGTGTGTGTGTGTGTGTGTGTGTGTGTGTGTGTGTGTGTGTGTGTAGTGTAGGATGGTGAATCTGATTGAAATGTGACATGGCGCCCCTCCCCCAGGAGCAGCTGTGGTGCAGCAGCTGATGTCGGAGCTGATCGGAGAGAGTGGCCTCCTGTTCCTTGGGGGCGAAGACGCTGTGGCCAGACCAGACTCCGCCCCCTTCCCAGAGGGGGCGTGCACAGACCCTGTGCCCCCGCCTGGCCCAGCCAACAAGGGCCCCCCTGGAACCACGGGCCCAAGTGCCCTGCCCCCGCCAGCTCCCCCCGCCTTCCCTCACCAACGGGCCGGGTTCCCCTCAAAACTCCCCCACCGATGCCGCGCCCCGCCAACAGTGCGAGACGGAGCCCCGCCCCTCGGCACGCCCTCCCCCAGGAGCCCAGTCAACCCCCTGTACGAAAACTTCCTTCGGTCCCGCTGCTGGGCCCATCTACCTCCTCCCCCTCCTCCCCCACCCCTGCCCCCTCACCTGGGCCTGGCCGCAGCAGGGAAGGCTGGCCCCAGGCTAGGGCTTGGCCCGCGGGACAGGCGCAGGGCCGGCGACGCCCACGAGAGCACCCTCTCGGTCTATGACAACATGGACGCGGGCAGCAGGCGGGCAGCGGAGACCGAGGAAGGGACGACCAGTGCAGGCAGCAGCTCCTGGTCCTCCTGTGAGGTTCTGCTGGAGGGGGGCAGCCCCCCCTCTCTCAGGACCGACCCCGAGGAGCCCCGCTTCAACTCGCCTGCCTCCTCCGCCCCCATGGACGCACCGCACAGCAGCGGCAGCAGCGAGGTGTTCCTGCCCTCCACCCCTCAGGCCCTTCACCCCTCCTCTAACACTGTGCACTGCCTTGTTGCCAGGCTCAGGCAGCAGATGGCCCAGCAGAAGCTGGAGTACGAGTCTCGAATCAGAAGGTAAGGCCGTTCGGGCGCTGTGCTCCGCTCCGCTATACCTGCAGCAGCTTGTGAGCTGCGCTCTGGAGGGCAGACATTACTCTCTCATGATCTGCCATTAATACGAGTGTTTAAGATTCAGTGTGTCGAGTTTACTCGTGGGAGAACAAGAGAATTTAACTAAAATAAGTGAGTTCCCACAAGATGGGATTTAAATAAATCTTTGATTAGAATTAAATCTCCATTAAACCAGTCAAGTTTACTTGGGTGTGTGATTGGTTAAATTCAGGAATTGTGTCATAACATTTTAAATGTTTGTCTCAATGGCTCTGGAAAAAGTAGACTTAGGCATTAATGTGCTAAGTGGGGGGACTATTTAAACATTCTTTCCAGAACCAGACCCCCCCAGTCGTCCCTTGCTATGATACAAAAGTGTCGTAATGAACAAGAGTTGGTCTCAATATCGGTAGCAATCTGTCATTGTGGGAAATCCGTCCCTTTAAAGAACGCTGTCAGGAAACATTACCTCTGTGTGTGCGTGTGTGTGTGTGTGTGCATGTACTGTATGTGTGTACACTACCGGTATGTGTGTACACTAAGGTAAAGGTTAAAAAAAAGAGTTTAGGTTACCAAAAACTGAAAAATAACGTTTACCGCTTACCTTTGTACCATTTCAGGTTATTCACTGGGCTTGAACTGCTTACATTTCAGTAACAAACGGAAAATGGGGGTGTTCTAAAACTTTTGACCAGTAGTGTGTGTGTATATGTGTATGTGTGCATGTGTGTGTCTGTTTGAGTGTATGTGTGTGTGTGTATGTGTATATGTATGTATGTATATATGTGGGTGTGTGGGTGTGTTTTTCGGCTCTGTGGGTGCGCACTGTTATTTGTGAATGACCCTGAGCCCGTAGGTTAGCCAGGCTCTCTGTATGTAATCTCTCAGGGAATTATTTATAGATGTTTCCATTAGAGATGCAAGGTCTAACAAACGATAGAGGGGCAGTGAAACACATACTGCCCCTGTATCACCTGCCCACTCTACGGGACTGCCAGACCTGGGACAAATAAGCACTTCAAGTATAAAGTACATTATTTACAAACACAAGGTATTTGAATTGTTGAATATATTTGGAAATCCATCTAGAAATAATTGTAATGTATTTTAAATAAATTGAGATTTACATGTGCACTCTGGCTCATGTAATCTGTGGGTGTGTCTGTGTGAAACGCTCTCTGGTCCTCGCGTCCTGAGGGGGTGTGAGGGTAAACCCTGGGCTCTAACGTCCCCTCGCTCTGTCTCCCTCTCAGCCTGGAGCAGCAGAACGAGGCCCTGCAGGTGGAGGTAACCGGTCTGCGGACCGGCCTGGACCAGCAGCGGCGCTGGTACAGCGTGGCAGAGATGAAGATGCGCGACGCAGAGCGCGCCCGGGCTGACGCAGAGCGCCGAAATACCGCCCTGCAGCGGGAGATGGAGCAGTTCTTCGACACCTTTGGCGAGCTCAGCCACGAGGCCAAGAGAGCGGAACGCATTCTGCAGAGCTTCTGAATGACAGGCCCGCACCGCTGTGAGATTGCAAGGGACATGCTCACTAAGGGTGGAAGGGAAAGGCTATTCACAATTTATTCAAAACAATGTACGTATTGCAGTGTGGAGAATGTTAATATGATGATTTTTTCAGCTTTCAATATGAAGTTCAGCTGCCTGCGGAGAACAGTCAGAGACCAACCGACCTGCCTGCGGAGAACAGCCGACACCAATCTAGGACTGTGCTCTCCGCTTGAGCGATTTCCTCAGCAAGATCTCAGGATTTTGAACTTTTAATGAATTATTTTTATCAGTTGCTTTTTTTAACATCACTGCTCCCCTTTGGTACTGACCTAATTGGTCTGAGCAGAGCCTGTCAGAGAACTATGCAAACAAACTGTCCGACCCACTACCCAAAGTACCTTTAAAGACAGCGACACTCTTCAGGGCGAGTAGAAGGACATACACCAGGGGTTATTTAATGAGGAAACCATGGGCTTGTTCTTTTAAGGATCAGACTCCAAACAGCTTTGGTCCAAAATCACCCTATTCAAGTCCACATACAATAAAGTGTATCTACACATGACCCCAAAAAACAAAACCAGACAATGGTTAATGCCCGTTAGGAGAAACTAGTGGGAAACACAGAGATCCTCATGAGATCCCCATGAACTGAGATGACCAACTTGAATCATCTTCCTCTTGGAATTGTCACACATACACACACACACATTTTTCAATAAACATTTCAATTAAATAAAATAACCAAAGAAAGATCGTTTCTGAAAGTGTCCTCTGTTCAAGCTTTTATTTAGTAGATTTGGACTCTCTTCTACATACATACACTGCCCGTCCCAAAAAAATTTCACAGACTCGAATATTTCGTTGGACCACCTTTAGCTTTGATTATGGCACGCATTCGCCGTGGCATCATTTCGATAAGCTTCTGCAATGTCACAACATTTATTTCCATCCAGAGTTGCATACATTTTTCGCCAAGATCTTGTAATGATGATTGGAGAGTTGGACCGCTGCACAAAGTCTTCTCCAGCACATCCCAAAGATTCTCAATGGGGTTAAGGTCTGGACTCTGTGGTGGCCAATCCATGTGTGAAAATGATGTCTCATGCTTCCTGAACCACTCTTTCACAATTTGAGCCCGATGAATCGTGGCATTGTCATCTTGGAATATGCCCATGCCATCAGGGAAGAAAAAATCCATTGATGGAATAACCTGGTCATTCAGTATATTCAGGTAGTCAGCTGACCTCATTCTTTGGGCACATAACGTTGCTGAACCTAGACCTGACCAACTGCAGCAACCCCAGATCATAACACTGCCCCCACAGGCTTGTACGGTAGGCACTAGGCATGATGGGTGCATCACTTCATCCGCCTCTCTTCTTACCCTGATGCGCCCATCACTCTGGAACAGGGTAAATCTGGACTCATCAGACCACATGACCTTCTTCCATTGCTCCAGCGTCCAATCTTTATGCTCCCTAGCAAATTGAAGCCTTTTTTTCCGATTAGCCTCACTGACAAGTGGTTTTCTTAAGGCTACACAGCTGTTTAGTCCCAATCCCTTGAGTTCCCTTCGCATTGTGCGTGTGGAAATGCTCTTACTTTCACTATTAAACATAGCCGTGAGTTCTACTGTAGATTTTTTATGATATGATTTCACCAAAATCGCCGATCACGATAATTCAAGATTTTTTTCCGACCACATTTCTTCCTCGAAGATGATGGTTCACCACTATCCTTCCAGGTTTTAATAATGCGTTGGACAGTTCTTAACCCAATTTTAGTAGTTTCAGCAATCTCCTTAGTTGTTTTCTTTGCTTGATGCAGGCCAATATTTTGACCCTTCTGAAACATATTAACATCTTTTCCACGACCACAGGATATGTATTCCGACATGGTTGTTTAAGAAATGAGAAGCTACTCACTGCATCAGTTAGGGTTAAATAACTTGTTGCCAGCTAAAACATATTAATCACTGCAGTAATTATCCAATGGAAGGCTCTTACCTATTTGCTTAGTTAAATCCAGGTGGTGACTTTTTTTGGGGCCAGGCAGTGTACATACACACAATACTTACGTTGGTCTTATATCTGTTTTGAGTTGTAAAATGATTATCTGAGATGATCATCAGCTCTATGGCGTTATTTTTGTGTCACAACTTGCACAAGGAAGAATAAGACTTGAGCACTTGTGAATCGCACAACTTCTGAATTTATGAGGAATAAATAATAAATAAATAATGTGACCAGCTTGATATCCATATTAGCTGGTTTATATTTTCACTGTAGCTAGCCAGCTAAGCAATTGTACTATTGGGTAAGTGAGGAGAGTTTGGGAAGGACCTAGCTACTGTGCTTACAAAAGAGCTCATCCTATCGTCTTAAAAGAAAATCACTATGTAGTGTGGGTCGAGGATGGAAGAGCCACACGCAGATGTCATGAATATCTAAAAGCTGACTACGAGTAGTCAGCCACTAAGTCTGCGAACAGATAAGGGAGCAGGGGAAAAAATGGATGGACAAAGAAAAGAAAAGTCCGGGAATAAAAGTCCACGGAAAATAATTAAACAGAAAACAACCCAAAGGGCGAGAACTCTTCAACGAGGAGGTAAGAAACTCAAATGATTTTTAGAGACTTTAGCTCTGGGAGTTTTTAACCCAAAAAACAAAGAATGAATCTCGAAAGGAAATGCCACCGGAGTGACGAGCATGAAACCTATAGCTAGGAAGGAAATAATCCTCCTAAAAAGGCAACCACGGAGTGGTAACGCTAACCCTTTTAATGAGATGATAAATAGTACCTTCTCTCTTTAACTGAGAGACCACAGGGTGGAAAACTAATACCTTAGTTCTTAATACCGGCTAGAGCGTAACAATGGTTTACACAGAAGTGTTTGTATGAGAAAAACGCAGACCTTAAATAGTAGGTGGAATAAACACTGATAATCCACAGCTGGCTGTGATCGGAAAACACACAGACAAAAGACCATATAAGGAAAGTGGATATGACAATGATTCCTCACACAAAACAAGAAAACAGACCATCACATGGTCAAGCGCCCTCCAGTGGCTGAACAAGGTAAAACCGTGACACACTAATGATTCGATTGGCTAAAACAAAAAAACAGTCAATGATGCCAATCAATGACATTGAGAAAAGAGATTTAATTGGTGGTGTGAGCTACCAATACATTTCACCCTATTTCATATTTGATTTGAGTGATGTAACAGTCTTGAGCAAGCAGAGAAGAGTTTTGATAGTATACAGGAACCAAACCCCAGAAAGTGTTCAGGCCACTGAATAATCCACCTGGAGGAGCAAGCACACTGTCACAAGTGCACACATAGTCAAAGTTGTGGTGGTGTTATTTTTGTTTGCAAAGATGGATTTAGATGTGCTCAAATGTTATTTTTATTTGCACTAATTCAGAAGTTGTGTACATCGCTTATATGTACAAAGCTAGATTTACAAGTGCTTGAATCATATTTCTCCTCACACAAGTTCTGACAGGAAAATAAGACCATACACCTCAGATTCATTAGAGGGGAAAGCAAATGAGACATGGCATGGAAAAGCCTGATATTACCTCAGTGTTGCTGCTATGACAGAGGAAGATATTTCCCAGAAATTCAGGAGATGGTGACCGGTCACGTTGATCCAAAAGTCTGATCAGAGAGAGGTGAGGACACTCCTTAGATTCTTAGGGCTGATAGAACACAGCCTGATAGGCTTGGGACTGGGCATTTGAGAGGAGGCAAGGAAAAACAATCCACAGTTCCTCACCCCACCTTCACTGTCATGAACACATATTTAAAAACCCAGCCCCCTTCTCATGGAAAAACACCTGCCCAGAGGGGAAAAGCCCTTGGGGAAAATGCAAAATGACCATCTTTCAAACCATTATGAAAAGAAGGCACTTTCCATCATCTTTGGGAAGTTTTTGATATTTCTTTTGAGTAATGCTTTTCACAGAGCAGAGTGAAGACAATAATGTCGCAAACTGAATATTTCCTGTCTCTGCCGAGTTTGGCAATTTTGTGGTGCGCAATGAAGGCGTTTGCGCGACTATGGGTTGGGCAGTGCAATAGGGGGTGTAACAATGAAAGCAGTCGGGCGCTATGCAAGTTTGGTGTCAAATAATGTTCGCATTAACGTCCAACTAGAACACCTCTTTGCGCAAACACTGGCGCTCTGTGCAATTTGGTGACTTTATTGTGATGCGCACATATGAACATAAGGTTATTTGAAATCACATGAGAATGTTTTGTGAATATTGTGAATTTCCCCCCACGTTGAGGCAAATTGTCCAATCCATGGGTAACTTGCAAGCGTAATCAATTAAGCTAAAAACGATTTAACCACAGCTTGTGGTTATTCAATACACGGACATGAAAGACTGAAGCCAGCAGCCCATCCATCGCTGTTACACCTCGCTAAGATACACCTGTTAAATAAATATGTTTGTATGCACATTGTTTTTCTTATGTGAAAGGGTTTTATTCTTTCCATTTGCACTACAGAAAATGGAGTACATAATTGGATGCCGAAGGCGATACTGTGAGCGCATATACCGCCAACGGGTATAATTTATCAACCTGTCTGAGGAGGAGTGCAGGCAGAAGCTGCACCTCTCCCGACAGGTTGTTGCTTGGATCTGCCGGCTCGTGGCTCCAGACATCGAGGGAAACCCACCTGGTCCCTGTGTGCTCCCTGTCGCTGTTAAAGTGACAGCAGCCCTTGCCTTCTTCGCCACCGGCTCCTTCCAACACACCCTAGGTTTGGTAGCCGGTGTTGGCCAGACGGCTATCAGTTCGGCTGTACATGCAGTTTCTTCCAGTCTTGTCCAACATGCAAATTAGTTTATTACTTTTCCTACACCCGACAGCCAGCAGAGAACTAAACAGGATTTTTATACGCAATGTGGATTCCCTGGGGTCTTGGGTGCCATTGACTGCACACACGTGCAGTTGCACACACCATCTGATCACAGTATCATTTATGTGAATCGGAAGGGGGTCCACTCCATTAATATCCAGGTGGTTTGTGATGCACACTCCGGGGTGACCCATGTAGGCCTACTGCATAACGAACATAAATGAAACAGGCCTAGTTGCAGTTGTGAGTTTTTTTAATTTTATTGCTTTCCATTTAACAATTACATTAAGTTAGAAGAAAATAAACTTTGTTTTTTAAGTTGAAAAGCCTACAAATAAGGAAAAAAAGAGATGGTAAAATAAAACTTTCTTTTAACACCAAACTTGCATATCGGGTGGTGCAGTGGATAGCGCTGTCGCCTCACAGCAAGAAGGTCTCGGGTTCGAATCCAGGCCGGGGGCCTTTCTGTGCGGAGTTTGCATGTTCTCCCCGTGTCTGTGTGGGTTTCCTCCGGGTACTCCGGTTTCCTCCCACAGTCCAAAGACATGCACGTTAGGCTAATTGGAGAGTCTAAATTGCCCGTAGGTATGAGTGTGTGAGTGAATGGTGTGTGTGCCCTGCGATGGATTGGCGACCTCGCCCGGAACGCATGCTGGGATAGGCTCCAGCCCCCCCTGACCAGGAATAAGCGGCTTAGATAATGGATGGATGGATGGATGGACTTGCATATCGCCGGCTGTTTTCACTGCCACATCCCCTATTGCTCTGCCCAACCCATAATCGCGCAAACGTCTTCATTGCGCACCATGAAATTGCCAAACTCGGCGGAGACGGGAACTATTCAGTTTGCGACAGACGAAACTGGCAATTCACCTGCGCTAGGGCATAATGCCACTTAGCGCCGGCACGAAAATAGGGCCCAGAGAGTGCTGAACGCTAAAATATGCACCAGGTTCCTTTTCTGAAAACAGTACAGCCCGATTAAAGGACAAGCATATCATATATTAACATCGATTAACTTTTTCCATGTTCTCTGTTCTAGTCAGTTGGGGTGCACTTGTCTTGACTGACAAAAAAACAAATTATTATTATTATTTTTTTAAAGAGACAGCCATAACAGCCAAACCGGTCAGCCAAAAGAATAGCTTAAAATGCACCATGATAAAGACAGAGTTGATGGTTTGGTTATTTCTCCATTTTCATGGTGAGTGCAGAGCAGTAAACCTAGCAGTCCCTCTCTTCCTCAAAGCTCCTCTGCCTCAGATACTCTTTCTCATACAGAGGGTCAGAACACACTGTACACAACACACAAACACACATAAAGAAGAATGAACAGACTTTGTGTGAAAAGGGGGTGCACTTCAGCACAAAGGTTCCCCTCAAAACAAAACAAAAATGATAAATAATACAAGAAAAATACCAGGGAGTTGCTTCTTTACCTTGAATCCTTGAAGGCCTTGAGAAGGAGTGGAGTTTGTGTACAGGAACAGACAGTTGTTTTAAGAACAGGAAGTGAAGACAGAGATTGAGAGGGGGTGGAGGGGTTACTCCAGTGGTCCCGTCAGGGCGTCAGTGCTGCTGCTGTCCGTGTCCGAGGCCAGAGTCTGCTCGCTGGACATGGAAGAGATGTTGTTAATGGAGGATGACTGGGTGGCTGTAATGCTGCTGTTTACTGCTGCGTCTGCAGGGGGCGACAAAGGCACGCGGTCAGAGGCCCCAGCCTCCATTTACACATCTCCATTTACCAGTGGTGGACAAACTAAAAGTACTTTTACTTTACTTTGACTTATTACTATACTTTTTTCAAGTATTTCCATTTTTACTTTTACTTTTACTTTCAACAACAAATATTCCAACCCAACATGGGAAGCAATGTAGGACTTTTACTGGAGTAATATTCTATCAGGGTATCTGTACATTTACTCAAGTAAAGGGTTTGTGTACTTGTGTACATCCACCACTGCTATTCACACACGTATTCCTAACACCATCTACTCACCCGAAGACTCCTCCTTCATCACTCCATTCTTGTTCCTCTCTTCCCAGTCCATAATCTCTATATAGATCAGTTCTAGAAGAAAACAGGGTTCTTTTACCCATTTTAATATCTAACAAAAAAAACAAGATCAGTTTATCAGCTGCCAGCCACAGCTTCAATTTTGCTAATCCTTGAATGGTCTTAGTGGCTTTATTTTTTGGTTGCAAGTAGATGAAGCAGTCATGTCTCATATACTGAAAAGGGTATGCATTAATTTGCTATGGATAAAAGTGTCTACTATATGCATATATTATATTATTATTATCATGTCCCCCTTCTGGCTTGTTCGCTTTGTGAGCAGCAGTAACAACATTTCGTCACTAGAGGGCGAAAGGACTCGAAAGTACCACAGTGTCTGCCGATTCCTAGTGCAAGTGTCTGCTAGGGGTGTAACGTTTTTAACCGAACCGTTTTAGGTCCGTGTAAAGTGAACTTTTAGTATGTTACTTTTAAATGCTCCGTCAAATAAATTGCCTATTTGGGAGTATTTCGATTTCCCAGTTCATTACGAGGAGGACATGAGAGTTGTGGACAAAAAAATCATGTGTCAACCACGTTAGACGGCAATTATGTATGAAGAAACATGGTTCAACATTTACTGAGACATCACCCCAACATTGCAATCACGGGGACACAGAAACGCAGCGAAGTTCAACTCCACCTTCCAGTTGCTTTAAAACAAATCCTCCTAGCTGAGTCAGACAGGTCTACAGAAATTACAGAAGGTATAGAAATATTTATGTTACGGTTTGCGATATGCGCCCCTACTCCATCGTTGAGAATAGCGGATTCCGTCACATTATCAAGGTGCAGATTCCTAGCCAAATTGTTTTATTTAGTAAATGACTTAATTCAGTATGGCACTACTTTAAGTAAAGTTAGGAAAAATAAGGCTGTTAAAACATATATTATCTTTGATAAGTATAAGATTACATGTAACTAATACCCTGGCACATTCCTCTTGTTATGTACAGTATAGGCTATCTGCTTTTTGTTTTTGTTAGATTTTTTTCCTGTTTAAAAAATGACACATTTCAGCAAAAAGGTGGTGCCTAAGTTACATAATCAAGCCCAAGCCTTAACTGTAGATGAATTGACAAAGCAACCATTTATCGCTCTAACTACTGATGGATGGACCAAATTGGGCGCTTTTACACATGCTGCCAATCTGACATTGCTGACTGGGAGTGTCCCGCTCTGAATGTTTCTTTACATGCCATGCTCTGAAAAATATGTTAAAATGTTTTAGCTTTTTTGCTATTTTTGTACTGTACAGCATCCTTGGGTTAATTGAAAGGCGCTTTAAATTAAATGTATTATTATTATTATTATTATTATTGGACTGAACCACGGATTTAGAGAACCATTACACCCCTAGTGTCTGTCGATTCCTTGTTTTCACAGGAAACAAACAAGCCAGAGGGTTTGGGGTGCAGGCGGAGGGTTTACCTTTCCACTGTACAATGCTGTGTTCTCTCTCCTCCAGCTGCTTGTCTGAAATCTGTGGAGGAGGCTAAAACACGTTGTTTTCACATTACGTACCATATAATATTAATTATAACGTAAAATGTATGTTATAATAACATAATAACACAATAGCAGAATTAGAGCTGTATCCAGCTAGCTACAAGCCCAGTTCCTTAATCACTTCACCACACTGTGAAACATTATAGATGGGATTGGTTTAAATGAGAACGTAGTTTCAAATCAGCAATCTGTTAGTTTACTCTATTTTTAAATCCAAATATTATTTGTCTGATGAAGCTGCTCAAAACAGGGTCCGGTCAGCCCAACCTAGACCGTCACTACGGCAACAGTGCACCTGCCACCATCTCTAGCACCAGGCAAAAGGACAGGATTTCATGTATGATAACATTTCACCACACAAAGATGTTCCCACAAAGACTGATATATAAAGCACAACTTGAGTGAATAATGAAAGCAAGGGGAGGCTGAGAGAGAGAGAGAGAGAGAGAGAGAGAGAGAGAGAGAGAGAGAGAGAGAGAGAGAGAGAGAGAGAAACAGAGAGAAGTGGGAGAGGAAAGAGGCCAGAAAGAGAGAGAGGAAGCGAAAGGGGGTGGTCTTACTCTTCGTCTTGTCGTCCTTGGACTCGGAGGGGAAGGCCCAGTCGGGGAAGAGCTTGGTGAAGCTGAGTCCGGGGAACTGCAGCTTGTTCATCACAGTTTCTTATGGTCTCCATCAGCTGGCTCATTAACTCCAGGGAAGGGGTGCCCAGGACCTCGATCACCTTGTTCCACTGGTCAATGTCTGAGATACACTGGACTCAGGAGAACAGTGAGCTCGAGGTACACACATAAAGTAACATCACACTCCGTATCCTCTCATTCACAGACACCCAGTTTCTTTACTTTCTTTCACTCATAAAGTGCACTGTATGCAAAATGCTCTATAAATTATTATTAGGATTATTATTTTCAGAGGCAGCAAGGTTGTAAATTAAAAGGAAAAGATGTTGCATTGAATCCAGAACTATAAGAATAGTGGATGAGGGCCTCCGATAGCGTAGCGGTCTAATGCACTCGCATTGACTGGTGCTTTGCGAGTGTGAGCCATTGTGGTCATGGTTCGAAACCCAACTGTGCCAGACCGGCCCTGGCTGGAAGTCCTGATTGGGGGCGGCGTTTGGCTGTCCACCCCAGGAGGAGGGGGGAAGGTGAGCCGTCACAAATTCACTGAGAAGCAGGAAGGGTGTCTCTAGAAACTAGGTAGGTGAGATCATAGCCGGCATCAGGGAATTAGCTTGGCCTGTAGTGACGGGTGGCGAGTTCATGGGGGAGGGAGGAGGCAGTTCATCGCCCTCGTCACTGCCAGTCCTGGAGCTGCAGGCAGGCTCATAGTACGAGGGAGGGATAGCTGAATTAGAAATAGGGTACAATTGGCTAAATGGGAAAAGAATCTAACAAAACAAAACAAAAAAAGAATAGTGGATGCTTGGATATTTGTGATTAGTCATGACCAGATTACATCCATTATATAAGGGAGAGAGAGAAAAAGAGGGAGAGGTCAGAGTTGCAAGGAATCATTAAAGTCCTGCCCCTCACAGATGCACCGTGCCTGCCTTCTTCCTGCTAAACATACGCAAGTTTACAGGAAATGCAGTGAATAGACTGCACTGTGTGTGTGTCTATTCAGATTGTGTGTGAGCTCCATCCAGCGGAGAGGTTTATCACGAATCAGGCGGGAAACTCTCTTCAAGCTATCCACCTTCAAAAGATGCTCCATTAAAGAAAAAGATAAATAGACGAATAAACAATAAAATAAAGAGGTGCTTATTTTGATGTCACACAACTTGACCAATGCACCGAAAACGAATTACGTATAGTTTATTGAAAGGAGAGAGATAAAAGAGAGAGAGAAATGTTTGATGACAACGGGCCACTCTACGAGACTATGAATCAAAATGGCTGCCCTGCATACACGGCAAACTGTTTTGAGGTTCGTGAAAGTGATGAAAAGGGCCATTTAAATGCAATGCATCCGTTGAAGTGAAGACAGCAGCGAGAGTCCCTCCTACCATTCTCCTTGTACTTCATGCCCAGAATGACCTTGGGTGCCCTGTAGTATCTGGTCACTACGTACGGGGTCATCATGAAGTTAGTGCACTATCCTGGCCAGCCCAAAGTCCAGGATCTTCAAAGTGCAGTCAGATTTAACCACGATGTTACTGGGCTTCAGATCCTGCAGGTAACAGGGTCGCAGTCGAGTGTTATCCATGCGTGCTGCACATGCGCATGGGCTGCGACCGCACAGCGCACAGCAGTTTGAGTCATACCAGGAATCACTACCAGCAGGTGTGTGTACTAAGAGGACACTGCCTGTTGGTGCTACACCAACCTCATTTTTTTGTTTCAGATTTTTTCCAGTTTTTCTCCCAATTTAGTGGCCAATTATACCCTCTATTTATTTTGATTTGCCCTCCCCATACAAACTCACCGCTCGTGTCTACACGCTAGGGGGCAGCAATTTGCTGTTCGCCCCAGGGAGGGGGGAGGGAAGCCGGCATTAACCCGCTGCAGATAAGCTTCTATCCGGCTGGAATCACGGTCGGCAATTAGCGAGTCCCGTCTCAGAGGAGGCAGTTTGCCGTTCCTGCCACTACCGGTATCAGAAATGGGTTCGCAGCGGGCTTGAGGGGGGGATAGCTGGAATAATAGAGGGTATAATTGGCCACCAAATTGGGAGAAAAATATTCTGAAAAACATACAGTATATATAAAAAATAAATAAAAATGAGTATGACTTGTATGTTTGAGGTGGAGGGGTTTGTTCACCACACGATGCCCTGGGCACCCGATCCGATTGCACAGACTCAGCGCGGTGAAGACGGAGTCGCCCACCTGGACGCTGTAGAAGTGCCGCTCCGCCTCGCTCATTACTACGCCCCCTCAGCCACCCCAGATCCAATAAAAACCTCAAAGGAGAGATGATGAGGCAAAGCAATTAGTGTTGCAACACACAGTGCTCTTTGGCAGTCTAAGGCAGGAGCTCCCAAACTTTTATCAAGGCCCCTGAGAATTAGCGAGTGGCTGAGGACCGCTACCCCTGCAGAATGGTTGTGCGTACACTTTTTTATTTAATTTAATATTTTTACTGTTTATTCCCATTTTTTCCTCCCAATTTAGTATCAAATTATACTCTCTCTTTTGCATGTCAATTATCCCGTCTAACCCATGATGTCATGATTCGATGTCCGTGATGTCATGTCTAAACGTTTGATGTTTATGAAATATGGAAACATAAACCAAATATTCTTTAAAGGGAAAATATATTTCCATTTAACCTAGGATCCCCAATGAGGGAAACATTGGACTAACGGCCATAGTACCCCAGAAGAGTGTGGGGCAGCAGTGCGGTGCAGTGCAGATCTATGTTGAAATATTATTTAAGATATTTAAATTACTCTTAAACAAACTATTGTGGGGCGTAGTGGTCTAACGCACCTGTATTTGGCTGGTCCTGTACGAGTGAGCTGCCTATCAGGGACACGGTTTGAAACCTGTCTCTGCCAGATTGGCCCTGGCCTTTAGCTCTGATTGGGGGCGGCATTTGGCTGTCCGCTCGTGAGGGAGGGTGAGAGGGTGATCGGCACGAACTTGGGGCCTCATTTATAAAACGTACTTACGCACAGATTTGATCTTAGAACTTGCGTACGCTCAAATCCACGCCAAAGTTCAGATTTATAAAAACGGTCTTTGACGTGGAAAAGTACTCAGCTCCACGTCAGGTTTCAACTTGGCGTACGCACGTTTCCTTGTGGCAATGTTGGAGTACTGCAGGTATTCGCGGTCTCGTCTCTTCTCTGTCCTGACCCCTCGCTGGTGGAATCACCGCGGAATCACTTGCGATCTTCCGCAAGAGACTCAAAACCCACCTTTTCAGACTCCACTACCACTGAATTCTGTACATCTAGCCAATTGTTATCACCACTGCCTACTTGCTCAACACTATACACTATGCTTACTCCATTAAAAAAAATGGATCTCTTGCGCGTACTATGATTGTTCCTACCATGTATTAATGTACATATTGTAAGTCGCTCTGGATAAGAGCGTCTGCTAAATGCTTAAAATGTAAATGTAATGTAAAATGTATTCGGAAATCTAACAGCGCCAACATGTCGTCTGCTGCCTAATTGTTTCCTCATTATTATTATTATTATTATTATTAGTAGTAGTAGTAGTAGTAGTAGTAGTAGAGTAGCCTAGTAGTAGTAGTATTACCAGATTGAACACATTGCTTAGGCTATACGTAATGGTTTGCACAATAAATGTATTAATAAATTAAAACAACATAAGCTAGGCTACTTGTGGAAAACAAAACAAAAACACACATTGGTTTTTCTAAAACTACCCATATTAGCATAATTGACACATCCTTGAAATGTATTTAATACATATTATAGTTCCACGCGTGTAAAACATTTAGGTCAATCTGTAGGCTATAAAATGTCCAATAATGCAGTGGTTTTCAAGAGGAAGAATGGCAGCATTGTCACTTCTCGAAGATGAAGATGCCAACCGCGCAATAAGAAGGGAACGAGTTATTAGTGATTTTGACCTCAGTTTTAAATCAGACCACTTTTTTAAAATCAGACCACCACCTTTGCTGCCCCCGCACCTCGTTCACAGCCTGGGCTACAGACTAACATGCCACGTACTTGGTTTTACTGGTAAAGCTACTGGAAAGACTCCCAAACAGCGTCCCTGCACGCATCAGCACCTCCGCCAACAGGACCTCGATTTCGGCCTCGCTAAAATTATTTTTCTGTGTTTGGATTCGAGCTCCTTTATATGCTAATGATATTAATTAGGGGGCGTTTACAAGACGGAGATCTAAAACCATTCACCTGCGCACAATTTCAAGATCATTTGCGATTTATAGATTTCACATCTGGGGGACTGGCGTACGCACGTTTTTTTGTGCGTACGTTCAGTTTCTCTGAATCACACTTACGCACATTTCAGAAATGATCTTAGATCAAATATAGGATGGTTTCTACGCAACTTTTTATAAATAAGGCCCCTGGTGTGAAGCACGCAAGGGTGTCTCCAGAAAGGTGGTCGGTGAGTTCCGTCTCGAAGGAGGTGGATCATCGCCGGCCTCAGAGAGTAGCTTGCCCCGTAGAAACGGGCAGTGAGTTCGTGGGGGAGGGTTAATCGAAATAAATAGAGGGTATAATTGGCTTCCAAATTGGGGACAAAAACGGGAAAAAAATCTAAAACAAAATGTATAGAAACAAACTATTGCAAAAGTAAGCCAAAAATTGTCACTTGAAAAAACATGCATTTGAATATTACAATTTGGAATGTATTTGCATGTAATTTAAAAATACTTCAAATGCATCTTAATGCATTTAAAAATAGTTAATATACCCTCAGTTGCTGCAATTTGAAAAACAATCAACACAAAGTTCACTTCATTCATGCATCATTCAGAGTGACAGTTGTTACAAGCATGTTACATTTAAAGAACATTAGGGTTTCAAAAAGGTTATCAGAAAATGAATAGAATTCTGGCCAATGCTGGATAGACGCTCCACAGTTGCAGAAGATGCTAAAACATTCAGAGCCAAGTTTTCTCAGTACTGGATCATTGCTACTGTGTGCATCCCTCTGGTTACCAGTTCATCGTTTTTTTTGTTTAGCCTTCCTGAGATTTGAACCAGCAACTCGCCGCTTGCCAGCCCGTGTCATTAACCACTAAGCCATTGCCTGCCCAAAGCATCTTCTGTTGTGTCATTTAGTTTTGCTGCAAGATCTTTGAAGGGTAGCCTTCTCTGTGTCCCTGCCCCATGCTCGTTTGAAGCATGGATCCAGGACTGAGGTTACTTGGTCCAGCTTTTTTCTGCTCATAGACAGCCAGGCGCTTATCGATTGCCTCCTTGAGGGCTTTGATAAGAGGGCCATTATACCTGGCGGGCCAACAACTGAGAGACTGGAAAGTGGTCTGATGCTTGGGATGACAGAGCTGGCCGTTACATCACAACCTTGTGCACAGCTTCAAAGGAGGTTAAGATATCCACAGCATCAACAAGTAAAAACTTCTCAAAGGTGGATAAGCTTGGCGACAGGCAGCTCATCCAACTCTGAATCATCGGCATTGAGAACTGAGGGAACTGAGTTCCATTTCATTTAGGTTGCTGGCTGCAGACAACGGCTGTCTCTCCACTTCAAAACGATCCTGTGTAAAAAGATGTCTTGGAACGGTGAGAAACAGTGTTTGAAGCACTGGAGGTGGCTTTGTTGAGCTCATCTGTAGATTTCAGGTTGTCTTTAATGTATGAGCAAAGCACCTTTAATGGTGGGGAAAGTAAACTTCATCCAGACCAGTGGAATTTACAGCCTGCAGACCGTTCCCTTCACCATCAGTACCCTCTTCTTCAGGGGATTATGTAAAATGATCAAAGACAGCCAACATGTTACTTAGCAGGAAGTGCCCTGTTGTTCTCAGGTAGGACTTCATTTGGCAGCTGGACCAGAGATTAAGAGTGACACAGACAGAAGGTGAGGCTCTCCTACATCTTCACTCTCTGGTGGCTCAGAACATTGCCTGATGTAGGATTGCCAGAGAGTAGCTGGCATCCAAACTTTCACAGGACTTCCTGAATGAGGAATTTTCCAGAAGACTTAAGGGTACCATGTTTTCAGCAATTACATTAGCCAAGAGACCGTCACCCTTCAGTTCTCTTAAGAGTGGTTACACTTCCCAAACCATATATCCACTTAGACAAACAAAGTGTCTACCAGTTGAAAGTATAGATTGTGCTTTTAAAAGTAGAAGCACGTAAATCTCCATATGCTATTTTTTTCTATCAATTCACGTACATGACTTATGGTACCGTGTAGATTGGAGAGAGCCCTCACGGAACATGATACTATATCCTTGTGCTGCACAATCTTGGATCTCATCAGTGCCATGTTATCACATAATAAGGACGGGGTCTGTATCCAGGAAGGATTCTCAGTCAAAGCAGGGTCAAACCACAAAGCAGCTCAATACAAAACAGCAGATTCTTAACAACTCCAAACACACCATACAAACTAGCCTGTGAAGGTGGCTTACATACGGCAGTTCAATAGGGCAACTTCTTGCTTGAGAACATGTGAACTCAAACACCTAATACTGGAATATGATTGGAGCAACCACAAAACCACGTCACCAAACTTCCTAATATGGGAATTTGGTTAACCTGAGTTTCCTGAGTGAATCAATAGCAGAGTATGGGATGCATCCCAATAGTCTCAATTGGATAGGGTTCCTTATCTACATAAATGCGACATAAAATTGCTCCCATGTATTTATTATTTGAAAAACACAATATTTAAAAATAATTTGAAATAGTATTTAAGGGTCAATGAGTCATTTAAATAGTTCAAAGTAATTGTTTTGTACAGAGAATTTCAGGTCTTTACTGCTGCCAAAACGGATGCATACACAGACACACACATGCATACACACATGCATTCACACTCAGAAACAGACACACATGCACACACGCATTCACACAGAGAAACAGACACACATACACACGCGCATACACACAGACACACACACACACGCATAGACACAGACACATACACACACTCATTCACACACAGAAACAGACACACATATACATGCACACACACACACAGACACATACACACAGACACATACACGCACGTATTCAGACACACATACACATGCGCATACACACAGACACATACACACACGCATACGCATACGCCTACACACACCGAAACAGACAGACACACACACACACTTGTGAAATCCATCCCTGATGATTCATAGCATTAATAATTGTCTGGTTGGAACCCAATCCAACCTACCCCTAAGCCTCTGGCATATGCAGGGGGTGAGAATGGAGAATGCCCCCCCTCTGAGAGACGGCGTGAGCCATTAAAACCGCACCCCGCCGTGCCAGCCGGCCCGGAGCCGCTTACAAAATGGCACCACGGTAACTCCTGGTGATTTGTGGGGCCTGCTGATGGAAGAAGAGTCAAAGGAACTCTTAAGCGACCACACCACAAAGCTCCCATCTGCTATTGTGCAGATTCAAGGAGCTGCCCGAGAGTCAGACAACGACAAGAATCAAGGACACACGAGGCACTCTGCAATGGGGAAACCATTTCTACATCTGCTTTATATGAGACAATGATGACCTGGGGTTCTTCTCTTTTTCTTTTTATAAATTTGTTTCCGATTTTTTCCCTGGTAGCCAATTATACCCTCTATTCCTTTCGATTCGCCCTCCCCCATGAACCCGCCGCCCGTCACTATAGGTCAAGCTAATTCCCAGAGACCGGCAATGATCCGCCTCCTCCAAGATGGAACGAGCCCACCTACTTTCTAGAGACATCCTTTACGCTTCTCAGCGAGCTTGTGCCAGCTCACCCTCCCCATCGCCGCTCCCAATCGGGACTCCCGTCCAGGCCCAAAGTAGGCAACTTGAATTACAGGTGAATGCTAAGACCATTACGCCACCCGAGGCCCCCCCCCTCTGGGGTTCTTCTTCTCCCACCTCCCTGCCCATATCTCTCACTTTTTACTTCGCCCTCCTATGAGTTCCCCTTTCTCTTCCATCCTTCAGCACATCGTTTAGAAACGGATCCCTGACCATTCCTCAATCAGCACTGTATGACTGTATGAAGTCCACTGACTCTGTGTCAACACCAATTCATCTCAGAGGTTACACAGCAGCCAGAAGAAAAATAAAATATTTTCTGGAAAAGAGGACAGAGAGAAGCAGCTTTCTTCCAAACACCCTTGTTATAGAATCAAACTCACTGAGCCTCAGTACAGAGGAGTTAGCACAACCTCCACACACAATATGATCATGTTCATGGCAGGTTTTCCCTAATTTCAACATCGCACACCAAGCAATGTATCATGCAAGAGGCCTACGATTCCTTGGTTTTTTGGGATCATCTTCCTGATTGGTTATTCTCCTCCTGAGTGGCTAGTGTTAACGGAGGCCTGAGTTATATACTGTTAACACTAGCACTCGGGGGTAAACCAACTCACCAGGAAATGAAGGAGCCATTACACTGCCCACCCCATAAACCAACCAATAAGGAAATGAAGGAGTCATTACACAGCCCACCCCATAAACCAACCAATCAGGAAATGAAGGAGCCATTACACAGCCCACCCCATAAACCAACCAATCAGGAAATGAAGGAGCCATTACACTGCCCACCCCATAAACCAACCAATCAGGAAATTAAGGAAGCGTAAGCTAAACAGTAACAATAGATACAGCCTACTGTACAGTCACACAAGAATATGTGTATGATGGGAAGATCCCCTCCTAACTGCATTGTAAGCAAGGTTATTCAACAAAAGCAACTTTAGGGTCTGTAGTTCACATGTATGCATAGGCTGTCCTGCTCCAATAAATGACCAGATAAGCTCCTGGCAATATGTGACGTCTTGTGAGTCTTAGAAAATGAATAAATTAGTAATAAAACATGTCAAATGCCTCTTCCGAGCCGGGACCCGCCAAGCCGTCACCATAACACCAGTATGCGCACAGGGCCACTCCTATACGCAGCGAGCTCGTATCGGCTTCCTTCCCCCCACCCTCAGGCGGACAGCCAATCGCCACCCCCTTGTGGCACTTCCGGCCAGAGTCAAAACTGGGGCGACCTGGTGGAATCAAACCCTGGTCACAGTGGGCAGTGTTGGACATTCTACTGCTACACGACCCGGGAGGCCTAGTTTTCAGACTTTTCTATCGGTAGAATGGCCGCCATCTTGTTAAGACGTTACGTTATTGTCATTTTGTGCTTCTCATTTCGGCAGTGATTGGGCGCGTCCACGTCATTATGAGCATCAATAAAAGTTAAAATAACAGTACGCGCATGGCTATACATTAAACTTGTGCATGTTTTTCTCTATTGATCACAATGAAGGGTGATTCGCAATTGTGCTTTAGGTGGGAAAGACCCATTACTGTGCGAAATCTGACTCATTTGATTAAACACAATTTCAAATCGTGAAAACAGGATTTAATTTTCTTAATCACTAGCTATGTCAAATTAGATAGATACCACAAACGGCATACTATAGGCCAGGCTTGATAATGACATATTGAAGTTCCTGTATCCCGTTGGCAGGCAAGTACATCTCAATTCAAAATGAGTTTTTAAACAAAGACGTTGCAGTGCCTTCAAAGAAGGTGTGGAAGGCGTCGGTCTTGGCAGCTGATCAGAGCAGCCAACGCACACACCGGTCTTGTGTCTACTAATCACATCGGTGTGCTTTAAAACTGTTCTGCTCTCTTCAGTAGGTGGCTGGAACCAGAAAGGAGAAGGGCGAGAGACCGAGGAGAGAAAGAACGGAGAAAGCAAAGCAAAGCGAAGCGAAGCAAAGCAAAATATCAAACGGAGACTGAAAAGTTCAGGTTCAATATTGGTTAATTTGGTTTTGTTATTTTCAGTTCATTGTGTTTACCCGAAAGCTTCGCAGCAAGTAGGGTAAAGATTTTGTTTGTGTTTGGTTGTGGCCGAGATTAAAGGAAACCAGAGCTTGCTTAAAATAATTTACAGCACTTGCACTTTGTGTGTTTATTTGGAATGCGCTGCAGTTAAAATGATCCTTCATTCCTCTGAATGAATTTAAATCAATTATCAAACAGAGCTGTGGCTGAGGAATGATACAGGCTGGAACTCAGGCTGTTTTAAATCTCAATTAGCCCCTCGTCTGAAAACCTGCAGGGTTCTGACAAAATTCATTTAGTTTTCTTGTAATGTGTTTAATGACCTTGTGTTTGTGATTTTGTGCTTTACAGACTGACACTGTTCCTGGCCAGTGTGATTAACTGACAAATATACAGTACCAGTCAAAAGTTTGAGTACACCTGCTGGAAACTGGGCTTATCTCATAATTTATAATGTTTTACCCTGTAAGTTTTCGTAAATACTTGAAAATGACAAAAAACACATGTAACATAAACAAAAGGAACATCAAAGCAATGTTCAAGAAAATTGAATTGAAAATGTAATCTTGGTTTCCTCAAAATAGCTGCATATATATGAGTGGCCCTGTGTGTTACAGTGACCATGGCGAGGGCCGGCTTCAAGGAGGCGGTGCAGTGCCCACTACCGCTCTCAGGACTATGGCAGTGACCTCTCATATGAGAGGGGGATAACTGAAATGAAAAAGAGGGAGGGCATAATTGGCAACTAAAAATAGGGGTTAAGAAAATAATATATATTGTGCCCAACAATTGCAGTGAGCTGAAACTTATCGGTTTGTCTTCAATTCACTTGTCTGTGGTCTGTGACTGTTCTCACACTACAGGCCACACAGTACTGCAGGAAACCTATAGAAGACGAACCCTGGTCAACTACCATGCTCCCAATTTTCTCCCCTCTAATGTGTACTCCCAGTCACTATCCGATAGTAACATATCCAAGGCGCCAACCAGCAATCACAGGGTGGCATGGCATGACAGGGCGAGCTTTCAAGCTTACTAGCTGAATGCCTTCTTGGCAGTGAGAGCTCCAATATCTGCGAATGAAAATGCGCATTATCGAATTGTTGGTTTGCTCTGGACAACAACCGCATTAACTTGGGTTCGGGCGATGATTTTGTGAGCCCTTTGATTTAGTAAAAAATATATTTCCCGGTTTGATTGGGCTGTTGTCATTTGATACCTTCGGTCTTAACATTAAAAAATTGTATTACAGAAGGTCTAAATAATACTAAACAAGAGAAAGCTGCAGCAGTAAAGCACAAGCCACTATCTGCTGGTTCATCGATATTATGCATGACATGTTTCAACAAGGATTACTGCCCTATGCCGTCAGTAGCGCTAGAAGCCACAACTCAAGTGATGACTTTGGGTAACGTTATTCTTTACACTGACATGCACTTGTATTTTTAACCCCGTGGCAATCTACCAATTGTTGCGGCAATGTTACCGGAACTGCAGGCTACAATTACGGCCCCGGTTTCAGGACTTAACATTTCTGCGGACTACAACGAGCTGCGCATGCAAGCGAACGGACGAGCTCAATTTCAACACACCCACCTTTCCCTCTTCGCTTGTCCCATAACACTCCCATGCACCGCCGAGGAACAACCACCGCTTTAACATTCACCACAGTGCTGCGTGTAAAGTGACAGAAATGACCAACAGGCGATTTTGCTGCCTATGGTGATCGGACGTGCAAGGTGTCTGGTGAGTTGGATTTCTGAAATTCCCAACTCCAGTCAATGGAATTTCTGGGGAGGGGGGCTGAGAACTGGACGGGCAATTCCGACGGTCGTCTGTAAGCGTGAGTGATCTAATCAACCAGGCGCCATGTCAATGGCAACAAAAAGCTCAGAGGTAGTATTACCTGTATTTTACTGTATTTAGTTTGAATACAGGTCAGTCGTCTGAACTGCAGCTAAGGTCATTGTCGTTGGCTCCCCATGTCTGAATATATATATTTTTGCCAGAGTCAATCAGTAACCTGATTTCAAATGCTGGCCTGGGAATTTTCAATTGGTCGTGGCATAGTCGTCCTGCCACCTTGGCTATCAAAAGGACTGGGTCTTGGCCACAAATCAAATGATTTGATTGCACTGGGTCTTCTGTCCTTCCTACGAATGATGGTCACCATGAAATGGACTTGTGGGAAAAAGGCGTCTATGTATTAGAGCCCTAAGTGATACTGGATATATTTATTTTATTTTAATCAGTTACATTAATTGTATTATTTTTGCTCTGATACTGATGTCAGTAATTGGGTTTCAGACATTACAGATAGATTATGATATAAAGGTAACTCCCGAAATAAAGGACATGATTAAATGAGGGATACATCATATATTGAAAGCAGGTTCTTCCACACAGGTGTGGTTCCTGAGTTCATGAGGAAATTAACATCCTATCATACTTAGGGCCATGTATAAAAATGCTGCACAGGCCCAGCTGGCCATTATTCAGTACATAAACCCCTTATTACATATTAAAATACATGTTTATGACTAAGTGGTGCAAAGAATAGAGGCAGTGGTGTACAGAGCAGTGGATAAAATCATATAGTCAGATGAGTCATGAGATTACACTTCGTCTCCCTGTTGTGTCAAACTCGTGCAGCACTCTCTCTGTCCGTTTCCTTCTTATGGTAAATGTTCAAAAACTGTAGAAAAATGGATACTGCACCAATACTGCATAAAAAGGTTGTCATGTTTACGTTGGTTCTAGAAGATAGTTAAGGTGATACAGAAACCAACTGGGTGTTAGAATGCAAAATTGCGGGGCCGCGGATAGCGTAGCGGTTTAAAGCACTCACTTAGTGAGTGCAAGCTGCCTATTACAGCTGCGGTTCGAAACTCGACTGAGCCAGACCGGCCGTGGCCGAGACCCGCGATCGGGGGCAGTGTTTGGCTGTCCGCCACAGGGGGAGGGGGGAGGGTGAGCTGGCACGAGCTCCCTGAGAAGCGTGAAGAGTGTCTCCAAAAAATAAGAGGGGAACTTCCGTCTTGGAGGAGGCAGATCATCGCCAGCCGTGGGTAATTAGCTTTCCCCGTAGAGATGGGTGGCAAGTTCATGGGGGAGGGTGAATCAAAATAAATAGAGGGTATAATTGGCCAGTAAATTGAGGAAAAAACTGGAAAAAATCTGAAACAAAATAAAATAAAAAAAGAATGCAAAGAGTGCAGCGGTCATACACGGATCTGGGATCTCTTTGGCCCCCAAAATATTTTTGTCCAATTGTAGATGCAGATTTCTTACATTTTAACAATAAATGTTATTAACTGAACATTAATTTATATTAACTGCAAGTACTTACATTCACATTCGTTTTTTATTGTTTTATTGGTGCTTTATTAAGGGGAAAAGTGCCGATACAGATATTTCTGTACTAGGTCAATATCGGCCGAACCAATATATCTGTCAGGCTCTACTATGTTTTACAGTGGAGTCAAGTCATAGTGTGGTGTGGGGCTATGAAAACAAAATGGAAACCTATGATGATTGGGTCAGAGTGAGTTAAGAGTGTTAAATGACACACCGGATTCAAAGTATATAACATTCACTTTTCCTTTATCACATTTCTGTATACATTCAGATTCACAAGATTTTCATTTGAATAAAATATATGAATTATGATCTTAAAGGCAATAGATTTTTATTCGTAAATGAAACATTAATGGCCATCCCAATAACTACTCACATGTTTTATCAAATAAAAGAGACATGAATATTGACAAAGAATATAATAATAAATATGACTACATGCAAAACACAAAACTCACGATTTTACTTCAAGCAAGGTTGGAAAAATAAGTTACACCTCTTTTCCGTAATAAACGTCATAAATAATCTGAAACATAACAAATCATATTTCTGAACTGTAAGATACTGGAATGTAGGCCTATATGTTTGAGCTCAAGCTATATTTACCTTTTCCCCATGTGATTAAAAACGAAAAAAAAAAATCATTGTTCAAAGTATAAGCAACGTTATAAAATATTAAAATCAGTCAGACAACAGAATCATAATTAAAATGACAGCAATTTCTGGTGGACACAGAGTATGTATACTGATACTGAGCAGGGAAACCTGTGGCGTGCCTTTTGCCATGTCTGGATGTGCAATCATCCCAAAAGCACAGGGTATCGGCAGCGGCCCATTTCACAAGGTCAAAGGTCGCACAGGAGTACAGCCTTGTGGCCCAGAGTGGACAGGCACCCTTTCTCGTGGGTTTAATGATACAGTTACAACCTCCTGCCAAAGTAAAAAGGAAACGAAGACAAGCCCTTCAATATTCCCATACATTTTCCTTCAATGGTCCCTAATATCCACATTCAATATTGCCTAATATTCCCCTTAAATGTTCCCAAATACTGTATTCCCGCTCTGGGTTGAAGTAGCCGAGAGCTGTGATCTCAGTCCAAAAACACACAACAACAATTCAAATTTTTGAGCAGCTGTCTCGCCCACTGCCCTGTGGACACAAGGGCCCCTCGGTTGCCCTTGTAGTAAATATTGCACAGTAGTAATCACTTCAATATAATGGATAAACTTTAGGAATGTGTACTGTTTCTTTGGCTCAGTACAGAGCTGGAAGTAGACTATTGTTTAAGGCACAGCATGGAGAATATGTACTGTATCTCTTTCACACACACTCACACTCTCTCTCACACACACACACACATGATTTGATTGCACTAAGACATGAAGGCCTTCTCTTGGTATCATTTTCCCATCGTGAGTTACTCCACAGTCACAGATTTGGCCAGGTTTCTAGGGCAGTCCACCTGCGTTTCCAAAGGGGAAATAAATCTCCATTAAAAAAGACAATAACGTCTGTATCTTAATGCAGTGTACTGTATGCGGTACTGCGGTAAATTAAATCGTAATGTAATGTAACATAGGTAATATCCTAATGTAATGTACGCTGTATTGTAATGTAACACAACATATATTGTACCCTAATGTAACATACACCGTATTGCAATGTAAAATAATATATTGTAACAAAGCTCATGTAATTATGTAATGTAACATACTACACAGTATTGTAATGCATCGTAACATTCGTCACATCCTAGTGTAATGTAGCATACAGTGGGGCCCAAAGGTTTGAGTCCACTACCAAGATCTGTTTGTTTTCATCATTCATCGAAAACTAACACATTTTTAATCATGTGGTATTTGTTATTCAAGAATGTGAACACTGATGCAAATAAAAAAAATGTGTTTGAGAAAGGATGGTATGAAATTGAAATATCTAGAAATATTTTGTTTGCACACCATTGCCTTTCATTTCTTAACATTTTTGTGACACCTTATATAAACGTGAGTTGTTTTGGTCTTGTAACAAATAATATTGGATATTGACATAATTAACATGGTCATCTATGTGTTCTTGTTGCTACTGTAGGTGCTTTAATCTTTAAAACGGAAACTTCCAAAAGTTTTTGCAGCTGTTTGTAATTATGTCAGCAGAGCTGAGTGAAGTAGATAGAGGTCAAATTGTTCTCTTGAGTGCAATCGATGTGCGTGCGCACTCCACTGTGCGTCGTATCGTACTGCAACCTACATCGTATCCTCGCAGCACGGCCAGGTGGAAGGACATGAGCTGCAGGGGGATGACGCTCAGGATGCCCTGGAGACAGTCCACCGTCTGAGGCAGCTCTATGGTCTTATAGGCGTTCTTCAGGATCTCTGGGTCGTCCTGGCAACACAGGATGATGGGTCGCCCCTGAGAGGGCGAGAACAATTGTGTGTGATCAATGATCTGTGTGTGTGTGTGTGTGTGCGCGTGCCTGTATTTGTGTGTGCATTTACACTACCGGTCAAAAGTTGAGTACACCTTCCATCTGGACTATGGCTAATCGGGCACTCCTTCATTCTTCAGCAAGATAACGACCCGAAACACACCTTGAAGTTGTGCAAGAACTACCTGGTGAAGGAGGAACGTGAAGGACAACTAAAACTGATGACCTGGCCTGCCCAGTGTCCAGACCTCAATCCCATAGAAATTGTATGCGACAAACTGGACAGAAGAGTCAAAGCAAAGCAACCCACAAGTTTCTATGGGAATTGCTGCAGGAGAGCTGGGAAGACATATCGGGTGATTTCCTGCTGAAACTTATTAACCGAATGGCCCGTGTTTGTGAGGCTGTTATCACGGCAAAGGGTGGCTATTTTGAGGAATCCAAGATTCAATTTTCAATATAATTTTCTTGAACATTTCTTTGATGTTCATTTTGTTCATTGTTACCTGTGTTTTTTGTAATTTTAAAGTATTTACAGAAATGTATACGGTGTAAAGCATTGTCAATTATGAGATAAACCTAGTTTCCAGCAGATGTACTCAAACTTTTGACCGGTAGTGTATATTTGTGTATGTGTGTGTGTGTGCATGCGTTCCATGTTTACGCGTGTGTACGTATTCCTGTATGTGTGTATGTATACATACAATGGGGGAAATAAGTATTGAACACATCAACATTTTGTCCAGTAAATGTATTTCCAATGAGCCTATTCAAGTGAAATTTGCACCAGACTTTGGTATTAACTCAAGAAATCCAGACAAATAATCTAAACATTAAAGTCCATATGTAAATAAAGTTATGTGTAATAAAGTGGAATGAAACAGGAAAAAAGTATTGAACACACTAAGAAAAAGCAGTACACCACAGCAAGGAAAGGCAAGGAACCAGCTGAAAACCATAACTAATTAGGAGGCAACTCTACCTCCAATCTGTGCTAATTAATGTCAGCTGGGTTAGAATATATTGATGGGCTATAAAAGGTTTTTTTTTGTTACCAAGGTGCCACACAAGAAACATCTAATGATGGGTAAAAGCAAAGAGCTCTCTCAAGACCTTCGCAACCAGATTGCGCAAAACGTGAAAATGGAATTGGCTACAAACGTATTTCACAACTTCTGAATCTTCCAGTAAGCACCATTGGGGGCATTATCCGTAAGTGGAAGCAACCTCACTCCACCATCAACCGGCCATGCACAGGAGCTCCTTGCAAGATTTCTGATCAGGGAGTCAGAAGGATACTTAGAAGAGTAGCCAAAGAGCCAAGGACCACTAGGAAAGAGCTCCAGAAAGACTTGGAGGCAGCAGGTACAACTGTGACAGAAAGGACAGTAGGCAATGTACTCCACCGCCATGGCCTCTGTGCACGCTCAGCCCGCAAGACTCCACTACTGAAAAAAAGACATGTTGAAGCTTGTTTAAAGTTTGCCAAACAACATTTGTACTCTGGTCAGATGAGACCAAAATTGAACTTTTTGGCTGTCACACAACACACCATGTTTGGAGGAGAAATGGCACTGCACATCACCCGAATAACACTATACCAACAGTGAAGTTTGGAGGTGGAAGTATCATGATGTGGGGCTGTTTCTCCTCTCGTGGTACTGGCAGACTTCATATCATTGAAGGAACAATGAATGGAGCCATGTACAGAGAGATTCTTGAGATGAACCTGCTGCCATCCACCAGGATGCTGAGGATGAGACGTGGGTGGACCTTCCAGCAGGACAACGATCCAAAGCATACAGCAGGAAACTCGCAATTGGTTTCAGAGAAAGAAAATCAACTTGTTGGAATGGCCCAGTCAATCACCTGACTTAAACCCAATTGAACATTTGTGGAAGCATCTGAAGATCCAGATTCACAAGAGGGCCCCCCGCAATCTTCAAGATTTAAAGACAATCTGTGTAGAGGAATGGGCCAAAATCACACCTGAATACTGCGGGCGATTAGTTACTACATACAGAAAGCGCCTTGAAGCTGTCATTACAAACAAAGGCTTCTCCACTAAGTATTGAATTAATTTCAGTTAGTGTATTCAATACTTTTGTCCTATGTCATTCCACTTTATTACACATAACTTTATTTACATATGGACTATAATGTTTAGATTTTTTGTCTGGATTTCTTGAGTTAATACCAAAGTCTGGTGCAAATTTCACTTGAATGGCCTAATTGGAAATAAATTTACTGGGAAAAATGTTGATGTGTTCAATACTTATTTCCCCCATTGTATGTGTATACATATGGATATGTGTGTGTGTGTGTGTGTGTGTGTGTGTCTCACCTGTCTGGCAGTGACCTGCTGCAGGGCATTGTGACACTTGGTGTAGCAGGCGTCTCTCATGATGATCATGATCACAGGCATGTGCTTATCAATCAGAGCCAGGGGGCCGTGCTTGAGTTCCCCCGCCAGGATCCCCTCTGAGTGCATGTACGTGATCTCCTTTATTTTCTGTGTGGAACAGATCAATAATCAATCAATAATCACTTCAACAGGCAGCAATAAGCGGACACTCGCAGACACGCGAATGCATGAAACAAAGACGGATACCGGACAGGCAGAAAGACGAGCACACATGAACAGAGATTGAGAATGGTAGACACACATCAATTAACACACACAAACAGGAGACGGACTGTAGAGAGATGGATGGATCGATAGACGGATTGATTAGATTGATTGATTATCGCAACCGTTTCCAGTAAGTCGTAAAGCAGAAATTAAGAAAAAAGGAACGAGGGTGACATTTTTACTCAGACGAATGGCGAATGAGACTCACCAGCGCCCCCTCCAGGCAGGTGGCGTAGTTGAAGCCGCGGCCCATGACCAGCAGAGACCGCTGCTCATAGAGCTCGTCTGCGATGCTCTTGATATTATCATCCAGCAGCAGGACCTCCTTGATCATTTCTGAGGAAAATAAAATATGAAATGTTAAATATTTTGCTCAATATGGCAAAGAAAAAGATGAAAGAGGGAGAATATTTGTAAAAATATTAGGTTTGGAGCCCAGTGAGGTCATCATGGACTGATACCCAGATAGATGTACAGTGTGGGTATGGGGGGGGTATGTGTTAATACATTTCATGGGGATTTCATGTCTTTTCAAGTTCAGTCAAGGGATATTTTTGGAAGGGTAGTAATGGATATTACAATGCCAGTGAGTTGTGAAGTTGTGCACTG
This sequence comes from Aldrovandia affinis, assembly GCA_029706075.1. NCBI lineage: Eukaryota > Metazoa > Chordata > Actinopteri > Notacanthiformes > Halosauridae > Aldrovandia > Aldrovandia affinis. The sequence goes on along the minus strand of JAINUG010000204.1, from coordinate 452,717 downwards.
TAGTGGGCAGTTTTAGAAGTACTTAAAGGTAAAGGTTTGGGGGTACATTGAGAGGGGGATTTAGAAGAACAAGGAGATGATTCTGGATTTTGTGGTATACTGAGAGGGAATTTACAGAAGAACAAGGAGATGATTCTGGATTTTGTGGTATACTGAGAGGGAATATGGAGATACAGTGTGGGACAGTAGGTTTGGGGGTACAGTGTGGAGGGGTAGGTTTGGGGATACAGTGTGGGGGGTAGGTTTGGGGGTACAGCATGAGAGGGTAAGTTTGAGGTTAGAGTAAGAGGAATATGGAGGTACCGTGTGGGAGGGTAGGTTTGGGGGTACAGTGTGGGAGGGGAGTTATTTCTCACCAGGCAGGGTCCTCAGGCTGTTTATGATCTCCAGTCTCCTCTTTTGCAGAGAGATCCTGTCCTCACTCATCATCAGCCCAAACATGATGAGGGCCACGAACTGACTGGTGTAAGCCTGAGGAAACCAACAACACCGTCAGCACAAAGACACACACACACACACACACACACACACAAACGAACACTCACATACACACACACATGCATGTGCACACACACACACATACATACACAAACAAACAAACACTCACATATACACACACACACATGCATGCATGCACACACTCACTCACATACGCGCATAAACACGCACATCCTAGATCATCACACATCTCATGCTCCTCTGAAAGAGAGGTGTGCTGCTATGAACTGAGTGACAGGTGATTCACAGGGTGCAAGGGAACCGGGCTGATAACCCAGAAGGTTGCGGGTCTGATTCACAGGGGCATCTTGCCATACCTTGGTGCTGGCCACGCCAATCTCAGGGCCAGCATTGATGTGGACCCCACAGTCCGTGTCCCGGGAGATGGAGCTGCCCACGGTGTTGGTCACCCCCACCGTCAGGGCTCCTCTGTCCTTACAGTACCGCAGGGCCATCAGGGTATCCGCTGTTTCGCCTGGGGGGTAAATGGTCACTATAGCAACATCTCTGCAACCGTGCCAGTGCAAACTGTCTTCCACAGGGTGATGCCAAGGGAGGGAGGGTTACAGTGTATCCTCTGTCCCATCGTGCAAGAGTGCCCCCTCTGGTCAATCAGGTGCCTGCAGCCTACCTGCTTTATCTGTGCAAGAAATTCAGTCCTCTAGGCCAACACAACATCTGTGCAGCTCAGCTGGTGGACTGCGGAGTACAAATAGGCAGCGGCTGGCTGTAAGGGGCTTGGAGGACTGTCTGTCTGAGTCTGTGCTCTCCTGAATCGAGTGCTGATACTGATCTGAGTCTGTGCTCTCCCGAATCAAAAATAGGAACCAGCACTAATGGCACGGGCTTACAAAACTAGTTTGTTAATTCGTCCAAGTTAGGAGAAAAACAAGGCATAAAAAACTGGCTTAAAACAGTACTCCCGTGATTTTAAATTCAGTTGATTACTCTCGTAAATAATGTTTTTTGTATCAATAAAAAAAAACAATTTGTTGCCAATCAAGTCCATAAATAAACATTCAAAACAACTGTCTTTCAAGCCTCTTTTCACCTGGGAAATACAGAATCCTACTAGATGGCCATACTAATTACATTCTTGAATAGGTTGATTGACAGATAGTCCCCCAATTCCCACTTCCCACCAAATGAGCTACCACTGGCTACTATGGGAGCATGCAAACATATACTGTACACCCCCTTTGAGAAGTGAAGTAATTCACTCAATATCGGCCCAAAAACAAACAAACATTGTAATGCTTAAAGATATTAAAGATATCAATATTTTTTAAAAGGCTAGACAACATTCAATTGTCTTATCAGCACAAAATAGCATGTATACACTTATAAAACACAAGCGGAAGTCAAGTAGAAATACTGTACATAAACTCAAAGCTCTCTCCGCTACATCATGCTCTGTGGAAAATTATGTTTTCACAATTAACTGTAATTCTTAGAGCAAGTGAGGGTTACTTTCCATGGCTTTTCACACAGTTAACTGACATTCCTTTTTCTTACCAGCTCAAACTGCATGCTTAAATATAAACGGTTTTACAGGGGTTACACTCAAATTGGTGGGAAAACAATAGCTTTCTTATCCAGGAGATCAAGCTTTTGGGAATATGTATCATGGTCCACTGTTATTAGAACTACAAATGCATAGCATTCGTAGCAGAGTGTGAGCGTGCGCCTTTAGGATGGGAGGGAACATTCAAAATGTAGATGTAAATGTTCATTGGTCTATTCAAATGACCTCTGTTTGTCATTGCTGGGACAAAAAAAAGCCCAATTTGTGAAACCTGTTGAGCAGGAGGTCCCGCAATCTAAATCAAAAGTTTATGGCAGCAGTTTAGTGTAATGGAACTGTAATGGAAGTTAGGGAACTGGGTTTGTAATTTAGAGGTTGCAGGTTCAAATCTCAGCTGGAGCATTGCCGTTGTACCCTTGAGCAAGGTACTTAGCCTGAATTGCTTCAGTAAAAAAATATCCAGCTGTATAAATGGATTGCATGTAAAGAAATTAACTATGTAAGTCGCTCTGGATAAGAGCGTCTGTTAAAATGTAAGTTAACGCATCGGCATTGGCCACATTTGACAAAACTTTTATGGTTTAATCCACTATTGCACAAATATACTATAAAACTGTACTATTTTAAAACAATGAAGCAAAACCTTTCATGAAGCTAATTTTGCTAATGCCAAAACTCATGCCGCACCCACCGCACACACACACACACACACACGCAGCCTGCAGCTGAGGGCCTTGCCTGATTGGCTGATGAAGAAACAGACATCATCCCTGAAGACGGGGGTGATGCGGTCCAGGAAGTCACTGGCCAGCTCCACCATCACAGGGAGCTCTGTCAGCTCCTCCAGGATCTGTCTGGTCTGAGGGTGGAACGGAGCATTTAGTGATTATCATATCATTATCATCATCACCATCATCTCCATTATCATCATCCCTATTATCATCATCACCATTATCATCATCACCATTATCATCATCTCCATTATCATCATCATCATTATCATCATCATCATCTCCATTATCATCATCTCCATTATCATCATCTCCATTATCATCATCTCCATTATCATCCCCATTATCATCATCACCATTATCATCCCCATTATCATCATCACCATTATCATCATCTCCATTATCATCATCATCACCATTATCATCATCTCCATTATCATCATCACGATTATCATCATCATCATCTCCATTATCATCATCACCATTATCATCATCTCCATTATCATCATCTCCATTATCATCATCTCCATTATCATCATCATCATTATCATCATCTCCATTATCATCATCACAATTATCATCATCATCATCTCCATTATCATCATCACCATTATCATCATCTCCATTATCATCATCTCCATTATCATCATCCCCATTATCATCATCACCATTATCATCCCCATTATCATCATCACCATTATCATCATCATCACCATCATCATCACCATTATCATTATCCCCATTATCATCATCACCATCATCTCCATTATCATCATCATCATCATTATCATCATCTCCATTATCATCATCACCATTATCATCATCATCATCTCCATTATCATCATCACCATTATCATCATCTCCATTATCATCATCTCCATTATCATCATCCCCATTATCATCATCACCATTATCATCCCCATTATCATCATCACCATTATCATCATCCCCCATTATCATCATCATTATCATCATCACCATTATCATCATCTCCATTATCATCATCACCATTATCATCATCATCATCATCATCACCATTATCATCATCATCATCATCATCTCCATTATCATCATCATCACCATTATCATCATCCCCATTATCATCATCATCACCATCATCATCTCCATTATCATCATCATCACCATTATCATCATCATCATCTTCATTAGCATCATCATCATCACCACTATCATCATCATTATTATCACCATCATCATTATGCAGCTGGAATGCATGATGAGGGGGTATTATTGATCTAATTTACAGGTATATGATACTATTACTATTCATTAGCATGAGTTTAAGCAACATTGTGGTATGATTTAGAGAATATACATTACGGTCAGACATTTTAGAACACTCCCATTTTCCAGTTTTTACAGAAATTTAAGCAGTTCATTTTTTGGCAGTGAGTAGTTTCCTACACCAACAAAAGGCACATGGAAACTGGAGGAAACTCTGACAGGAAGAGGTCTGGCAGACCCAAAGCCACAATAAAATCAGAAGACAAGTTTCTGAGAGTCAGCAGCTTGCATGATAGGTGGCTCACAGGACAACAGCTTCAAGCACAGCTTAACACTGGTCGAAGTAAGGAAGTCTCAGTTTCAACTGTGAAGAGAAGGCTTTGAGCTGCAGGTTTGACATGGCCCAGGTCAAGTGGCAGTAAGAAAGTCATTGCTAAGATGGCAAAATAAGAAAAAGAGGCTTGCCTGGGCCATGAAGCACCACCAGTGGACTACTGAAGACTGGAAGAAGGTCTTATGGACCAATGAATCAAAATTAAAATCTTGACATTTTGAAAGGTTTTTGTAGTCCGTCGAGTAGGCGAAAGGATGGTTCCTCAGTGTGTGACACCAGCTGTCAAACATGGAGGAGGAAGCGTGATGGTCTGGGGCTCTTTTGCTGGATCCAGAGTTGGCGACTTGCACAGAGTGACTGTTAACCCATGTTAACCCATTACGTAAACCCTTTTTTTATAACTCTGAAATGTACATTATTTTTCAGTTTTTGGTAACCTAAACTTTTTTTTTAACCTCTGGCAGTTTACCGCTTACCTTTGTACCATTTCAGTTTATTCACTGGACTTGAACTGCTTACATTTCAGTAAAAACTGGAAAATGGGGGTGTTCTCTTTTGACCGGTAGTGTATATACACTGCCCGTCCCCCAAAAAAGTCACACACTCTAAATATTTCGTTGGACCGCCTTTAGCTTTGATTATGGCATGCATTCGCCGTGGCATCGTTTCGATAAGCTTCTGCAATGTCACAACATTTATTCCCGTCTAGAGTTGCATAAATTTTTCCCCAAGATCTTGTATTGATGATGGGAGAGTCGGACCGTTGCGCAAAGTCTTCTCCAGCACATCCCAAAGATTCTCAATGGGGTTAAGGTCTGGACTCTGTGGTGGCCAATCCATGTGTGAAAATGATGTCTCATGCTCCCTGAACCACTCTTTCACAATTTGAGCCCGATGAATTGTGGCATTGTCATCTTGGAATATGCCCGTGCCATCAGGGAAGAAAAAATCCATTGATGGAAACACCTGGTCATTCAGTATATTCAGGTAGTTAGCTGACCTCATTCTTTGGGCACATAACGTTGCTGAACCTAGACCTGACCAACTGCAGCAACCCCAGATCATAACACTGCCCCCACAGGCTTGTACGGTAGGCACTAGGCATGATGGGTGCATCACTTCATCCGCCTCTCTTCTTACCCTGATGCGCCCATCACTCTGGAACAGGGTAAATCTGGACTCATCAGACCACATGACTTTCTTTCATTGCTCCAGAGTCCAATCTTTATACTCCCTGGCAAATTGAAGCCTTTTTTCCGATTAGCCTCACTGACAAGTGGTTTTCTTAAGGCTACACAGCTGTTTAGTCCCAATCCCTTGAGTTCCCTTCGCATTGTGCGTGTGGAAATGCTCTTACTTTCACTATTAAACATAGCCGTGAGTTCTACTGTTGATTTTTTACGATATAATTTCACCAAACGTTTAAGTGATCACCGATCACGATCATAAAGATTTTTTTCCAACCACATTTCTTCCTTGAAGATGATGGTTCACCACTATCCTTCCAGGTTTTAATAATGCGTTGGACAGTTCTTAACCCAATTTTAGCAGTTTCAGCAATCTCCTTTCTTTCTTTGCTTAATGCAGGCCAATAATTTGACCCTTCTGAAACAGATTAACATATTTTCCACGACCACAGGATATGTCTTCTGACATGGTTGTTTAAGAAATGAGAAGCTACTCACTGCATCAGTTAGGGTTAAATAACTTGTTGCCAGCTAAAACATATTAATCACTGCAGTAATTATCCAATGGAAGGCTCTTACCTATTTGCTTAGTTAAATCCAGGTGGTGACTTTTTTTTGGCCAGGCAGTGTATATGGAATCACTTTTCTGATCATTGTTAAGATGATTATTATTGTAATATTTTTTTTACATTTGCTTAACTGACCCTCTTGTCCATGTATCTTACATTTGATATGTGCATTTACACTGGATATATAAGAATAAAACAGTAATGTTCCATCATGTGATGTAGCTAATTTCCTTAACCGCTACACCACACCACCATCTTACGTACTGTGACATCATCATGTATACAGTGACTTCATAGAATATCTCAAGAGGATGGAAACGGGGTCAAAATGTCCCATGAGAAAACATGCTCTGCCTGTTCAACACAAAGAACTGGAGCAATGCTGGTCACCCAGGAGACAGAATGCTGTCCTTGGGCTGGTCTCACTTTGTCTCTGTCCCTCTGTCACACTGAAAAAGCAGGGTCACCTTGCCCCCACCCAAACGCAGGAACACCCCACCCACTCACCGCCACAGCCGCATGGAAGCTGGTCCCACAGCCAATCATGATGAGGCGTCGGCAGCGTTTGATTTCCTTCAGGTGGTCCTTCAGCCCACCCAGGACCACTAGGGGAAGACACAAGACCATAGACGTCAGAAGGGGGGAGTGCCAGACCCCTTCTGAATCCACCTCCACCCCTACATCTATGCTCTTCCCCACGGTTCAGTGTTGTACTGGACACTGTTAATCAGGAAAGACACATCGGGCTCCCTCCTGGTTTGGTTAAGAATTCTGCTCTCTCTTTTCTGGGACAGGGCCATTATATTTAATGTAACTTCTATCATATACTGAAAATACGAGGTATGGGCCACATACAATCTTTGATTGTACATTAATGCTGAAGGGTGACAGGACACAGGAATACCAAGTCTGAAACTACTACTCCAAAACCCCTCTCCAGAGTGCATGCGCCGTACTGCTGTTTTCACATTTATAATGGGTTTATAAGGTCACTTGCCGTTATATTTCTGCTGTTTTCACATTTATAATGGGTTTATAAGGTCAGTTGCCGTTATATTTCTGCTGTTTTCACATTTATAATGGGTTTATAAAGTCAGTCGCCGTTATATTTCTAATTCCATATATTTACAGAGCTTTCTCTTCATATTGCCATTGGAGCCATCTCTGTATTTCTTTTATAAAGAAGCAGATTGCTTTGTTACTGTCCTGAGGGAGTGGGAGAAGTGCTGTGTGTGGAAGGTACCTGTGTGTGGAAGTGGGAGGTGCCTGTGTTTGTGTGGTAGTGGGAGGTACTGTGTTTGTGTGGAAGTGGGAGGTACCTGTGTTTGTGTGGGAGTTGGATGCACCTGTGTTTGTGTGCGAGTGGGAGGTACCTGTGTTTGTGTCCAAGTGGGAGGTACCTGTGTTTGTGTGGAAGTGGGAGGTATCTGTGTTTGTGTGGAAGTGGGAGGTACTGTGTTTGTGTGGGAGTGGGAGGTACTTGTGCTTGTGTGTGAGTGGGCGGTAGCTGTGTTTGTGTGGAAGTGGAAGTTGCCTGTGTTTGTGTGGGAGTGGGAGGTACTGTGTTTGTGTGGAAGTGGAAGTTGCCTGTGTTTGTGTGGGAGTGGAAGTTGCCTGTGTTTGTGTGGGAGTGAGAGATACCTGTGTTGGTTTAGAAGTGCGGAAGGTACCTGTATTAGTGTCGAAGCAGATCCTGCCCCTCATGGTGTTGTAGACGGACTCCGGCTGCTCAAAAATCTCCTTCTGCATGAAGGCCTTGAAGTTCCCTGCAGTAAGTAAAGGAAGAGTAAAGGTTTGAGTCTTACAGAGCAAAAGATAGACTGTGAGCCCACGGACAGGGGCTCGTAACCAGAAGGCTTTAGCTTTAAATCCCATACTGCTGTTATACCTGAGAGCATTTAAGCACTTAACCTAAATTGCTCCTGTAAATAACCGGATTTGTGGTGGACAGTAGGCTGCTGGGGGGGCGGCATGGTGGTGCAGTGGATAGCACTGTCGCCGCACAGCAAGAAGGTCTCAGGTTCGAATCCTGGCCAGCCCTTTCTGTGTGGAGTTTGTACGTTCTCTCCGTGTCCGCGTCTTTCCTCCGGTTACTCCGGTTTCCTCCCACAGTCCAAAGACATGCATGTTAGGCTAATTGCAGAGTCTAAATTGCTTGTAGGTATGAGTGTGTGAGTGAATGGTGTATGTGCCCTGCGAGATTGGGAACCTGTCCAGGATGTATTCCTGCCTTTCGCCCAATGCATGCTGGGATAGGCTCCAGCCCCCCTGCGACCCTGACCAAGAATAAGCGGGTAATGAATGAATGAATGAATGAATGAATGAATGAATGAATGAATGAATGAATGAATGAATGAGTAGGCTGTTGGGGTCCCTGGTGGTGTAACAGTAAATGCACTCACCCGGTTGGCATAAATTCAATCAATAGAGGGCTCAATTGGCCACCAAATGCAGAAAAAATCGGAAATAAAATATTTTGAAAACAATATTTTTTTCCCGTGTACTTTAACCCCTGAGGTCGACGGGAGCGGCGCCGCTCCCAGCAGCAATAAAAGTATATTACTATTTCTAACTTCGCGATATTTTATCATACACACGCGACAAAAACATTGACAGAAACCTTAGAATCGCGACTTTCCGATTTGAGCACTGGCAAATCAAATGGGATTTTTTAAATTAGGTTAATTAGACCAAAAGTAAACCTTGTTTTTTACTCTGTTTTTTACCTTTTAGTACCGTCCCCTTCTATTGACATGGTAACTAGGTGCGAGTTTCGGGAGGTGTGGGGAGGGCGTGGGGCCATGTGTGAAAACGGCGTAAACAAACACAAACTGTCCCGACAATTTGAAGCAAGATTTTATACAGACATACAATTTTATTCAAGATGGAAAGATTTTCTGCGCTGCAGTGTTTGAGAGCATCGATGGAAAGCGACGAAGACAATAACTGACGAAGAGTAAGTAACTATATTTGATCTGCCATGTTATCAAATACTCGTATATATATTCAATATATGAATTCCGTGTGTTAAATTGCAGCGTAAACAATGTCCCGACATTATATCGGATCTTGTCTGTGTTTACGGTTACGAGCTGCCAGCAACAGACGGTGTATGCTGATATTTATTTTATTTACCATATTTTCAAATACTCGTGAAAAGTATTCGACTGCTGCGAATAATTAACGGGAGGATATTTAACCAGCTGGCATTCTGTTTCGGCGCTTGGACATTATCTAGCTTAGCTTGATAATACCTATTGTGATTAATGTTTCTTGCCTCTCGAGAACTTGTTTGTTCGTGTGCTTGTTGTTGTTTAGATTCCCAGCGTTTAGTTTATACCACGTTTTTGGATACGTGGATTTACCTGTTTACTTTGATTTGTTTGTTCCTGTTCGTTGGTTTTGTTTTGTTTGTCTTTCCGTGTCTTCGCAGACACGGATTTTGCTTTCGTTTTCCGACAGACGTTTAACGATAAATATCTTAAACCCAGAAAGCGGGCTACTTTTGATCATGTGCCTGTGTCCACTGCCAAACACTCTGGATGTTGGCAAATTGGCTTCTGTTGGTTGCAATAAATGTGTACTCTGCAAGATGTCGGGAAACAGCGGTTTGTGACGTTCCCTTGTGTCTACAGTTGACCAGAAACTGTTTTGAGAAGTGGCACCAAAGACTGTGAAAGAACAAATTGTCTCACCATGTTTTAATTTGGAATGTTTTGTATATAGTTTGTTTTCAATGAATCTTCCCAAATGAAAAAAACTTTCTGCATGGCTCACTGACTATTGCTTACTCTGATGGCTTTTCTCTTTGTCTGGCGGCCTTTGAGAGAGAGATGGCCCATCTGACAGATTTTACAGGTGTGGACAAGCCTCAGGTGTGGATCATGAATATTCTTGAAATTAGCATATAGCCCTCCCACAGCCTGAAATAAATGTGACCAGTTCTGATAAAAACAGGTTTTTAGCTATTTAGATCTCAGATGTGCTAAACTATTTTCACACCCTTACATAAACAAGACCTTGATGAACAAACGCATATTGGCAAAACAATTCGTCACTATAGTTTAGTGTGTGCTTTCACAACTTTTGTGACGGCAGAAAAATTTACTCTTTATAACTTGTGTGTTTGTAGATCTATTTACAAGCTGCATATGATACTGACCACACTATTGATGGCATATAAATGTAGCTGTGATTGTCCTTCAAATAAAAATATCAAACACTTTGGAGTAAGTGTGTGTTAAGTTGATGAAATTGAGATAAATATCAGACCATGCCAAAATCAAAAACCTCCTCTAAGCTTAGCACGGACCTCAGAGGGTTAAAACTTAACAGATCGTTTTGCCACATGTACGATGTGCATCTGCCCACTCTAATTAGTATTTGGCAGTCAGCACATGGACACAGATTCTATAGATTAACCAGATACTCAGCTATATATTCTTTCTGTCAATCAAAGCAGTAATATTCCAATTTGATGCATCTCATGAATAATCAAGGAAAATACTGTGAAGCACTAATCACCTGAACCTCCTGTGGTTAGGAAGCAGAGATGGTGGAAGGGAGGCAGGAGCTGGCCGTCTGGTTGGTCTAAAGAATATGTGATGTATGCAAACTCCCATGTGACCTCTGACCTTTCATGATTTGCTGGAGTTCCATCTGCAGGGTCTGTATGACACGAACAGGGTCCTCCCCAGCGCTGCGGCTCACGCGATGGAGAGACAGCTTGCCCTCGGCCACCGCCGCGATGTCGTCATCCTCCAGGTAGATCACCTTGTTGGTGTGCTCGATGATGGCGCTGCCGAGTGAGGGAAGAGAGCTTTCAGCTGCAGGCACGGCCAGTGAGTGCCCACTTTCTTATCTGGATAAACATCCAGGAAATGTTGGAAAACATTCGGATTTCGGGAAACATTTGTATTTTGGCCAGAAGTCTTCTCAAGGAAAAACTTCAGCTGAAAATGTAAACAAAACTGGCAGTGTGTCTTCTGTCCTTACCGGGTCAAAGTATTAATGAATTTAAAAGTAATCGCAGATTATGGAGGTGGACAGCTCCATTTTGAAAGTTTACATTGTATCTGTGTGGCACTGATCATGTGATTGGGTGAGCACCGAAAAGAGAAAATGAGAGAAACTGCCTGCTCTCAGAGGAAACACTGGTTCTCCCTACAGATGCGTGTACCAGCTAGTCACAATGTTAAATTATGTACAATATTAGGGGTAATTCAAAGTCAAACTTTAGCACTAAGAAGCAAAGGAAGGAAGGCAGGCAGGACTGAGAAGAGCTTCTTTCTTTCTCGACCGTTTTGAATGTACTTGGTGTTCTAGCCAGCAGAGGGCGCCACAGAAGGCTCTCAACTCATTCACATTCTATTACTCCACAGTTCTCAAAAGCTCTTTTGAGTTCACCTGTGGAGTTCACTATGCTGTAGTCACTGACCCCCCCCAAAATGGTTCCTTCACACAATCTGGTGAGTTCATCTTGGCAATTGCTGAATTTGCTTTGTGAAGCAAATGCAATTTGATTGTAAAAGAAAAAAGCTCAAACTTGCATTTAATTTAAATTTCATTAAAAAAATAGAATAATAATTGATTGGAGGGCCTCGAGTAGCATAACAGTCAAAACATTCATGTGGTTGCCCACTGCCCACTGCAGTCATGGTTCAAAAACCGGCTGCGCCAGTCCAGCTCTGGCCGGGAGCCCCATGGGGGGCACCATTCTGACCGTCCCAGAGGGAGGGGGAAGGGCGAGCCGGCACAAGCTCGCCGAGACGCGTGAAAGGCGTCCCTGTACAGGAGAAACTGGCTTGCCTCCGAGGACGAGCGGCAGGAGGGTAAATTGAAAGAAATAGAACATAAGAACATAAGAATACATAATGACGAGAACGGGCCGTTCAGCCTATCTAGGCTCGTTATGTCCTAATCTAGTACTATATCTAGCCTGGAGTTGAATAGCCCAAGTGTTTCTGCCTCTACTACCCAACCTGGCAAGCTGTTCCAGGCATTGACAACTCTCTGTGTAAAGAAACACTTCTCTTAAACTTTTCTTTAAAAATCTTTGGTATTTCACTTTGTTGATCCCCTTTAGGAATGAAAAACCTCAATCAAATCCCCCCTAAGTCTCCGTTTGCTAAACTTAAATAGATTGAGTGCCTTAAGTCTATCATCATAACTTTTACCTTTCATACCAGGTATCAGTTTAGTTGCCCTTCTTTGGACTTTTTCAAGAGCTTCTATATCTTTCTTGTAGTGCAGTGCCCAGAACTGCACACAGAATTATAAGTGAGGTCTGACAAAGGCATTATATAACATTAATATAACCTCCTTTGATTTATACTCAATACTTTTTGCTATGTATCCCAGCATCCTGTTGGCTTTTTTTCACTGCTGTATGTTTTGATGCAGATAGGCTTTGAAACTGTCTTTTTCAAATTGAACACCTACTAACTTTTCTCCTCCCATAAAATACTCCTGTCTAATGTTTTTTTTCCCAACATGCATAACTTTACATTTAGCAATATTGTCTGACATGTATCTGCCCATTTTTGGATTTTGTTTAAATCATCTTGGATTACTTTAGTCGATTCCAAACTGTTTGCCAAACCCCCAAGTTTAGTATCATCTGCAAAGTTGACTATTTTGCTACTAACGTCCATATCAAGATCATTTATGTAAATAAGGAAGAGCAGAGGTCCCAGCACCGATCCCTGCAGGACACCACTGCCCACAGCACCAAGGTCAGATACAGCCCCACCTACTGTTACTCTTTATATTCGCCCTTGCAGCCAATTATGAACCCACTCTGAAACTACTCCTGCAATTCCTACTGAATTCATTTGAGCAATTAGCCTCTCATGAGGGTATAATTGACTACCAAATTGGGATAAAAACGGGAAAAAACCTGAAACAGGTATAAAAATAAATAAATAAATATTGATTCAATCCATGCTACAGTCTTAGAAGGTCAATAAAGCCACATCTCCATGGAAACACAGGCCCTGCCCTGCCCAGATCCCAGGCCCCACCTGGCATCTGAGGCGAAGTAGTACTCCACCGCTTTGCCAGCGCTGACCGAGTGCAGGGCCGAGGAGCTGTCCACTCGGTTCCGGAAGTTTCTGTCCTTGACACCCTCCTTGTAGTGCCCTGGGGAAACAGATACATGGATGCCTGTCATTTCCCCCTCCCCACACTTTACGTTTGCTTTGTGTTTGACAGACACATGCTTTTCAAACAGACGCTGTAAAGTAACAGTGCCACAAGAATGCAGCGACTGCAGCTTAACCTTCACAGGGATAAGAATTCATTGAAAAACTGATGTAAAGGAGATAAAATCTTATTTGCAATGTTTGTGTCACGAGTCTTTCAGTCCATGCCCTCATCATGACGACTAACCATCACTTTCCCCACCCTCTTATCCTTCCTCAAAGACCTTTTCTAACATTAACAATTACTCAACATGGACTCACATTCCAGTAGGGTGGTACCTGAGTTTTAGGTAGCATTGTGCAAAATGATCTTTCTGTAACCTTTGTGGTGGGTATGTCTGGTGGCTCTTTCTCAATCTGCTTATTACGGTTTATGAAGCAGATAGTGTGGAATATATACCAAAACCCAAAGATTGAATTATGAATGGTGATGGGGTGTCAGTTCCACTCTGATCTGTGGTCTGTGTTTTAATGGGTGCACTTCTCTACTTTAAAAATATATATATTTGTTTCAGATTTTTTCCCATTTTTCTCCCAATTTAGTGGTCAATTATACCCTCTATTTATTTCGATTTGCCCTCCCCACACAAACTTGCCACTGGGCTCTACGAGGCAAGCTAATTCTCATCTCGACTCCGCCTCCTTCGAGATGGAATTCGCCCAACCACGTTCTGGAGACACCCTTACGTGCTTCTCAGAAAGTTCATTCTGGCTTACCCTCCCCCCTCTCCCTGGGGTGGACAGCTAAACACCACCCCCCATCGGGACTTCCCACCATGGTCGGTCTAGTACAGTCGGGATTTGAACCGCGACCGTGATAGGCAGCTTACACTCATAAAAGACCAGCCAATACGGGTGTGTTAGACCGCTGCGCTACCTGTTACTGTAATAGCTCACTTTGCTCTCTGGCACTTGCCTTGGACTTTGAATTGTTGAATTAGGGCAGAAGAATCACAAGCAATGATCTGACATTCACACTTATGTAATCAGACAGCAAGGACCAAGCTGGTTCACAACAGCCCATTCCTGAAGAGGTGTTTAAAAGCAGCAGACTATGCCTGTGTGTCTTATACGCCTTCAACCACCATTAATACCAGATAGACTTTGTTCTGGACAGTGCTAGCACTGTGTGAATCCAGACCTGATGTGGGAATTTGAAGTTTTCGATAAATATATATTTTAAAAGATCACAGTATTTGAATGTCAGCCTTTTGGTTTTAGACTAAACATGAATAAATAAATAATTGATGACAGGTATGAATCCGGAGGACATTATGGCGCCTTCCTTCAAAGGTGCAGCAAATGATCACAGCAACCTTTCCAAATGTTTAAATTAAATCAACCTTTCCAGATGATTAAATTAAATCAACAATTATAATATAAATATATTATTATTAATCAAATCAATAATTATAATCGATTACATCAAAGCTGCACATGTTAGTTCCAAAACCTTTCTATTTTCATGACATCAATAATCATAAAAGAGTAAAACACTGTTAAAAACACGATTCACTTACTGGCAGCAATGCCATTTACTGCCACTCCAACTTTTAAATTTTGTACACATTTTAATTCAGTGAAAAGGACAGCCCATTTGATAGTCATTCAAGAATATTTTACATATTCATTTTTTGTAATGAATTCATGAATACTCATTAGTGTGTTTTTTTTACTTTGTATTTCGTTTTTTGTGACTTCTACATTTCTTTTAGCAGAAGCTATCATTATCAAAGGTTTAATAAGACCTGACCTCACACCTAATTTCACGGTAAAAGCATATCTTATAATGTGTTGGTGTGCTTCTTGCTGACAATTTATGCAGTTTGTGCTGCTGAGGGGTCAAATGTAATAAATAACGGGGAGAAGAGGGCGAGCAAGGGGATTGGCTTCACAGATCGCAGAGAGAGAACTGTCACCTTGAGAAATGTCTGCATCTCAAGGATAACTTTTAGGCGGGCATTTAGACAGACCCCCAGACTCGGCTCACATTTTTACATTTACATTTTAGGCATTTAGCAGATGCTCTTATCCAGACCGACTTTCACAGTTTACATTTCTTTCCATACAATCAATTTATACAGCTGGATATTTTACTGAAGCAATTCTGGTTAAGTATCTTGCTCAAGGATACAACAGCAGTGCCCTACCTGGGAATTGAACCTGCAACCTCAGTTACAAGCTCAGCTCCCTAACCATTATACTACACTGTCAGCCGCTCAGAGAAGAAAAGGCCAAAGGCCTTCTTTGCGGGCTCACCATTGTTGTACTGGATGGGGATTTGTTCTGTAGACAGCTCATACTTGCTCCTTATGCCGATCAACAGAGGACTTCCTCTTCTGATGAACAGTCAGGAGAAAAATAAATAGATTATAAAACAAGCTTCTAGTACATTTTTTCATGCCTGTGTGTTTTTGTGTATGTACTGTATGTGATAGCCTGTTTGTGATGTGCGAGTGTGTGTGTGCGTGTGCGTGTGCGTGTGTGTGTGTGTGTGTGTGTGTGTGTGATAGCCTGTTTGTAATGTGAGTGTGTGTATGTGATAGCCTGTTTGTGATGTGTGAGAGTGTGTGTGTGTGTGTGTGTGTGTGTGTGTGTGTGTATGTGTATGTGATAGGCTGTTTGTGATGTGTGTGTGTATGTGTGTGTGTGTGTGTGTGTGTGTGTGGGGAGCATGAGAGACTGATTTGCCTGGACTAAGCAGATGACCACAAACATACCCTGAAACTTAGAGAAACCCTTTACCCACACACTTTTTCTGTGGGCTTTCTAGTCGTCCTCTGCCGTCCAGGACTTCTTCAGCCCACAGGTCTGAGGTTTTAGCAGCTTTTTACCCACTTACTCACAGTACAGTAACACCAACATCAAAACATCAAGCTTGTGAGTTATTTTTGGAGATGTGCACACACAAACACACACATATCCATACCCCCTCCCTCCCTACCACCGATTCTTTCTAGAAAATAGAGGTTGCAGCACTGTCATGAGAAACTGTGTGGAACAGGGGACTGGAATCAGTCAGAGAAAGAGAAAGAGTCTGATGGACAGAGAAATTCAGCCTATCCCAAAGCCCTATCCTTCAGGACGGAACATCACCATGAAACTCCTTTCTCTCCGTGTGTCTGTGTGAGAGAGTGTGTGTGTGTATGCATGTGTGTGAGTGTGGGTGGGTGTGTACGTGTGTGTGTGAGAGTGTGTGTGTGTATGCATGTGTGTGAGTGTGTGTGTGTGTATGCATGTGTGACTGTGGGTGGGTGTGTACGTGTGTGTGTGGGGGGGGGTGGTATCACAGTGCAATTTATTGTCCTGAAAAGGCCCCTACTTAAGGTTTCATTATCCACCACTCCAAATCGAGGGAGCGATTGATGCTGGTCCAAGCCGGCTGTCTGCAGTGTGGGCCAAGGGTTCGATTGAAGGCCACGGCACAGCTCAAACTAACCATACCTCTTCACTGATTTTGTCTCTTTTTTTCTTTAGGAAATGGTGTGCCACATCTTAAGACAGTCAATGTCAATTCTGATAGTATTTTCTTTGTAAACGCGTACAGCTGACCAACAGACTAATCAGAGGCAGAGAAACCACTGTTGTGAACGCCTGGTTGCACGCAGCCCTACGGGAGTTGGATGTTTGCCCCTCCCCCTCCTCTTCCTCCTCCTCGTATGGGGGAGGGGGGGGGGAGGGGTCACGGGGGTTGTTTTCCCCTTTCTGTTCAATACTGTGGGACTTTCAGTGAAGTGTTTCACCACGGGTCATTTCCCTGTTCCGTTTGCTGATCATAACTCACCTTTACCGTGCCAGCCATGCTGACTAGAACCCCAGTGTTTTCTCTCTGTGAACCTGAATGGCTTTTCCCTGCAGAGCCCAGAGGCAGCGCACACAGAAAGGGGTCACATGCGCGGTGAGTAAAGCACGCCGGATCGGGAGAGCTGGGGTAAAGGTCAGGGTGATCGCGGGAGGAGGGGTGCGACAGACATTGGCAACGTCTTGGTTAAAGGGCGCTTGAGGCACGTGAAACGCTGAAATGGCTGCATACGCATCTCTCTCAAGATGAAGTTTAAAAGAGAGGAACATTATATTGGCACACGGGTATTTGACAGAGGACAAATACCCGCATATGTACAGATGATCGATTTTAAAAAGGTAAAGATAATGCAGTAGCAGAGAGCATGAATGCTGATGCTGATGCAGGAGTGGGGTCGGTGCCTCCAGTGCGATTTGTCAAAATCTCAGGAGCACTCTCTTGTCATATATTTACCTGAGTGTTCTGACGCTCAGGTAAATACCTGTATCGTGCTCTGCATGCTTTTATTATCATCTGCTGACAGTATAAAAAATATGTCAAATGTAAAAAAAACCTGAATAACTTTTATTTCCCTGTGTTACAGGTACGGTATGCAGCTGCCAACAATGATGTCTATTGCAGTGTTACTGCACTGATCTCTTGCGCTAACCATGATTAATCTGAGAAATATTAATGAATACATGATTAAACCATGTGTCAGTGCACTTTTTGTAAGTCACTCTTGATAAGAGCGTCTGCTAAATGCCTAAAATCAGGGTCTGAGTGTGCGCTGCCTATCAGGGACACGATTCGAAACCTGTCTCTGTCAGACCGGCTGTCCACCCCAGGTGGAGGGTGGGCCGGCACAAATTAGCTGAAAAGCACGTAAGGGTGACTCCAGAACGTGGGTGGGCAAATTCCATCTCGAAGGACACGGAGTTCGCTGCCCTCAAAAAAATCTTTGTTAAAAAAAAAATATATAAATTACAGAAGCATTACTGAAAAAGATCATGTTTGTTACTGACCTGGTGGCCACAGCTTCAGCGGGAAAGTAGATGCTTTTGAAAACCAGCGCGAAGGCTCCTTCCTACGGAGTGGAAAAACAAGATTGACTCATTGTTCAAATAAGAAAATACAGAGATGGGGGGATGAAAGTGGAAGGGGGGAAGAGATAAGAAACAGTTTCTGCTCAGCATCTTGTCCCTTTTCCCCCCCTCCTCTTTCAACCCCTCGATTGCAGCCTGCCACCCCCCACACACAAATAAAACACCAAAACAGTCAGGAGTCGTCCGTCCATCTGTTTCCTATTAAGGGCTTTCTCAACCTACCCCACTTCTGCCAAGACTTGAGGTTTCACGGGGAAGGATTTGGGCTTTCTGAGGGTGTGGCTTGGGATAATGTGATGGGGTTGTTTCCAAAGACAACATTAGGGAAATGGGGAGGGTGGGGGGGGACAAAACCAATGCGTAATTCAAGTTTTATCGTTCTGGACCTTTTCGATTAAGGTTGTGACATCCGAAAAGGGCGTTGGGCCGGTTGCCGTGGAGACTGTTTTTGTGATTACAACCGTGTTAAAGGGGAGGCAGTGAAGTAACACAATGACATCAGATGGAGGGAGTGTGTGTCAGTCTACACAGAGACACAACCGCCTGCTCCCTCACTAAACACAACTTGCTATATGGATACTGACCAGGGTGTCAGTGGCACTCTACTCAATCACAAAATTACCAATGTCTATATATACACTCAGCGGCCACTTTATTAGGTACACCTTTCTAGTACTGGGTAGGACCCCCTTGGCCCCTAGAACAGAACCCGAATGATTAACGGCATGGATTCAACAAGGTGCTGGACACATTCCTCAGAGATTCTGGTCCATGTTGACATGATAGCATCACGCAGTTGCTGCAGATTTGTCGGCTGCACATTCATGTTGCGAATCTCCCGTTCCACCACATCCCAAAGGTGCTCTATTGAACTGAGATCTGGTGACTGTGGAGGCCACTGGAGTACACTGAACTCATTGTCATGTTCGTGGAACCAGCTTGAGATGACGTGTGCTTTGTGACATGGCACATTATCCTGCTAGAAGTAGCCATTAGAAGATGGGTAGACTGTGGCCATAAAGGGACACACATGGTCAGCAACAAGGCTCAGGTAGGCTGTGGCATTTCAACGATGCTCAATTGGTATTAAGGGGCCTAATGTGTGCCAAGAAAGCATTCCCCACACCATTACACCACCACCACCAGCCTGAGCCGTTGACACAAGGCAGGATGGATGCATGGATTCATGTTGTTTACGCCAAATTCTGATCCTACCATCTGCATGTCGCAGCTGAAATCGAGATTCGTCAGACCAGGCAACGTATTTCCAATCTTCAACTGTCCAGTTTTGGTGAGCCTGTGCCCACTGTAGCCTCACTTTCCTGTTCTTAGCTGACAGGAGTGGAACCCGGTGTGGTCTTCTGCTGCTGTAGCCCATCCACTTCAAGGTTCGACGTGTTGTGCATTCAGAGATGCTCTTCTGCATACCACTGTTGTAACGCGTGGTTATTTGAGTTACTGTCAGCTTGAACCAGTCTGGCCATTCTCCTCTAACCGCTCTAATTAACAAGGCTTTCTGCCCACAGAACTGCTGCTCACTGGATGTTTTTAGTTTTTCGCACCATTCTCTGTAAATTCGAGAGACTGTTGTGCGTGAAAATCCCATGAGATCAGCAGTTTCTGAGATACTCACAAGACTAACCTCTGTGACACCCCGTCTAAATCGTGTAATTACCAAAATAGGGGGAATTTTCTTCCTAATTTGATCTAAATTTCTCATCTTAATCGAGGCATATTATAAGGTTAAGATTTCCTTCCGTTTGGATGAGTGTTTTCCCCACAGTGATGATCCCCACCCCTCCAACCCTCCACCCCTCCCCTGCACTAGAGTCCCACCCATTCCTGGCACTCACCAGCTGCTGAATGACTCTCTCCACCAGGGTGGAGAAGGACATGTAATCATTCTCCCGGTTGTCGTACAGATATTTGATCAGTTTGGGGATGACCTCGGTGTCAGTCTCCGACTCAAACTCGTACCCTTTCAAGTTCTGCGGGGGAGGGGGAGAAGACGTCATTGGTCACGTCAGTGAACAAAACCGCAGACAAAACAATTTCCCTCACCAAAAACACAAAAGAGTTTATTCAGTTTTTAAGCTATTCGAGTTTTTATTCATACCATGTGTAATAAAAGGGAGCCGTTACTTTCTTTCTCTCAAAACGCTGTGAGGCAATGGTAGTATTGTTCCTAAAGCCCCCACTTTGTCTGCCTTCTCCTCCACCCCATGTTTCCACTGTATCTGAAGTGAGTTATGCCAGAGAGGTGTGTGCTACATTCACAATCAAAGTATTAATCTCTGTTGTAAATGCTAAGGGCTATTGTTCAGGAACACATCAATCTTCATGAGCATAAACCTGGATCAGGGCACTGTATAAATGACAAACTAGGAGTTTGTGGATCTGTCCAGTTTTGAATTCCTGCGTATTGCATGGTCATACACAGCGCAAATAACAAGGTCCAATTACAGGTTAGTGGAGTACTGGTTACTTACCAGATACTTTCTCAGCTCTTTGTAATTGGTAATAATCCCATTGTGAATCACAACAAATTCTGCAGGAAACAAGAAAACAAAAGTTTGTATCAGATTTCTTTCTTTGCGTGAATCCAGGGGCTGACATTTGGCTGGTCTCTGTTCCAAACTAGGACACACACACACAACACCGGTGAGATCCTGCTATAAGCCTTTAATGTCTCAGTCGATTTAGACTCCAAAGCACATCCTGTAAAGATCCCTAAACGACACAGCTGTGTGACTGACGCGATCACAGTTGATTCCGGTTCATTTGCCTCATTTCTTTGCATTAAGTCATTGGGTAAGTGGTGGGAAAATCTATGTTTAACTGTGTGTGTGTGTGTGCGTGTGAGACAGAACCATTAATGTGTGTGTCTGTGAGGTTTTTTTTCACCCACTCTTGTTTTCCTGGTTGGGTGGTGGCCCGTCCAATAACCTGAAGAAACATGGCATCACGGAGATGTGTTTGATCTGCTCTGCGCGATGCAGACTGAAGTGTGTGTGGTCTCTGAGTAGTGTGTATGCACGCCCTGCACGCCAGTCTCACCGTTGTTCTTGTCGGAGCGGTGAGGGTGGCTGTTGACGGCGCTGGGCTCGCCATGTGTGGCCCAGCGGGTGTGTGCGATGCCAAAGTGGGTGTCCAGCTCTGTGTCCAGGTTCAGGGTGTTTTTCTCTGATCACACAAAATCAAAATGCTGAATTTAAAACCCCAAACCGGCCATATTCTGTGTTGTACGTGGTCACAACACTGATACATTGGTTTAGAGGCCTTGAATATCTCTATTCACAAACTGATCTACACTACACACACACTGATACATATACACTACTAGGGCTGTCCCCGACTAAAACAAATCTTGGGCGACCAACAGTCGTCCGTTTTTTCCGATTTGTCAAAACCTTTTTTCAAGAGTTCAAGATTACCTGAAAGAAAAAAAACCCTGATAGGCTGATGTTTTTATTTGACCACAGCCAAAACACATTCTAATGCGTAGGCTATGTTTTATTTAATTAACCAGGTTGGTCTCATTGGGATTTAAAATCTCTTTTGCAAAAAAATAGGCTAACAAACGAATGATCACACATTTCTTAAATTGTAGCCTAAAGCTGAACATAAAGTGGCTATAGCCTATCGAAAATAACTTACTCGAGTCGATGGCCTACTTCCCCAGTCGTTTCATGTTATGGCACAGGAACACTAGCTTGTCCACATTTTTTGCCAAAAGGCTGCTCCTCGTTTTATTAACGATAAACCCTGCCTTGGAAAAGGCGCTTGCAAAGTTTACATTCCACTTTTTTGGATCGTCCACGACTAAAACGAAATGCTGCCATACTCCAGATTTTTTATTTGACATTATGTTCTTAGGTTATATCGAAAGTAGTAATTAAAGTATGCCTATATCACTAATCTTAACTGTAGGCAAGTCTTAGGTTACAATTAAAATGCACATTCGCGTGCCTAAAACAAGAAGGATACAATATAGGCTACATGAAAGGGGTGTCACGAATGTTACGCATATTAGTTATAAATATATAAACCATACAATTACCAAAACACATTTATTATAAAGTGTTACTTTTATTAGTTTTGCTAGTTATTCACAACATTACTATTACCGTAACTGCCTAATATAATTTAAAGAGAACATATATAGGCCTAGCTATGTTAAGAGTGAAGGACTGTCACTGCCATACCCGCAGCATCCAGAATGGATTATTCTACTGACAAGCGCGCCGAACTGTGGCGCGACTCTAGGTGTCTCATGCTTTATTATTTTGTTTTTCCACGCAACTGCTCGACCAACACAAATCTCGGTCGACCAACAGCCCATCGACCAAACAATCGTCCAGTCGACTAAAGGGGTCAGCCCTATACACTACACACACACACACTGATACATCTACAATACTCACACACTGATACATTTAAAATACTCACCTATTAATACATCTACATTAGTCACACAACGATGCATCTACATTAATACTTGTGGGGATATCTCTGATGTTGTGCAATGACCCGCAGGTTGGGAGATGTGGTGCACGGTGGTGACTCACTGTGGATCTCCTCGTCCAGGGCCTTCACTTTCCCCTTCTCCTTAATCAGACAAATGTTGCAGTTGCCATCCTTTGTGTCCTTACTGGGGGTGTCCACCGCAATGCCTGAACAAAATTCAACAAGTCAGAATTACACTGGGCACAAGTCAACTCACCACATGAGGCAAGGTGCCATTAACATGTTAATTACAATTAAACCCAGGATAGGGGGGCATATAACAATTGTGATAAAAACAACATTTCGATGTGAAGTCACAACTGCCATAGTTTTCCTCAGAGTGTGTGGACAGTTAAAGAAAAACAAAGAGCAAAGTAACATTAAACTTATATTAAGTGGCATCACAGCTGTAGAATGCTACCAATATGTATAATTACCATAACCACCTCTAAAATTATTATTTAAATCATATTCTAATAGTTGAGAAGAAGGAAGGAAAAGTTATCAATTAATATCTTTAACAAAATCAATAAATAATAATAAATAAACTTTCAACATTACTCATAATATAACTGACTGCAACTTAGCCCTAATTAAATCAAGTAATTGACTGTAAATCCAACATTTTACTTGCTTGAAATACACATTGGGTAACTCCCAGCCAGAGTTGACAAACGCTGGCACACAAATATATCACTGCTATGCTATTTATGCTGTTTTTCCTTTCATGCAGAGCACAGCTGAAACATGGATACTAAGGGCTGGCAACACACAGTACTGATTCTCCATTCAGTGTATGTGTGCACGTCTGTGCCTGTGTGAGCGTGCATGTTTGTGTGCCTGTGTGTGTACACTTGTGTGTGTGTGTGTGTGTGTGTGTGTGTGTGTGTGTGTGGGTGAATGTGGGTGAGTGTGTGTGTATGCATGCACATTTGCATTAGAAATAAGGCACAATAGAAGGAAACTGACCGGCAGCTGTTACGTGACAGTACGTGGAGTGTGTGTCTGTCATCAAAAAATGATGTGGTGCAGTTTTAACAGCTCAGAAGCTGGGCTCTATGTGAGCAGCTGATTCCGGACCAGAATCACATTTTTTCATGAAATTGTTGCAATCGGATTATGGGGCAATAAAGATGATCTCAGGGCTGTTGTTCAGGGCAGAAAGTACAAGGGGCAATTTAACCACCCTAGACACTAAACCAGAAGATAATCTGGTCCACCATATGACCTTCTCAAAGTGATGAAATTCACCAATAGTTTTAAACAGATTAAAGTTATACTGAGTATGAAATAAGAGTAAAATATCTGAATAAACAGCTCTTTGAGCGTCACAGAAACTCTGTGCCTGTTGAGGTGTACAGCTTGGTTTTACCAACTTAGTGCTGACATCGGACCAGAATCAATAGACAGTCAGGCCAAATGGGACGCCTAGATAAGGGCCCTCATTTACAGATAAAAACGTATGTGTGCAGGAGCTGATAGCACTATGAGAAAGAGTAGGGGCCGATAGGTCTGGATGTTTGCAGTCTACCTGCGGAATCGTATCCTCTGTACTCCAGCCGCTGAAGGCCCTTCACCAGCGTCTCGAATATCTCCCTTCTGGTCCTTGGCACGCGGTAATTCAGATAGGCGAAGATTCCTGCGTGAAAATATAGTGGCATAACATTTTAATATTCACATTTTCTCCTACTCGCTTTCTCTTTCTATCACACACACACACACACACACACACACACACACACACACACACACACACACACACACTAAAATAACAAATGCACAATTTGTAATATGGCAACACGTCTCCCTAAGTTTTAGTAACCAACTCCCAGCTGTTACTGACACATGTATATTAAAATTCCCAAGCTCTTTTCACGCCCCATGTGCTCGTGGTGGGAACGAATCCGTCATCCTGTTTTTCCGATGTAGTTCGCAAACTTCAGCAATAGTCTACTCCAGTGATATCTGTCATTTTAAGTGAGCCATACAATCTCACCCCAGTTTGACTTGGTCTTTAATTTCATAACTTGGGTCAGTAGTAGCCTATATTTTTCTGTTAATTATCTTATATCTTCCGTTCGTTTCACAGACTATCGAATTCGTGGTGTGGAAGAATCGAGAATCGAAGATGTGCTTAATTCGTCGATGAAAGTTAAGGTAAAAACATCATGAAATTCTGAGAAGTGGCACAACGGTTTACAGTACCAACAAACTGTATAATTCAGGGAAGAGAACTGTCAATCATACATTCTCAGCGGCACCAGATTCTGCTAATTTTCCTTACCTCTCGCAGGATGTAGCCTACAATCATTCTGGCGCAGCCCTGCCATCACGCCGTGAATCAACCAATGCGTCAATAGTGTACGTGCATGCCACAATTAAACCTAATACTCACACTCTGTCGGACAATAAATAGGTCTACTGCCTGAATGAATCTGCCTTTCAGCGGTTAACTCTATAAATGCAAGACTGCGCAAGGTACAGTGATTATATTGTATACTACAATAGCCTACATAAAAAGAAAATAAATATTCTACTATAGTACGTATTCATGCGTATGCACAGCACTAATGACATGTTTAAGACTAAATGTGATTATTGATGGATCCTAGCATGAACAGTTGGCACACAAATGGTAGTCTATGCATCAAGACCGTATTTTCACGGCAAACGGTACCTTCTCAATACATAACATATGCCATTTAGCAGACGCTTTTTTTATCCAAAGCGACTTACAGTAGTGAATGGATACACATTTCAGTATATATGGGTCTAGTGGGAATTGAACCCACAACCTCAGCGTTGCCAACGCCATGCTCCACCGACAGAACCACCAATACGACACATTTCTATAGGCTATTTTTCGCAACACTGGAGGTGTTAATAGTTTGCAGATAGTGGACAGGCGCCAATTCTACACATTACTTCAATGGCATCCCAGACAATTATGAAAATATCGCTAACACATAAGATTTGTTTTGTATGGTTTCGAGGTGACAGTCAGCGAAATACGTCAGTAAAATAGCCACCCTAGTCACTATTTCAAGTCTGCTAAAAGTTTGACACGTAGAGTCATTCACCGTACAGTTAATCTGCGGTTGTCAATTTAATAGTCGCCTTTTGTTTTTAAATACAGTAAACAAGTTGCAACGGCGAATGGGAAAGTAATGAAGTAAGCCGAAATGAATTAGTCAAACGAAACGTATCGTTACCAAATACTTAGCAACCTAGTCTCTGACGTGATAAATCGACTTGGTATGCTACTCAAACCAAATCCATCTGAACTGTAAATCTATAATAAACATATTAAAACTTCAACTTTTGTTTGTGGCTTACCACACATTGTTCAGTTATTCGTGGAGCTGTTGGTTTTGGTCGTGTTGTGCGTGGAGAAGTTTCCTCGTTGAACGTTCCCTTTTTAGATCCGAATCGAGCTGGCCACTATCTACCGCTGCTCCCTCAACTTATTTAAAGGCCGTTAAAAACCACTGCTCCACCCCATTTCCGAGGCCACCACAGAACCACCCACTTTACCCACAGAGTACAGGCGTTTAGTTTATATATTTTGTAATATGTGGAATTTGGTTTTAGATTTGAAACCCTTAATGTGTGGAACTCTATGTAGGGTGATATCAGCTAAATTGGGCCACTTTTTGGTTAATCGCTTGGGAAACTAAGAAAAAAGTAATGTAGCCTATGACATTGAATTGTGTTTTTATGGTTAATAAGGACTGTTTTTAATATTTTTGTGTTGAATTGATGTAATAAAATATAATTGTTCAGGCCCTACAGCTTTTGAAAACATCAGCAGTCACATTTTTTTAGATGAGCAGTGTTCAGGTAAAATGGGCCGGCTGATCAGCTAAAATGAGCCACTCAAACTGTAAAGCGAAACAGAGTCATTTCTCATAAAATAATCGAATCATCTTTAATCTCAACACACTAAAACATTGCATTTAAATAACATTACATTAAGATTAGTAAAAGTAAAATATAATAATAATAATAATAACAACAACAAAAATACCCATAATAATTATAATAATAATCATAATCATAATAATAGAAATGTGCTATTATACCTCTCACAATATTATATTTTGCCTTGCTGTTCTTTCATATTTAATCTCTGATTTGTTTAAATTCATTGTGTTTTTGAGTATACTAAGTGTGTTACATTTATAAATATTTAAATGTCAATATTTAATTATGTATTCACATTTAAATGTGCTCATTTGGAGGTTGCTTTTATCCTAAAATGACTTATAAGACCATTATGGGAAAAAACACCAAGTAGACAGTAAAACTACAGATATTGAGTACAAAGCTGGTACAATAAATATATAATGTGATATAATTTTAGCTGTAATTGTAAACTTGAGTTCCAAGACTGCTATGAATAGGAGTGGTGTTTGATCGTCTGAAGAGGTTTGATTTTCACCCATGCCTGAAGGCAGATAGGGATTCTGCATTACCTGACTGGTATGGGCAGCTCATTGCACCAACGTGGGGCCCGGGCATTGAAGGGCCAAGATCGAGTGGTACGACATATATCAGTCTATATATATATATATATATATATATATATATATATATACTGACTTTCGCGAGTTTTTCCCTGCCAGTTTACTTTCACAAAACTGTGTCTGTGGAAGTCTGACACAGGCCTCGACGAATCGAGGGCAGTTGAAGGAAATACAGGTGGATGCATTTACTTCGACAATGTGAGGGTTGGGGGGTATATTATAACTGTAACACTGAGCTGTAAGGCCATCTTTGCATTATAGTTAAATGTGATTTTGGATCAGCCTTTTGCCAAATCTTGCATCGGCAAATGTGGCAATTTCTGTACCACATTTCTCTTTACACTATCACCAGGTGTCTCGTGGAGATGTTACCGGTGACAACACATTCCCAGGTGTAAACATCAGCCTGATGGTTGTCAGATTCTATCCAAGCCGTGACAAAATGATTTGATCAAATCTTTCATTTGCTGTTGGTTAGGGCCTTGTAACATAAATTGCAACTGAGAAATAGCAGAGAGAGTAAACAGTTTCACAATTGTCCCTAGCATTTCTGAGTTGTGTATTCATAAAATCAGTAGTTTGACTCTGTCATTGTTCTATGGAAAATAAATTTGTGTGGATGTTAAGAAAGAGTGAGAAAAAAATTGAGCATACAACATGACGCAAACAAAATTTAAAAACAATTATATATATATAACTAAATTAATTTCATGTACAAATAATGCATCCTTTACTATACAATGGAGTGCCCGTATCCTTGTATTATTAGTCAGATTACCCTGTTTTAACATGCTCTGCTGGGAAACATATTTGAAGAGCTCTGTTGCAGCTGAAGTGATTGGCACAGCAAAGGAGTATTTCTTGGTCTAAAGTGCAATGAAAACAAACAGGTGTGGACATAACGACCCCTGAATAATGAGCAATGGTACATCCAAACATCTAGTACTCTGAGAACTTAGAGCAGTGCCATAAACGTCTGAGCTGTTACAGCATGCCTGTTATTATTTAATAACTGAGGCCACGGCAATCTTATCTGTTAATATAATATTCATAACCTGTCTCAAGGTCCTGTGGCGAGATGAGCAGGAATGCTGCCTGTAAACATGCACATTTTCAGGACAGCGTTTTTTTTGCAGCAGGTGTTTTTTGGTGGTGAAGAGAGATTCCTCGCTGTTCATCACTGTTCAGAAACCAAGACTGAGGCCTACGATTCAGTCAGCATTCGTCCTTAACTTTGACTTACAAATATATGCAAGTGTTCATTAGTTTTTCGCCACAAAAAAAAGTTTGGTCATTTTGTTTCGGTGACAGGCTGAACTCGTCACACTGCGTTAAAAAACTCTCGCTTTTAAATGCGAGTAAAATTTAAGGACAAAATGTTGATTGAATCTAGGCCCAAATCTCACGCCCAAATGTTCAGAGTGGGTAGTAAGATTATTTCTGATGGCATGTAAGCAGTAGTGGGACAGTCACGTGTGGGATTGTTAGAGTGTGTACGAAGTATGCGTGACGTCAAATGCCCGAAATTGACCATCGTAACTTACGGTTAGGGTTATGGTTAGGTTTAGGGGTTAGGTTTAGGGGTTAAGGTTAGGGTTACGGTTAGGGTTTCGGCTACGGTTAGGGTTAGTTTTATCCCATGAATGAAAGAATTTGGGGAGAAAGGAGGATATTACCTGACTTTACCTTTGTGTCCACTGTATTATTTTTGTTGTTATTCCATTGTCCCATTGTCATGTAATAAGTGTTGAATGCTCTCCTAGTAGGTGCATTCTCATGCGCCGGTCTGGGATGGCCCATTTAGTCTCCAAGTGGGTCATGCTTTGTAAACCCAAAACCCCCCAAAAAAGATTTTTTCAATGTAAGAACTTATATATTAATTAAAAATAAAATGCATTTATATTATATTTAATGTATAATATAAAATGTATTGCATAAATATACATATAAAGTATACATGACAAATATAGACATCATAATATAATAAACTTATAATATAATACAATATAATTACCATCCATTTTGCATGCATTTACAAATATATTTATTATATTTTCCAAACTCTTTTAGTATCATTCTCCAATTTAGGCGTTATTTTTCATACATGTTCTCTGAATTTATGGTTTTTGTACTTTCTCATAAGTTCCTAATTTATGCCTTGTCTATATAATGTAAAACATTTTAAAATGTATTTTATTTATGTTTCTTTTTGGTAAGGGAAGAGCTTCCACAGGCAAAGTCAGGTAATATCCTCCTTTCTCCCCAAATCCTTTCATTCGTGGGATAAAACTCAACAACAAGCCAATCACATCTTGAATCACATCTCGTCCTCTGCATGGGTGTCATCTAGCCTCTACTGGTATTCAAATGGTGTCAACCAACCCCCGGCATGACCTCATAATCACCATTCGAGACAGAAGGCTTTATTTCCACTGTATTATTTTTGTTGTTATTCCATTGTCCCATTGTGATGTAATAAGTGTTGAATGCTCTCCTCGTAGGTGTGGCTTGTATCCCATACGTTCTGGGAGGGATGTGCATTTTATATCATTTTGTTGTTCTTCCGAGTAAAGAGTGACTCACTGCAAAGAGATTTGCATTCCTCTCATCTGATCAGGAAGGAAAAATGAAAAAGAATTTAAAAATTGTATGACTCTCAGGCTCTGCTTCAATAGAGTTGATGATTTTGTTTTTATTATTGATTAATTATTATTATCCTTCATTAAAATTACACACAATGTGTGGCTGGCGAGTAAATTTGCTGCTGATTGAAAGAAAGACCTAGACACTGAGGCCCTTCAGGACTCATCAATTCGTTATTGTAATATGGCCTTGCATTAATCTGCAAAGATTATTATTATTATTATTTTCTGAATAGTTATTTCCCGTAGGAGGATGGGATGATGGTTTTTATTGACTCCAGGGGCGGTTGCTCCAGGGAGCCACGCGGCAGGCCCAGGACCGGACTAACACACAGTCTCCATTCCCCTGCAGCCCCACACTGACTTAGAGCCTGACAGATTGCAGGTCCAAACCCAACACTCCTCAGGGGAAACCCCCACACATGTGCAGTCCTAATGGGGCCGGAGGGTCACCTTTGGTTATCTAATCAGCGACTGTTACATTCACAGCGGCCATATACAATTCCTTTGTGAAATCTATATTGATAATTTACAGTTGGTAAATCAAGTTTCAAAAAGGCCCCATCTGAGCAATATAGGCCCTGCAGCCCAAGAGGTGTGAATGTTTGACTAGCAGAAATCATAAATCATCCTAAATACCCCCCTTCCCACATTTTTTTTACCACACCTATAACAGTAGCTCCGTGCCGTTATCAGTAATGCTATTGTCGCCTGTAATGGTACAGTTGCCATCGTTTCATTTGTGGTGTGATATAAGGGTTGATTGTTTTCTGGGCCGATGTGCATGAAACTTGTCCACATCTGCACCAACACTGCCATGCCTCTCCGCCTGTTCCAAAAAAGTCTTGAAGGGGGTGGAATCTGCTACGTCTCGATGCTTCAACATCACAGTTCACCCAAAGTCTGAGTCGCGACTTTGTCCGGGTTGTCCCTCAACTCTTTCTCAAATCTGAAATCGCCACGGATGGATAGGGGGGTGGCTGGCAGAAACATAAACCAATTTCTCATCAAATCGTTCAGCCCCATGCATTCTCATGCGCCGGTCTGGGATGGCCCATTTAGTCTCCAAGTGCTTTGTAAACCCAAACCAAAAAAAAAAGAAGATTTTTTCAATGTAAGAACTTATATATTAATTAAAAATAAAATGCATTTATATTATATTTAATGTATTATATAAAATGTATTGCATAAATATACATATAAAGTATACATGACAAATGTAGACATCATAATATAATAAACTTATAATGTAATACAATATAATTACCATCCATTTTGCATGCATTTACAAATATATTTATTATATTTTCCAAACTTTTAGTATCATTCTCCAATTTAGGCGTTATTTTTCATACATGTTCTCTGAATTTATGGTTTTTGTACTTTCTCATAAGTTCCTAATTTATGCCTTTATGTTTCTTTTTGGTAAGGAGAGAGCTTC
The DNA here is from genome assembly GCA_029706075.1 of Aldrovandia affinis. Classification (NCBI taxonomy): domain Eukaryota; kingdom Metazoa; phylum Chordata; class Actinopteri; order Notacanthiformes; family Halosauridae; genus Aldrovandia; species Aldrovandia affinis. The sequence goes on along the minus strand of JAINUG010000204.1, from coordinate 421,424 downwards.
CACAGGCAAAGTCAGGTAATATCCTCCTTTCTCCCCAAATCCTTTCATTCATGGGATAAAACTCTCGGAACCAATTTTTCTGATGGAGACAAGTGCATGTCCATGCATGTATGGGCAAATATTTGTAAATGTGTGTGTGTGTGTGTGTGTTCATGCATATATGTATGTAAGGCTAGAGATGCTTGGACTGTTCAAGCTTAGTAAAAGGAGACTTAGGGGAGATTTGATTGAGGCTTTTACATTTATTAAAGGAATTAACAAAGTGAATTACAGGAAATTATTCAAGTTGAGTTGGTTAGCAGAACAAGGGGGCATAAATGGAAACTGACAAAGGGTAAATTTCACACGGACACTAGGAAATATTTTTTCACACAGAGAGTGATCAATGCGTGGAATAGCTTGCCTGGACATGTAGTGGAGGCTGAGACACTAGGGGTATTCAAGGCCAGGCTCGATCCGGTGTTAGACACTCTAGCCTTTGGGTAAACTAAGCATTGTGAGCAGATTAGTGGTAGGAATGGACGAGCAGTGTTGGGCTGAATGGCCTGTTCTCGTCTTCCCTTTATGTTATGTTATGTTATGTTATGTTATGTTATGTTATGTTATGTTATGTTATGTTATGTTATGTTATGTTATGTTATGTTATGTTATGTTATGTTATGTTATGTTATGTTATGTTATATACATATGTGCCCTCTCACCTGGATAGCATAATGTGAAAAGAATGACCCAGTGTCTGTGGGTCACCTCCAGACAGGACAGGGGTTGACTAGGGCTTTTGCCACCTCACCATTATATACCTTAGTATTTATTAGTAGTATTTCTTCCTTTTTTGAGACATGTTACCTCACAGCACTGGTAAGTTATTAACGTGGCCCCTGAGTCCAGTCTTCCCACTTCTGATAACATTATATTCATAAATATTGATGAACACTGACTCAGACAACAACAAAAGAAAAAGAGCACAGGTGAATGATAACACCACGCCATGGTAACAACAACCACCGCAGTTCGATAAGGTAGAAGGAATGCAAGGGGAGGGAAAAGCCGGTATTGAAGGACCTCTCAAAATGGCTCCAGAACAACAAAAAAACCTTTATGGGAAGTTCAAGGAGTTGTTGTGGAAGAAGTTATGGATAAAAAGATTGTACGTAGGGGTCAAAGGTCAGAAAATCTAACGTTTGACTCCCCCGGCCCAGGGAATTTGGGCCACATGATTTGTGAACACCCCACAGCCGTTCCGAGCCAGGCGTCACTCGGCCGCAGCGGCATCGCGGGGGACCCTCCCCTGACCTGTGGTCAGTGCGACGTGCTTTCGGTGCTCAAGGTCCCCAATAATTTACACACTGCACCCAGTGTGAACTTGACCTCAAAGCCCTGTCACAGGGGGGTTGATGAAAAGAAAGCAACGTTCACTCTTATATTAAAGACCTGGAGGGAATACCTCTCCAACGGAAGGATCTTGAGGTTTTTTGCAACAAGGGCCAGACTTCTCTTTATTTATGGCCACTTTCTGGTTTAAAAAATCTCAATTCTAGTTTGCTGTAAGCAGAGTTGGTCGACGGCTCCATGATCTAATATGTTTTGGCATGTGTATCGGTGAATCTTACACAATGCAGCACACCTTTTCTTCAGCGTGTCCAACATTGTTATTCATCTTAAAATAATAAGGTATGAGGTGTGTCGGAGGTGAGGGTGAAAAAAAATACGGCGTGCCATTTTAGTTTTGTTTCACTACCTCACTGTGTGGTATGGTTTAGATGTATGTTGAAAAAAGCCTCCCAACAAGTGGGCAGACACACGCAGAATAATTAATCCATGAGTCTATGAACTTGAATGAATCTTATCTATCTATTATCTCATCTATCTATTATCCATTATAAAATATATAATCTGTAAAATTGGCAATCCTGAAACAATTCATAGCATGATTTTGATTGTCAAAACACATCATCGGACGACGGATGTGAGGGAAGACAGCTTCATGTGTAAATGGGTGACATGTAAAACACGCGCAGCACTGAATGAGGCCGTTTGTTAAGCAAACGATAAATGCAAATGGAGCCAACGAGAATTTGAATGCGAAGCTCTTGCAGCATTTGTTGCTCTGGCTGGAAAACACTGCCAAAGGATTTAGTGTGTTTGCTTTATTCAACCCCCTCCCAGGCCAAAACGGCCTGGTTCCTCGATCCTCTGATCCCACAGTTCTCGAGGAAATGCAGGCCTCACAGGGTGCGTAATTGAGATGGATGTTGAGGTAATGCTGGTCTGTCTCTCTCCCCCCAGTGATTACTGGAATATGATTTCATCTTATTTTCCCCCTTACTCTTCTTCTTTCTGTCTGTTCCTTTTCTCCTGTTATCTCTGTCTTTCTCCTTTTCTCCCCCACCTAATTTCTCTTCTCCCATGGGGGGGGAGCCTCGATCACAGTGATCTGAGCTCACATCTGTGTTTTGTTAGGGGCTCCTGATTCAGGGCAGGAACTCTGATGACCTAAATGACACATTCATACTCCCTGAGGGGGGGGGAGGAGGGGTTACTGCAATGGTACTAACTTTGACTGACAAACTACAATAAAGTGTTAGTTGTTGATACTTACTAGCTTGATGGTCTCTGATATGAGATTTTGTATTTAAAAAAATATATGACAATAACTTTGCCATGTATTATTACTTTATTAGCTTTATTATTGAATGGCGATTGAATGGCGAGAGCTATAGGAGCAAGACCAAACGATCCCATCAAGACGAACATTCCATCTACAGTATGAGGAAATCTTCAAGAGGAAATTGAATTGAGGAAGATGAAAGAAAACTGTACAGTTCCATGTTTGTATTCAGCTGGTCATCCTGCTAATTGGACTGTGGATGGTTCATCCTTAGGTAAGGCTATGCGAAGAGTCGTTCAGCGCTGTGTTTCGCAGCTTGGAATCGGCCTCTTTTAGTCCGATACCGTAATGCATCTGCAGCCGATCTTCCTCCCTGTTCTGGTGTCACACTCAGTAACGTACAGCAGAGGTGATGTCACGCTCAGTAACGTACAGCAGAGGTGGTGTCACGCTCAGTAACGTATAGCAGAGGTGGTGTCACATTCAGTAATGTACAGCGTAGGTGGTGTCACGCTCAGTAACGTACAGCAGAGGTGGTGTCACACAACCATTTATTTATTTATTTTAATTTTAAAATATTTTACTCAATATTGATCAGTCAATTAACCTTTGTTGGGTACAGTGCCCTATATAAACAAATCATCACAGGACACTTGTCAAGGTTTTATATTTATAGAGGGAATGAACAAACAAGAACAACAAAAAAAGAAGACAAATAAATATGGCTAAATGGAGATCTAGAACGTGATCCACATAAACTCCTGTATGGGAAAAATATATTGTTGCTTAATCAAAACAAATCAAATCAATTTTATTTGTATAACGCTTTTTGAAATTAAATTGTCAGAGTGGGAACCCAGGCCTAGACCCCCCCCCAAAAGCAAGCCTACAGTGGCAAGGAAAAACTCCCTTGATAGGGAGAAACCTTGAGAGGAACCAGACTAAAAGGGGGGGAGCCCATCCTCTTCTGGCCGGCACAGGGTGTGTCCAAAAAAGACCATATCATAGTCAGTCCAAGGTGACTCAGGGCTGAATGACTTTGCGCCTCCTGAGTTAGGTAGTCAGTGGGGGGGGCTAAACCATGTGAAGGGGGTCCATATCCAGGGACTGGAGTAGGCGTGGGGGTGAGGGTTGATGGGGGCAGCTCACACTTCTCGCAGGATCTAGGACTCAGGGGCAGGTGCCCCCGAGTCAGAGGCCGAGTCAGAGAAGAGAACATGCAGTCAGAAAAAAAGCAGTGCTATAGCCAGTAGCATTATGTAAGAGCAGGGGAGTACAAGCATAGGAAATATACAGATAGCCCCGACAGGTGTAAGCTATGGCAGCATACCTATTAGGAGAGGGACATAGAATACACGCAGCCAAGAGAGTTACAAACCATCCACACCCAATCAAGGATAAAGTATGGAAAGTTTATCACTCCATAAGACACAAGGGCACAGCCTTCTCTATCTCTCCACCTAGACTATGTTTGGCAGTAGGCTAGGCTGAAAAGATATGTTTTTAATCTAGACTTAAAAATGTAAACTGTGTTCGGATCCCTAACATGCTTTGGTAAACTGTTCCACAACAGAGGAGCTCTAAAAGAGAAGGCTCTACCACCAGCTGTGCTTTTCAAAATTCTAGGGAGTAATAGATGGCCGGCTTCTTGTGAACGAAGCAGTTGTGTCGGGTTATAAGGGGCAATCATTTCGGTCAGATATATAGGTGCAATTCCGTTCACTGCTTTAAAAGTTAGCAACAGTACTTTATAATCAGCCTGATATCTAACAGGAAGCCAATGTAGTGATGCTAACACAGGAGTAATGTGCTCATACTTCTCGGATCTAGTCAAAATACGTGCTGCTGTATTCTGCACTAGTTGAAAACTCTTAAGAGAGCTACTAGAGGAGCCAGATAATAAGGCATTACAATAGTCTAGCCTTGATGCGACAAAAGCATGCATCAAGGTTTTTGCATCCTCTAATGACAGAATGTGCCTAATTTTAGCTATGTTTCTTAGGTGAAAGAAGGCTACTCTGGAAGTGTTTTTAATATGAGTGTCAAATGTAAGATCCTGATCAATAATAAAACCAAGGTTCTTGACCAGTAGACTTTATGCAACTATGCAATCACCTGCATTTAACTGCAGATCCAACGTGTTCCTTAATTTTTTGGGGCCCAAAACCATCATCTCTGTTTTATCTGAATTTAAAAGCAGGAAATTTACTGTCATCCAATTATTTATATCAGAGATACAAGCCTCTAATTGAGTGAGTTGAAGTATTTCACCTGGTTTCATTGATATGTACAGCTGCGTATCATCTGCATAGCAATGGAAATTCACACCATGTTTACGAATAACATTACAGAGTGGTAGCAAGTATAATGAGAACAGTAATGGTCCCAGCACTGAGCCTTGTGGAATACCATATTTAGCCTGAGAGTAGTCAGAGAACTTTTGATCTAATTGCACAAATTGAAACCTGTCTGATAAGTATGATTTAAACCATGAAAGTGCCTGTCCATGCAAACCAAACAGGTTTTCTAGCCTGTGAAAAACTCAAGGGTCTCCTACGCAACCCTGCCCCTGATAGCCCTGTGACATCTCGGGAGTAGGAGTGCTAGATATTGGAGTCATTTTCATAATTTGTTCTCTGATTGTCTCAATCTTATCAGTAAACGAGTTCATGAAGTCATTAGAATTATAGTTAGAAGGATAACTGCTGTAATCTGAAGACTGATTTTTTGTCAGTTTAGCTACCATGTTAAATAGAAATCTTGGGTTGTTTTTATTTATGGTCAATTGATTTTGAGAAGTACGATGGCCTAGCTGTAGTAAGGGCGTGCTTGTATTCTATGAGGCTTTCTTTCTAAGCAGAGCGAAAAACCTCAAAATTGGTAGAGCGCCATCTGCATTCTGATTTCCTGGAAACTTGTTTAAGGGCACGGGTATGGTCAGTAAACCAGGGTGCAAGTTTCTTCTGACTGCATTTTTTCCTCTTGAAGGGTGCGACAGCATCAAGTGTATTTAGTAAAATATGATTTACCGCATCTGTTTGATGATCAATCGACAAAAAGCTATTTGGGTCCTGACTTGATACTAACGATTCAGGAAGTATGTTTATACATTTTGAAGCCGTCAATGAATTTATAGAGCAGCTGGAATAGTATCTAGGTTCCAATTTAATAGGAATATTTACCTGAATTTCGAAAGTAATCAAAAAGTGATCCGATAGTACAGGATTATGGGGAGACACAATGATATTCTCGACATCGACACCATAGGATAACACTAAGTCTAAGGTATGGTTGTGGCAGTGGGTTAGTTCAGACATATTTTGAATAAAACCAACAGAGTCAATAATAGCTGCAAAAGCCAATCCTAAAGAGTCACTGTCATTATCAACATGTATGTTGAAATCTCCAACAATCACAACTTGATCTGCCATAGTTGCCAAGCTTGATAAAAACTTTGCAAACTCAGAAAGAAACTGCAAACTCAGAAAGAAAGACAGTATACGGTCCAGGTGGTCTATAAATAGTTACTAAGAGGAAGGATTTCACTGAGGTAACTTTATCTTTTGACCGTCCAGAAAGCATAACAAGTGATTCAAAAGAGGAGAACTACCCCACATTTAGGTGTGAAACTACATTTTGTTGAAAAAAATCACTGTCACACATCAATGACAGTTATTGGAGAAGGGGTATAGGTATAATTTTCACATCAGTGTCCTCGTGATACTAGAAAAAAAACTTAAAGGTGAAGTGAAAGCTTGTTTGGTATGATAAACATTCACAAGCTGCTGCCATGCAGCATGTGTTGTACTGCAACCACATGAGAAAATGCAAAAAAATCAACAACACATTCCGCTTGATTCCTAAGCGGAATATTCCAGAATGTGCACCCTTTTCAGGCCGAAGTGAAAGATGGGTGACAGACGGACGGACAGCACCCGGAGGAGTGGGGACATCCGGCAGACCCCCATCTGCTGGGCGAGCGGGTGAGAGAGTGTTAAAGGTGCCTGGTGTCACACGCCTTTCAAGTCAAAATCCAAAATAAAGAGAGAAAAAAAAGAGGAAAAGCTCCCTGAGGCTATCTGGGTCGCTTCCAGGCCAGCGACGGGTTAATCGGAGACAGATGTGTCCACGGGACAGCACTGGAGATGCCCACCCCCCTGGCCTGTGCCTGACAGCACTTTTTCCACTCTTAGCCTCAGATAAACCCGCCTTCACATTCCATTATTTTTTTTAAAGTGCTGAGACCTTCCCTGTTTCCTTACGTTTTCCCCGTGACTCAAACCGCCAGGACTGGTAGGACTGGTCTCTCTGCTGATACTTTCATATTGATCCCCTCCCAAAAAAGTTTCTCTGCGTCGGGTTATAAAAAAGATTAACCCAAGAGAAATCAGGCACACCCTGCAAAAGACGTCAGTATTGTTTTGTCACTGGGAGTGTCATTCCTCTGGTGTACATGGCAGCAGAGTGGGGAGAACACACATGTTAAAAATAAGAGGGGAGGGGGGGTAGGGAGGTAGGAGGGGCACACAGTGTTTGTTTTGGTAACGGGGTCAGGAGCATGCACAGAAATGTAGTGCAAAATTTGTTAGAAACGTACATGGGTGTCATTCAAGGCTCCGGGACAGATCTTACAGGTTCTGCTGACTGCGGTCCTGCGGTCAGTGACCTTACTGCCACGACAGATGAGCTAATTGTGCACTGACTTCTACAGCGTGTGTCCCACGAACACCTCCAAGTCCAACCTGCACCACCCACAACCCCAGCACTCCAAACATGTGTTAGGGTTATCTGGGCTTTGTGACAATACAGCCACGTGTCCAATCAAATCTAGGCACATTGAATATGCCCAAAATATAGGTGTTGGGATGGGGGATGGGATGGGGGAAGTGTGCTCATCTTACAGGCTTCTTACACATCAGGATACTAACACAAGATACACTGTAGTTTTAATGGTGTCAGTAGTCTCTATCATTTCCATGCTCATAGTAGTGTAGGCTACTGATGGTCAGTTATAGGGGGAAATGAACAGCTAACAGCAAACTGATGTGCTGATGTCTTTTGGCATGACATGCAACACGTCTCATATTAAATCTGAAATAGATCTCATAATGTGTGACATATGTATATTGCCATAGGTGTTTCAGATTAGGCAGGTATCCAGGCACGTTCCTTTCTAGAGAAATACTTTTTTTAGTTTATTAAGGGCATTTCAGATATTTTGATTCAGCACCATTTCCTAGTCAATGTATGGCTGCTGTGCTGTTCTTCTGCAAACATAACAACCCTGTATTGATCCTAAACAATGAGAGATAATAATGTTACTTTGTCCCAGGTGAGTAGAGAGTGAGAAAATAAATAAATAAACAAATGAGTGAATATAAATCAAAACATCACATCTATGACACATATAGTGAGATATTTAACTGGCTTACTAAGGCAGAGGCAACTGTGTCTTGAGTTGCGATAAATACTTCCGACGAGGAAATATTTCACCACTGAATAAGGAAGCAAACAGAGGGATTTTCCCCAGTAGAGCACCGATTGTGTCCACGGATTCCGCATGGTTTTGCGATACCTAGTATAATGGTCATGCCACAAAGAAATATATTCTCACTTTGCCTTAATGGCGGTAAGAGATGTGGAAAAGTACTTCCTTGTGCTTTTAGTCAAGTTAATGATTGGTTTAAAGTTCATTCTCCTCCCAAACTGAGTGGGGTGGGTGGTTTTGCAGGCGAATGTCAGCAGTGGCTCTGGACCGGTTCCACTTTCTATCCATCGGGTTTAGGTTCAAATACAAAACCAAGAGCAAATATTCAGACGAGCCCATAATGGTTTCACGGATCACCGAATCTCAAAAGCTTGCACAAGAGCTGATTCTGTCTTTGTTTCTGAAGCTTATGCTATGTCAGGGAGAGATTATAGTCCCATTTAAGCCGTTAGGCTTGCTTTTGGGGGGGTCTAGGCCTGGGTTCCCCCTCTGTTAAGCGTTTTGTGACAATTCTGTTGTGAGATTATAAATCCTTGATTTGATTTGATTTGATTAAGAACAGCAGGTGATCGGGACAATGGCAGGCTGTGCATATGTTTGCCCAGTGCAGACTCTCGTTGTAAGCAGTTTGTTAACAGAATGCATGGGGCAGGTAACTTTTATATATGTAGCGGAGGAGAAAACACCACTGTGTCCGCACACTGTTTTAATGGAGACACCTGTCGACTCACTTTGAGAAACACCCCTGTGCTCATCTGGGCCCACTCATGGAATCCCAAGGTGTTCCCAGGCCAGCCGAGAGACATAGTCTCTCCAGCGTGTCCTGGGTCTTCCCCGGGGCCTCCTCCCGGTGGGACGTGCCCGGAACACCTCACCAGGGAGGCGTCCAGGAGGCATCCTAACCAGATGCCCGAGCCACCTCATCTGGCTCCTCTCGACGCTGAGATCGCGAATACAAGCGGCTGAAATGAGTTTCCTCCGCAGGGTGTCTGGGCTCTCCCTTAGAGATAGGGTGAGGAGCTCGGTCATCCGGGAGGGTTGATTGATGGGAGTGCTGCAGAGATGTTTGTCCTTCTACCAGGTTCTCCCATCGCTGCAGAGGAACTCTGAAGCTCTCTTAGAGTGGCCATTGGGTTCTTGGTCACCTCCCTGACCATGTCCCTTCTTGCCCGGTTACTTAGTTTGGCCAGACGGCCAGCTCTAAGAAGAGTTGTGGTGGTTTCAAACTTATTCCATTTCACAATGATGGAGCCCACTGTTCTCCTGGGTGCTTTCAATGCTTTAGCAATGTTTTTATGCCCTTCCCCAGATCTATGCCTCAACACAATTCTATCTCGGAGGTCTATGGAGAGTTCCTAGGACTTCATGGCTTGGTCTTTACTCTGACATGCACTGTCAACTGTGGGACCTTACATAGACAGGTGTGTGCCTTTCCAAATCAAGTCCAATCAATATAATTAAGCACAGCTGGACTCCAATGAAGGTGTAGGCCCATCTCAAGGATGATCAGAAGAATTGGACAGCACCTGAGTTAAATATACAAGTGTCACAGCAAAGGGTCTGAATACTTATGGCCATGTGATATTTCAGTGTTTATTTTGTAATAAATCTGCAAAGATTTCTACAAGTCTGTGTTTTTCTGACAATATTGGGTGCTGTGTGTGCATGAACGAGGAAAAAAATGAAATTAATTGATTTTAGCAAATGGCTGCAATATGATAAAGAGTGAAAAATGTAAGGGGGTCTGAATACTTTCCGAACCCACTGTATATACATACACTGTGTATGTGTATCTTCATATGCTTTTACTCACATTTGGGTGTCACACTTCTGTATAAATATGCCAAAAGATGTCATTTTGAGAACATATATGAATGTCTTATTTTTTTCTCTTCCTTCTGGAATTGAAAATGTGTCCTCACCAAGACAATAAAGAATATATATATTTGAAACACACACACTCACACACACAATAAAGAAGCAAATTTAGGATTTGAAGCAAATTCGGATAGGCTACATGCCCAAAATGTACTGTCATTGGGTAACTAAAGGATCAATTCTCATGTGTAGAAGGCCAGCGATCACAGGAAAACTGCACAGATTACTTCTTCGCAAGAAAAGGAAGGGTATGTGAAAGTCTCCTCACTGCGTGACTTCTGACTAAGGAAGGCTTTCTAGAAAAAAAAAGATCAGACATCTCCGGTATGGGGAAAAATAGTTCACATTGCTACCAACCATACAGTGGCTTCCTGCATCCTTAAATGGCGTCAGAATCCACAGTGCACTTTAATCACAAAAAACAACCCACTATGGCACTGCAGCACAAACTGTCACTACAGTTTTAGTGGAACCATCCATTCGCCTACTCGACAGCCTACAAAAACCTTTCAAAATTTCAAGATTTCAATTCATTGAATTTTCATTCAATTTTGATTCATTGGTCCATAAGACCCTCTTCCAGTCTTCAGTAGTCCACTGGCGGTGCTTCATGGCCCAGGCAAGCCTCTTTTTCTTCTTTTGCCACTTCCTTACTTCGACCAGTGTTAAGCTGTGCTTGAAGCTGTTGTCCTGTGAGCCGCCTATCATGCAAGCTGTTGACTCTCAGAAACTTGTTGTGGCTTTGGTTCTGCCAGACCTCTTCCTGTCAGAGTTTCCTCCAGTTTCCAAGTGCCTTTTGATGGTGTAGGAAACTACTCACAGCCAAAAAATGTACATTATTTTTCAGTTTTTGGTAACCTAAACCTTTTTTTAACCCCTGGCAGTTTACCGCTTACCTTTGTACCATTTCAGTTTATTCACTGGAATTGAACTGCTTAAATTTCAATAAAAACTGGAACATGGGGGTGTTCTAAAACTTTTGACCGGTAGTGTACGTAGGCATGCTATATATACATACACTGCCTGGCCCAAAAAAAAGTCACCACCTGGATTTATCTAAGCAAATAGGTAAGAGCCTTCCATTGGATAATTACTGCAGTGATTCATATGTTTTAGCTGGCAACAAGTTATTTAACCCTAACTGATGCAGTGAGTAGCTTCTCATTTCTTAAACAACCATGTCGGAAGACATATCCTGTGGTCGTGGAAAAGATGTTAATCTGTTTCAGAAGGGTCAAATTATTGGCCTGCATCAAGCAAAGAAAACAACTAAGGAGATTGCTGAAACAACTAAAATTGGGTTAAGAACTGTCCAACGCATTATTAAAACCTGGAAGGATAGTGGTGAACCATCATCTTCGAGGAAGAAATGTGGTCGGAAAAAAATCTTGAATGATCGTGATCGGCGATCACTTAAACGTTTGGTGAAATCATATCGTAAAAAATCAACAGTAGAACTCACGGCTATGTTTAATAGTGAAATTAAGAGCATTTCCACATGCACAATGCGAAGGGAACTCAAGCGATTGTGACTAAACAGCTGTGTAGCCTTAAGAAAACCACTTGTCAGTGAGGCTAATTGGAAAAAAAGGCTTCAATTTCCTAGGGAACATAAAGATTGGACTCTGGAGCAATGAAAGAAGGTCATGTGGTCTGATGAGTCCAGATTTACCATGTTCCAGAGTGATGGGCGCATCAGGGTAAGAAGAGAGGTGGATGAAGTGATGCACCCATCATGCCTAGTGCCTACCGTACAAGCCTGTGGGGGCAGTGTTATGATCTGGGGTTGCTGCAGTTGGTCAGATCTAGGTTCAGCAATGTTATGTGCCCAAAGAAGGAGGTCAGCTGACTACCTGAATATACTGATGACCAGGTTTTTCCATCAATTGATTTTTTCTTCCCTGATGGCACGGGCATATTCCAAGATGACAATGCCACGATTCATCGGGCTCAAATTGTGAAAGAGTGGTTCAAGGAGCATGAGACATCATTTTCAGACCTTAACCCCATTGAGAATCTTTGGGATATGCTGGAGAAGACTTTGCGCAGCGGTCCGACTGTCCCATCATCAATACAAGATCTTGGCGAAAAATTAATGCAACTCTGGACGGAAATAAATGTTGTGACATTGCAGAAGCTTTTCGAAACGATGCCACAGCAAATGCGTGCCGTAATCAAAGCTAAAGGCGGTCCAACGAAATATTAGAGTGTGTGACTTTTTTTTGGGATGGGCAGTGTATCTTCATATGCTTTTACTCACGTTTGGGTGTCACACTTCTGTATAAATATGCCAAAAGATTTTGAGAACATATATGAATGTCTTATTTTTTTCTCTTCCTTCTGGAATTGAAAATGTGTCCTCACCAAGACAATAAAGAATATATATATTTGAAACACACGCACTCACACACACAATAAAGAAGCAAATTTAGGATTTGAAGCAAATTCGGATTTTATAGGAATAGGCTACATGCCCAAAATGTACTGTCATTGGAAAATTCAGTGGATCTAACGGGTAACTAAAGGATCAATTCTCACGTGTAGAAGGCCAGCGATCACAGGAAAACTGCACAGATTACTTCTTCGCAAGAAAAGGACGGGTATGTGAAAGTCTCCTCATTGCGTGACTTCTGACTAAGGAAGGCTTTCTAGAAAAAAACAGATCAGACATCTCCGGTATGGGGAAAAATAGTTCACATTGCTACCAACCATACAGTGGCTTCCTGCATCCTTAAATGGGGTCAGAATCCACAGTACACTTTAATCACGAAAAAAATAAACCCAGTATGGCACTGCAGCACAAACTGTCACTACAGTTTTAACGAGTTAAAAGAATGGGTCCGTCTTGGTTCTGGTTCAGTTCGGCGGGAGATAAATAAACACCAGGTAAAGGTATCACAATAAAGCGATTGATTTAACACACGAACAGAGCGAACCTCCAATTCTGAAAAAACAACGCTTGAGTTTATTATTATACTTCACGGTAGAGAACTCCGGCTCTCCACAGCTCTCGAAAACCACTGGCAGAACAGTGTAAACAAATGCTTTGACATGTAGTCTTTCTCAATAGCATCAGTACCATCAGTTTTGACAACGGCAGAAGCCGGGGAGAAAGACAGAAACACTAACAGATCAATGTAGCCTATAAAAAGGATACAAGGTACAAGATATGTACGGCATAAACTGCACAAGCAGTTCCTCGACATTCTCAGGATGGACACGCACATGGTGGCCTGTTAATGGTAGTGGGGATGATTAGGTAGCCTAATTGAGAATTCGGCCTAGATCAGTGGTTAACGTCCTAGCTACCATTATGAGGTAGTAACATATAAAGTGAAGATGTGTTAGCAATGCAGATGTGTCAGAAGACTTTTGAAAAAGAATCAACCAAAAACCAAAGCTGTTGTGTTACCGTCACAAAACAAAAATACACAGACATACCACGTGCATTTAGTTATAATTGTATATACACAGATATAAACCCCACAGTCATATTGTAACCAATTAATGTTTGTAATAACAACTCTGGCCTGAACGTGACTTACATGAGAAAACATTTATTGACTCGTGCATGAGATGAATAGGCTACATTCTGGCAAAGCCTTCTTTAGGGTGCTTTTCGGCAAGAGCATCCTCTTCTACCTCTTCTTCCAGTTCACTATCAGACATTATTCATGTGAATTCCTTCCTGCTGAACAACAGCCTAAATGACGACGCCAAGCAACTGGAAAAAAGGTCTACAGCTGCATCCAGTACCCCAGAGAACAAAAATGCCTTAAATCTAAATATCTTCTCAGGTTCGTGAGTTGGAATACGATAGAAACACCTAGACAGGCAAAAGTGTTTGAGGTCCATATTGAGCTGAGATTTCAGTTTAATGTCTCATTACAGAGACTGGAACCACCCCCTGCAGCACAGTGTTCCCATCACTGCACCAGGGCATTGGAGAAGAGCACTCCCTCCCTTCTGGCTCAGCAATGCCAACTCCTGTTGCAGCCCAGTTTTCCAACTAGGGATAAGGATAATGATAAGGATCTTTATTTGCTATGTTACACACATTTTAACACAGGGTATTTACAACATGTCTTTCCACATACCTCTATATGGATGCACATACACCATCAAAGAGAGGTCAGAGCACAGGGTCAGCAATAGTACAGCACCCCTGGAGCAATCCTGTCTTTTTTTTAAAGTTTGGTAGCCAATTGTACCCTCTATTTTATTCTCAATTCCCCACCCCCACGAGTCCGCCGCCCGTCCTCCGGGAACGAGATACACATTCCTGGACCTATTTCCCCGCCTTCTTTCGAGACGGAGATCTTCCACGGACTCCATTAACCTTCTCCTCGGCGGACTCGTGCCGGCTCTCCCTCCCCCCTCCCCCGGAGGCGGACAGCCAAATGCCGCCTCCGATCGGGCTGACAACCAGGGCCGGTCTGGTAGAAACGCGGGTTTCGATCCGCGTCTCTGACGGGCAGCGCACACCACTCCAAAGCGTGGTGCACTAGACCGCTGCGCCATCCACCAGCGCAATCCTGTCTTTTAATAAATTGCCAATAGCCTGTATTTAAATATGTTAAAGTGTAGGCACCAGCGAATTTACCTTGCAAAAGTGATGACACATGTCTCTCAAATACCCCTAACTATATCGTAGTAAGTTTGTGATCATCGCCAACGCCAGGCTCTCCATTGGCGCCACCGCCCTCGCCCTCCACACCACCCCCAAGAGGAAACACAGGTCCAGGAGGACCCATAGCCGAGCAGCCTCAGCCCACCCGCACGGTTCGCCGCCCCAGCCCACCAGCACAGGTAGTAGCTCGCCTGCCCATGTTCGCCATGCCCCTCTGTCGCAACCCACCTCACCCTCTGTCCAGACGGCGGGCGCTGTCCGCGAGCTGTGGCAATGTAGCTGCGGTGGCCTGGACCCTCACCAAAGCCAACAGCTTGAGCGCTTGCTGGAGGACAATGCAGACCTCTTCACTGCTCGCGATGAGGAATGCACGCAGACTGATCTAGTGCAGCACACCATTGACACTGGTTCGTCTGCGCCCTCACCGGTTGTCACTCGCAAAGTGGCTGGGGGCGGAGGAGAAGGTTAAAGAGATGGCCGCCGCAGGTACACATCGCGGGGTCCAGCTGGTTCTGCTCGCTGGACCTCCGGAGTGGGTACTGGCAAGTGAGGATGGCCCCGGATGCGAAAGCTAAAACAGCTTTCACCATCGGACAAGGGTTGTGGCAGTTCCGCGTGACTGTGGCACCCCCGGCCCCCTGGCTAACTGATTCCATTCGGGCTAACCGACTGAAACTGCGAGCGGCAGAAAGGAAATGGAGAAAATCCAAATCCCCTGTAGCTCTGTCTGATTTCCACACTCTCCTGGCTTCCTTCTCCTCTAACCTCTCCTCTGCTAAGTCTGCATTTTTCCTTTCTAAGATTCAAACTTCTGTTTCCAACCCACATAAACTCTATTCTATGTTTTCCTCTCTCATTTTTACATTTTTTACATTTTAAGCATTTAGCAGACGCTCTTATCCAGAGCGACTTACAAGATGTGCATTAATACATGGTAGGAACAATCATAGTTAGTGCACGAGATCAGTGCAGGAATACAGCAATAGACATCATTGCAGGCGTCAGCATACCACACCTGTAACACCTGTAACACCAGGAAGGAAAAGGTTAGTGTGCTTGTTTGTTTTTTGTTTTTGTTTTTTTTGGGAAGTATAGTGTTGAACAAGTAAACAGTTGGTGAAGACAATTTAGCTAGATGGACAGAGTTCAGCGGTAGTGGAGTCTGAAGAGGTGGGTTTTGAGTCTCTTGCGGAAGATCGCAAGTGATTCCGCGGTCCTGACCGATTGCGGAAGGTCGTTCTACCAGCGAGGGATCAGGACAGAGAAGAGGCGAGACCGCGAGGAGCGGCTGCCAGGCGCCTGGAGGGAAGGGACAGTCAGTTTACCAGAGGAGGTGGAGCGGAGGGGTCTGGGAGGTGTGTAGGGAGTGATGAGTGACTGGAGGTATGGGGGAGCAGTACCTCTGGCCGCTTGAAAAGCAAGCACCAGTGACTTGAATCTGATGCGTGCTGCGATGGGGAGCCAGTGCAGAGAGGAGAGTAGAGGGGTGACGTGGGTGAACTTCGGCTGGTTGAACACCAGACGAGCGGCAGCGTTCTGGACTAGTTGCAGTGGCTTGATGGCGCAGCCTGGAAGGCCTGCCAGCAAGGAATTTGCAGTAGTCCAGACGTGAGATCACCAGGGCCTGGACCAGGAGTTGAGTGGCCTCTTGGGTGAGGAACGGTCGGATCCTCCGGATGTTGTGGAGGGAGAAATGGCAGGTCCGAGTGATCGCTGCAATATGGCTCGAGAAGCACAGCTGGTTGTCCAGGGTTACCCCAAGACTCATGGAAGACTGGGACGGAGCCTTCCACGTGCGGGGTTTCACCTCCATTGCCAGTCCCCTCCATTGCCTCACTGACAAGTACCAGCCGCTTGTCTGGACGGAGGAGTACGCAGAAGCCTTTCCCCGACTCAGAACGGCTCTCACAGAGGCCCCCGTACTGGTGTATCCAGACGTGCACCGCCCGTTCATCGTGGACACTGACACCAGTAACGTAGGAGTGGGAGCCGTCCTCTCTCAGGAGGACAGTGACGGGGAGAGAGCGGTCGCTTATTACAGCGGCACCCTGAGTCCGGCAGAGCGAAACTACTGCGTGACCCACAGAGAGCTGCTGGCAGTGGTGAAAGCACTGAGGCACTTCAGGTCCTACCTCCAAGGCAGCCACTTCCGCCTCAGAACTGACCACGCTTCGCTCACCTGGCTCCTGAACTTCAAACACCCAGAGGGCCAAGTGGCATGGTGGCTAGAAGAGCTACAGGAGTGCAACTTTCAGATCGAGCACAGGGCTGGGCGGCACCACACCAACGCCGACGCCCTGTCCCACCGTCCCTGTGCTGAACTAGACTGCCGGCACTGCCACCGGCAAGAAGAAAAGAGCCAGGTAGCACCAGTGTGACTGCAGTTCACACCATCAGTGAGGCGGGGTGGCTGCCAATGTCACCAGAACAGTTGCAGGAGGGTCAGGAGGCCGACGGCAAGGTGAGGGGCTGGCTGGAGGCGGGACGACCGCCACAATGGGGAACCAGCCCGTACAGAGGCATGCTACTTCCGCCAGCTGCTGGAACGGCTACGAGTGGCACACGACTTCTCTTGCCAGTCCCAGGACACCGCAGGACTGCGACAGAAGTGCGCCTACGACCAGCACTGCAAGGGGCAGGCCTTCAAGCCAGGTGACAGGGTGTGGATCCACTGCCCAGTGGGCAAGAAGGGCCTGTCCCCTAAGCTGCAGTCACACTGGCGCGGGCCTGGCGAGGTCGTGGGGCGGCTGAGTGAGATGACTTACCGTGTGCGCATGCCAAACCGGGGGCGCCTGGTGGTGCTGCACCAGGATCGACTTGCGCCCTACCACCCACTCGCCACCAAAGACGCAGCTGGCGGAAAGGAAGGTAGCAGCCCTGTCCCCTCAACACCACCGGCAGCGGAGGAGGCGACACAGCACACCACCGGTCGACCCACTTGGTTACCAAGCTACCTCAGAAATTACGAGGTAAATCGCTTGGGGACTGCGGGGTCGTCGGGGATTAGTGACCCCTTGGGTGGAGGCTGTGTGGCGATCTTACCCCTGTTGTTATAGCTTGTGGTTAATACTTGTAAATATCTGGGTGTAGCTAGCGGTTAGTTGTCCCGCTAGTTTTTGTGCAACTATGCAGTTATGTTTGTGTTGTTTTGTAATGTGTTTAGCCAGCTAACAGTCGCTTGTGTAGCGCTAGCTTATTTCATTGTGCTGTGTTTATTGGACTCTTACGTTTTTGTACCGTTAGTTTTTCTGCATTGTTAGCCACCTAGCCGCTACCGCACTGTAAATGTCTGTTTGTTTAATTGTTGTGCGATTGGTTGCATTGTTTGTGTCTCGGCGGCCAATCAGGGCAAACCAGGGTCTAATAAAAAGACCGTTCACCTGGTTGAACGAGTCAGAGGCTGTGTTTGAAACCGCTCCCTATTCACTATATAGTACACTATATAGTGTGTACGCCATTTTGTAGTGTGCGACGAATTCTAGGCCGTGTTCGAAACCGCTCCCTATTCACTATATAGTACACTATATAGTGTGTACGCTATTTTGTAGTATGCGACGAATTCTAAACTGTTAATTTCGTTCACTATATAGTGAATGAGAAAATACTCACAATTCACCGTGATTTGTAGTGTACATCGAATGTACCCTACAATTTCTCCCGTGTACCACAATGCAATGCGGTCGTGTCGTACCGTCATACATACACCTCCGTTTATGCCTCAAGAACAAAAGTTCAGGAATCATGGTGGTGGTAACGTTAGCTAACTGCTTTAGCCACCGATAGCTAGCGTTATTATCGCTATGGGAGTTGGTGCTAGTCGTGAGCTCGTGAGTTATCCTAACGTTATTTTCTCCACACGAGCTAGTTAGCTCCCGACTTCTATAACAGTAGCTATTGGTGGCTAAAGCAGTGTCTAGCAGACAGCACCACAGTTGACAAAACCACACTTGCACATCATTAGAATTTCAACAATTTATTTGGGATTTAACATTCAAAACTGGGCGCGTCCGCTTGCGTCACCTGAATATCCGGCACTTTTTTTTAACGTAAATGACGTTCAGTTGTAGTATCCGAAAACAGTATTTTCGTTCGCTACATAGTACACTATATAGTAAACACTATATAGGGAATAGGGAATAGTGAACGAGTGAGCGGTTTCGAACACAGCCAGAGTGTGCTCCTGTCTTTGCTGTGATGACTTCAATAAATAGAAGCTCCCCTGGGGTGATTCCTGAACCACGAGCTCCGTCTCTGCCTCTGCTTCCTCGGCGGAACGCCACAATAATGCTAAACAAATGTATTTCCGGTTTTGATCTATGCGGGCGTTTTCATGATTCATATCGCAGATGTACAGTAGGTTGGCGGACGGAAGATGCGTAATATTTTGGATGTCATATGATACCAGCGCAGGTACGCTAGCTAGCGCCTATATTACAATAACAATGTGTTTGTAATTATATACCATAACTGAGCAATGTAGATTTATTAAATTAGCTAGCTAGCTACTTGTGATTAAAGTACATGTGCATTTCAGTACAGTGTAACACCATAATCGCCTCTTCCGTTCTCTCTATGACATGTTGATCTGACTCATGCTTTTCCGACGCGGTTGACGTAGACTTCGGGGATTGGGCTTTTTTCGGCCTTACTTTTAAAAAAAAGCTATTAAAATAGAAATTTGAAGTGTATAGGCTACTTGCATTGGGAATTCTGTTCATAACTATTACACAATTTGATTGTGGAAAAGCACAGCCCGTCTTGTTGCTCCAGCTTTAAATTCAATTTTCAGAAATACAAATGATGTTTGAAAGGCCTAAAAGTGAATTTTGACATTAACTTCAGCAAAATACTCTTCTGCATGTAGCTTTCACACAGCACAAACTGCAATAGCTGCTCACTCTTTGGCTCACTGAATCCCTGCTCTTTTTTACAGGTAGCATGGCTAACATAGCTTTGCAAAGGCCCCTATATGACAGTAAAACTGGGAAAAATGTGTCTGTTGTTCTCCATAAATATAGAACAATAGGCCTCCTGGGTGGTGTACAGGGTGTCCGCGGATCCTTAAAAAGTTTTAAAAGTATTAAATTTGTTTATCAACAATAAAGGCCTTAATTGACCCTTCGCTAAACCACGCCCCCCTTAGTTATTGTTGCTATGTACGTCAAGCTTTCGGAGCCAGCATGGCGCTCCCACTGTCACTAACTGCACTCCCTGGAGAAATATTGCCCAATTTTTGGAAAATAGAAAAAGTTATTTCAGATAGAAGCAGACAGAAGGGTATACAATATGCATTTGAAGGTTATATTCAAGATATCACACTGACTCAGCAACAAAATGACGTAAAAAAAATTAAGATAGAAGCGAAAGCCTACAGATCAGAGTAAAAGTGAACCACCGTATCACCGGGCGATTGAGACAGAGGACAACGACATTAAGTTACACTGTTCCTGTAAAGCTGGGTAGGTCTCTATTCACTATTACAATCATTAAAAAGCAAAAGCAGTAGGCCTATATAACGTTACATTCAGTAGTAAGTTAGCTAGCATTAGCTAACTAACGTAACATTAGTCGTCTATAGTGTGCTGTAACGACATTACTCTGGTTAGCTCCACAGGTAGCTCCATACCCTGGACCTCTGTAAAGCAAAAAATATCAGCAGTGTGTCAGCCCAGTCTTCCACAAGATTTGGGTACTCGGGACTGGGCTTCCCATTGACAAAGTGGTGTGTACATACATCTACTGATGCCTCTGGACACATCATCAGTGATGTTCCTGGAATCATTGGGCGTTTCGAGTCTTTCAACATTATACGCCCTCCTCCAGGTGACCCAGCCGGGGCTGATCAGACCGCAGCTTGTGTCCAGATGGCTAGCTAGCTACCATGACTCCATGGATCTCCTCTTTTGAGCCACAGCCATCTTGAGGCCCTTTCTGCCGCATCGGTGGTACTGCGGATGGCTCTCCTCTTCCTCTCTCCATCGATGCCCAAACTACTGAAGGCTCTGGCTAAGGAACGGGCTGCAAATCCTCTGCATCCAACCTCCACAGGGAAACACCTTGCTCTCCAACCAGCCTGCTGACAGTCGCTGACCAGTCCTGCGTGCTTGGAGAGCTTCCTCTCAAAGGCTTCTTCCAAGCGATCTTCCCACGGGACTGTCAACTCCAGCAGCACTGCTTGCTTGGTGGACTCAGACACAAGGACAATGTCTGGTCGCAGGGTGGTGACTGCAATATGGCTGGGGAACTTCAGCTGATGTTCAAGGTCCACCAACAACTGCCAGTCTCTTGCAGACATCAGGATGCCTGCTGATGTTTTTCTGGCAGGAGTTGGCTTGTCCCCAGCTCTGACAAAGGCGATGGTTTTCTTGGAGGGTCGGAACTGTTTTGCCCATGCCAGTCCTGCGCTGATAGCTTCAGCGATGGTTTTAAGGACTTGGTCATGCCTCCACCTGTACCGTCCATCTCCAAGTGCCCTTGTACAGCAACTGAGGATGTGTTCCAGGGTTCCTCGCTTGGAACACAGTGGGCATGCTGGTGTCTCTGCTATGCCCCATGTGTGCAGATTTGACGGGCTTGGGAGCACATCATACACTGCCTGGATGAGGAATTTAATGCGTTGAGGCTCGGCTTTCCAAAGCTCAGCCCAGGTCACTTTCCTCTCAACCGCATTCTCCCATCTCGTCCAAGCTCCCTGTTGCTTCATTCCCACTGCCTTGCAGGTTCTCGTCTCCTCCACTGCTGCTCTCACCTCGTCCTGAACAAGACGTTGCCCTTCCTTCCCCCTGGTGTTCATTTGGGGAGTTGGAAAGGATCCCAGCCCAGCTCAACCTCGTGTGACCACACCCACCAGGCTCCTGTGACGCAGCCTTGCATCTGCCTCTTGAACCGCTTCCTCTGCCCTCCATTTCCTGCCAGTCCTCACTTGGATCCCTGCTTTAGCCACCTTCGGATCACTTGAGTCCCTGTACTGAACCACTTCTCTGGCTCTAGTTACCTTAAATTCCTCCTCCAAGGTGAAATAGTAATGAAAAAATAGTATTACATTTTGACATCAAGGTAACGTTACCCACTTGGTTTTCTAGAGCTTGACTGTAACATCTTAACGTTAGCAAGCTGTCTGGATCACGAATAACAAAGCTAACATTTAGTCTAACTTTACCAACGTTGCAACCCGGAGCTGTATATCCAGACCGTAGCCACGTTAGCTTAGCTGGCTAACACTTTTCAGGATTTTATTTAGGTTTTATAAAGGGAAAAAAACGTATATCTCCTTCAAACCTCTCTGGGTAACGAGTGTCACTGTTACACGTGCCCCAGGCACAACGTTTAACCATAATTTGCTAAAAATCCGCAAAACCAGCTCGAAAATGAAGAAAATTTCTAATTTTTGCGTGTAATTCAATGGAAGGCAGCCAAACACTGTCGGATCCTCTGTCGGAGTATGTAAAACACGGCGCTGTGATTGGCCAGTTTGCGTTTTTGGGTGTGGTTTAGCGAAGGGTCAATTGGTCTTAAAATGTCTTAAATCCATCTTTCAGAGGTCTTAAAAATGCCATAGACAGGAAAGATACAAATGTGGATTTGTCATTTTATGTTTCATTGTGAAATCTGGGGGAAAAACGGGTAACGGGAGATAAAGTCGGAGATTTTTATTTACCGTTTTGTAGCGTCACGCAGACCGGAATGAGCGGAACCAACAGAGGTCCTTATGTTTGCGGGGAACTATTTCAGCAACGGAGTCGACTCTCGAGCACAATATTAAAGTTCAACAAGCTAAGTTAGCTAACTTAACTTAAGCATTTGCACTCGTTATGGGAAAGTGCAAATTTGATGAGAACTGGCTCGATAACCCAGTGTTTGCGCCATGGTTGGTCCCAGTCAAAGACGATCATGAGGCCCGCTGCAAACTCTGCAAAAAAGATTTTAAACTCGGGACGATGGGGTGAAAGCAGTCGAATCGCACATGCAGAGCGCCAAGCATAAATCGGTTGATAAAACCCGCCTGCAAACGACTAGTATTTCACATTTCTGTTCGGCCCCTGCCTCCACTTCAGCTGCGCCATCTCAGATAGGACTACCTGCAACACCAACAACATCTGCACGAACAGAAGTCCGGACAACATTCGGCTCCACGCCGACGCTTGAAGCTGAGGTACGGTGGGTTCTGAACACTGTCACGAAGCACCAGTCCTACAATGGCAATGACGGGGTAGGAGAGGTATTCCGTGCAATGTTCCCTGACTCGGAAATTGCTAAGACATTCACATGCGGCAAAGAAAACGGCCTACATAGCAAGGTTTGGATTGGCCGCTTATCTCCGAAATAATCTAATCGTGGATGTAAACAAGGACACGTTTGTGTTGATGTTCGATGAGAGCCTCAACCAAACCACGAAAACAAAACAACTGGACCTTCATGTGCGCTACTGGGACAAAAATCAAGTTCGGTCCAGATACCTGGGTTTGCAGTTCATGGGGCATGGAACAGCTCGAGATCTACTGCACCATTTCAAAGTAAGTAGTGAGAAATGATCTAACGTTAGCTAAAATATTGGAGCACTATAAGCTTAAAAAAAAGACAGTACATAAAGTGCTATAAATATGATCAGTGTATTAAGATGTTATATGCTTCATATATTATTCTCATTTAATCTTCAGGAATGTGCAGAGCAGATGGACATGTGAAAGCTCCTGTCAGTCTCAATGGACGGCCCAAATGTGAACTTTAAGTTTCTGGAACTATTGCAGCAGGAGCAATCTGAGAGAATTGGAGAAGAGGGCCACAGAACTGAGATACATGCCCCCCAAGTGACACGCAGTCTCAATGCTAGGCCCATCAGTGGTCCCTATGCAGTGGTCCATAAGGCAAAATTAAATCTGAATCGCAATAGGCTGCTGTTTCATTTTTACAATAAAGAATAGAAGCAGGGAAGAGACCACAGCCAGTGGGGGCACCAAGACCAGTGAGGTCACATTACGCTTAGCAGGGGCAGCAGGCCAGACACTGGTGAAATTCCTGCCCTGGATGACACAATGTATTTGGATGTTTTAATGTATTATTTTCTATTTTTGTTATTTATGTTTGTGTCACCCCTTTGTTTCATCCAATCCAGTTACCCCTTTATGTTTTAATAAACATCTTTGGACAAATTTGTCCCTAAACCTAAACTAATTGGTGTCGTTGCGTGATTTTTGCCATTTTGTTATCGTGAAATTGGTATTAAATTTCATTCTGAGTGGCATTAAAAAAGTATTAAAAAGCCTTAAATCTGACTTGGCTAAACCTGCAGATACCCTGGTGTAGCAGTTACAACGTTCGACACTGGCCACTGCGACCGGGGTTCGATTCCACCGGCCTCGCCAGTTTCGGCTCTGGCTGGGAGTGCCACTAAGGGGCGGCAATTGGCTGTCCGCCCCAGGGAGGGGGGAAGGAAGCCGATGCGAGTTCGCTGTGTATGGGAGTGGCCCTGTGCATGCATACCGGAGTTGCAGTGATGGCTTGGTGGGTTTTGGCTCAAAGGAGTAGTCCTGATACACTTATCAGGACTATGGCAGCGAATTAATAAGATATATGAGGGAGTGGGATAATTGACATGAAAAATGAGGGTATAATTGGATTCTAAAAATGGGGAGAAAAACAGAAGGAGAAAGTAGAAAAAAATATAGAACAATAAACGTCCTAACATATTATGTTATTCCATTTAATAGTGTAAGGAATTGGAATATATTTTCGAATCCATCCCCAAAATCCAATCCTTTCTTAGTTCTATAACTATTTTACTACTATAAAAAACTATTTTTACTTCATATGACATAATTTTATACATTTACACAGAAATACACCAAACCCCAGGGTACAGCAGCAGTGGTACTAGTTACTGGTCTGCAGCACTGACCACCAGCATCCATATGAATCACTGACCAAACCTCCAGCACTGCCCACCAGCATCCGTATCAATCACTGACCAAACCTCCAGCACTGACCACCAGACCTTGAGTGGCAGGGATGTACATTTTGTCTGGTGATGGTTACTAAGAGATGGGAGACAGTGGAGACTTCACAATTTTCACATCTTCACAATTAAGAATATCTAAACACCCCCTTCCCCCAGCAGCCTTGCTGATTAAGAAGCTCTATCTCCAGTTCCTCCACCCCCCTTCCTTGAAGTGACAAGAGCACGCGGACAGGCGCCAAGTTGAGCCCGGTTTCTGTTGCTGTAAATCTGAAACGCGACACTGCTTTTAACAATGTGTGTTCTGTTTGCCTGTGTGGCCTGGTGTGATTACACTCAGCGGCCTTAGCACTGCTAACAGCAAGCACATCTCTGTGCAGTTGAGCCACTGTGCCTGCTGAGATAAGGGACAATGCACAACACATATACTTATATTCAATCCCAAAAACAATGTTTTATGTGAGAAGTTAAAGGTTTTGATCAAAAGCCGAAAAAGACAGGAAATTCATGAGCATTTAATTTCACATATGCACTAACAAGGTTTTCCTGCACACAGCTTTGATACCTGCTACAGTACTGTAGCTGTGTTGGTCTACTGTACCTCAAACAATATGTAGGCTACTCACCACTGGGCATGGGCAGGTTGCTTAGGATTCAAACCTTCTCTCAAACATTCTAATTCATACTCTTAGAGTAGGTTGTCTGTCGTCATGTATACTTGGTCATATAAAGGTGATTACATAATTCCTTTCCATGACTATAGCCTATACAACTTTTGAAGTTAATTTTAAGCAAGCTTACCAAACCACCAAACTCCATCAAGCTTTTTGTCTTGCTGCAATGTATGTGGTAGGCCTATCTTCAGTTATTTCCTTTAGAATCCATGAGCACCACTTCTTTTGGAAACATGATCCTGTTATTTATCAAAGTACCAGTTCAATATTATACAGATCAATGGACTGGACACCTCTGTGTCAAATAATCATGATTATGTCGACATATTGTGAATGTATTTAGTGTGGAATGCTAGATTTAATTCAAGCAGATATATAGCCAATAAATCTAATATGTATGTAATCCAATCATTGGCAGACTTGGCCACCGGGAGGCATGTCGAGGGGTGGTGATCGAGGGGAGGACATAGTGGCCCGCTGGCTCCACCCCCGCACCTCAATGGGAAGTCCGGGGGCAGACAGAGAGCACCTGACGCACCTTTCCCAGTAATGCCGGGGAAATAAAAGATGCACCTTTTCCCCCAGGCAATTCACAAAATATCGGAAGGGAAACGCGAGTAAGAGAAAGAGAGAATTTACCCTTGGCCCTTGAAAACCCTGTTTATGTACCGACTTTTGGATTGTTTGAGGAACTGGATTTGATTGACAACTGCGGATCACGGATAAAGACAAAGATTACAGACTAAACTTGTTTGCTTTCCCATTCCCCTTGTGTGGTAATTCCCCTCATAAAATCCTGTTTGTTTCCTATTTGTCATTGTATGGTCATTTTATTATTGATCATTGGCTGCGTTGTAACCAAACACCCCTGATCCTGCCACAATACCTATATATTCTTCTAATAGCAATCCATGATTACCCCTCTTGAAGAGTATGAATTATACTATTGGAGAGAACTGGTTGGAAAACCAAGCAACCAGTTTTTGAGGCCACATAATTTAGGTTAACTGGAGCACATACATTTCTCTAAAAGGAATGTGTTGAATATCAAGTTTCTCTAGTACGCAAGAATAATTTCACCAACGGGTGCAATCCCGTAAACAAATGACAGGACTGGCCCTTAAATGTTTCAAGCATGACTAAATATTTTAAGTTCTGCCGCAGCTGTGGAATACTTTCAACACATAGTAATAATTGTCTGGAGGTCTGTGAGAATATGGTTGAGCCCATTATTCTTTCTGTCTGCCAGGTTTTTTTATTTGATCTTTATCCAGGTTAAAGACTGACTCAAAAGGAGGCCAGCGAAAACCACAAGCCACTGCGAGGTTTGAATTGTACTACTACAATGTTTGAATGGTCACTGACTCTTCAGAGCAAAAGTTATTTGTTTGTTTCAAAACAGCCATTTCTTTTGCGAACTGCCCAGTTACTGGAGGTAAGCCGGGGAGTTACCTAGAGGGAAATCCGTCTATCTTCTGCATGTTCCACTCAGCTTTTGGCACTATGATTTTATAAACACATTAAGTGTGTGTGTTTTATCACGTGATAAAGAAAAAAAAGGTAACTTCCTATGGGTTGACATCACTAGGATCTTGTAAATATCTATGGATCTGGAGACAAGGATATCAGCCAGGTTACCGTAACAACTGCTGTTCACCCCACAGGTTACATACCTGTAGCCTGATTAGTTCTCCCTGGACTAGACTTCAGACTTGGTTTTTTGGATCAGCAGTTTCACTGGTCTTTACACAAACCGGATGGCTCACCCAACACACCAAACCTCCTGTGTCTGTAGATCTGTGTGGATCCTCACTCAGAAACATGCCTCCTGGCCTCCAATAGCATAGCGGTCTAACGCACCAATTTACAAGTGTGAGCTGCCTATCATGGGCGCAGTTCGAAACCCACCTGTACCAGACCGGCCCTGGTAGGGAGCCCCGATCTGGGGTTGGCATTTGGCTGTCCGCCTCAGGGGGAGGGGGGAGAGTGAGCCGGCAGGAGTTCACTGAGAAGCATGTAAGGGTGTCTCCAGCATGTGGGTGGGTGAATTCCATCTTGAAGGAGGGAGTTCGCTGCCCTTGGAGAATTCGCTTGCCTCTTAGAGCAGTGGCGAAGCCAGAGGGGTGTCCGGGGTGGCACTGGAAACCCCTGATATCTGATTGGCCACCCCGGGTGCCACTCTAAAAATTAATTTGCTATCACTAGCAGTTTGATGCTGATTGACGTCTCATTTCACTTCTTGTTGAAAGAAGCGTTTATTTCGACATCCGGCGGCGCCTTTTTCAAATCGAGGACGAGGAAGGGAAAATATTTCCACAGCTCACGAGTCAAGCGAGCAACTGACACAACTACGGCAGACCTGCGGCGAAAGCACCATATGTTGAAGTAAGTTTTAAATAAAACTTGCATCGGGTTTAGGTTTCCTGAACAACTTTTAAACAACTTTGTCTGTCATAACAGACAGTTAATCAGATAAAAGAGATCGGTTCCCAATTTAGCCTAACATTATGTTTACATCTGTGCTAGTAATACATGCCACGCATTTACAGTGCAGTGTCGTAAGCTACAGTATATACGAGTGTTTAGCTAATGTGGGGTAACTAGTACAGATGTCAGTGTTCAGCAAGTTAACATTTAGCTATTTTAAATCCATTAACTCAGTTAGATTTTCGTACTCAAACTCAAAACGAACAGTTGTTATTATCAATCTGTTAACGTTACTCAAAAGATTAACACAATTTGCAGATAGCCTGTTTGCTATCTTAATTTGTAAGAAATTATAGCTACCTACTGCAGAGTAGGGCTAGCCATGATCTAGCTAGTAACTTAGGCTGGTAGTTGATTTTAAGGTACAGTACAGCGCTGTGTGACAACCTGTTTGTAAATGGCGCTATACAAAAATAAAGATTGATTGATTGATTCAGTTATGATAATGGGGATTTGTAATTAAGATTGAGATTGGACTGAAAAGTGGGTAATTGGATGCTTAGATGTAACCATAGACTGTCTTATTGCATAGGGTCAATTAAAACAATCATGAAAAGAAAGGGAGAGATATCAGACTTCTTTTTAAAGAAACAGACCCCAGCCCTTGCATCACCACCGGACCCCAGAGCAGCTCCCTACCTGAGGCCAATCAAGAGTCAGTGTGGTCAGACTTCACAAGGACCCAGTCTACCACCACCAGGCCAGAGCATCTACCAGGCAGTCAGTCACATGCCCAGTATGCTGACTCACACAACAAGGGTACTTTTTTGACAATCTTAGAAGAAATAGCAAAGCATGACCCTCTCAGAGAAAAGGATGAACGCATGTGGCAATACTAAGTACACAAGTCACCAAATCCAGAACAAAGTTCTTGAGGGCTTAGCTGAGATGGTACAAAATGAAATAATAAGTAAAGAAGTCAAAGAAAGTGAGGCTTTTAGTGTAATTGCAGATGAAACCAAAGATTTAAAGAAAAAAGAACAAATGTCTTTAGTTGTGAGGTACTATTGATAATATTTTGTGCAGGCATATCTTGTGTTTTCAGTCAGATAGAAAAAAACATATTGTTTGACGGGTCAGACTTGTCTGTACAAGTTGGTCATACCTGGTATGTCAAATTTCAGTGTTTTTTTGTAAATTTACTTCCATAAATAAACTATGCAAATGATGTCACACACAAATGCCATCTTATCTCATTGGTGCTTGAGCTTTATTTTCTGAAAATATATAGGATGTTCAACACTTATAGACCCAGATTATATATTCATGAAAACAGAGTGAACCAAGTCTCTCCAGTGTGTGTGCGTATGTGTGTGCGTGTGTGAAAGAAATTGAGCTGCAGTTCCCAGGTGGAGACACTGGCTATTCATAGTATGTTAAAGCATTCTAGTGAAGTAACCCTAGTGGACTACACTATCTGCCACATTGAAGAACTCCAGGTTAAGTGAATTATCACTTCTACCTCTAATCAGCAATCATAGGATTCATTCATGCTCCTTAGATGCCAGGTTAGGGTTACACACAAATTTTCTGTCTACCCTGAAGTAGCCTTGGTCGCCCCCCCAGCCATCCCATATATAAAACTCTAGTTCCACCACTGTCGTAGAGACAGGCGGCGAGTTTGTGTGGGGAGGGCAAATTTAAATAAATACAGGGTATAATTGGGCACTAAATTGGGAAAAAAACTGGAAAAAATCTGAAACAAATAATATATATATTTTTTCTCACAAATCAAGCCCCCTCTATTATAAAATTAGAGCCCATTGTCACCACAGTGGCAACACAGCGACTCTGAGATCTCCCCCACTGCAATCAGAGCGCCCCTCCCTGGGCTGCTGTCATTGGACTCCTGGGCTGCTGAGTGTGCACGTGCACGCCTCCAGCTGTCCATTGGCTGGGCTGCTGTCATTGTGTCAGAGGACCAGCAGCTGGGCTGCTGTCATTGTGTCAGAGGACCAGCAGCTGAGCTGCGCAGTCATTGTGTCAGAGGACCAGCAGCTGAGCTGCGCAGTCATTGTGTCAGAGGACCAGCAGCTGAGCTGCGCAGTCATTGTGTCAGAGGACCAGCAGCTGAGCTGCGCAGTCATTGTGTCAGAGGAGTACACTTCATGTGACAGCCGGCTCAGGCAGGCTGCAGGCAACCAACTGATCGGAGCAGTCAGTCTAGCCACAGTTGGAGCCTCGACTTCCACACACCGGAGCCCCGTGTCTCAGGGCGATAAACCAGAAACCCAGGCACATAACGAGCGACCCTGTCCTCTCAAACCACATTTCGCATTGATATGTTTTTTCCCCCTCTTTTCTTTCTTTCTTGCACCTCCGTGTTCTTGTGGGAGGCTAGACAGAGAAGAGGGCGGATTAGTTACTCACTTGGGTGGACCCCAGGACCCCAAAGATCCTTCCCCATATTTAACAGGCAAGACGTCCCTTCGGGGTCCCACAGCAAAGCAACAGGAAATTACCCACAATGCATCCCTGTGTTAAGATCCAGCCGTCAAAACGCCAGAGGGGGTCGGTGTTGCTGGAGAGCACATGTTGAGCATCCAGGCACCAGACAGATGGTGGGGGGGTTGTGAAGTTTACACTGGGCTGAGTGGGCCCCTGGAGCCACTCCAGAGCAGATTGAGTAATCCAGCGGTGACGCAGTGGGGGAGCAGGGAAACTTTAGGAGGGGAGGGGAGGGGGTAGAGGGTGAGTGCTCACGGTACATTCGAGATCACTCTCTGCATTATTACCACTCTTTCTCTCTTTTTATCTAAACGGTTCACGTTTTAACATTAAGCCAATAAATGTTGCTTACTTATCTGGGGGGTGCTTTTCCTTATTAGATATATCTTTCTGGGGCTGGAGGGGGGGAGCGGGTCTTCCTGTGAACACACGCAGGCACGTGCACAGCCCAGAGCACGGCCAGAACCAGAACCGCGTGACTGCTGCCACCGAACCAGAACCGAGCCAAACTCTGCTGCTGCTGCCATTTAAACTCAAACACAGATGTCTCTGTACCCTGTTGCAGGGTATTTCTCTTGTTTAACGAAAGGGGGGATAGGGTCTATGGTCCACATCTCTACTTCTCCCTGCCTCCCAAAATTGACATTCCAAAATGTTGTTTGGCTGGGAGACAACACAGTGCTCGTTGTTTTAGTGAATTGGTGTGGTTTTCAGATGATTCTCTGAACAGAGAGGGGTGGGGGTGGAGTTGGAAGTCTTGAAGTAATTATTCTATTAAAGCTCACTTTGGTTATCCTCAAACAATAATTGTTTGACTACCTTGCCAGAAGTTGACAAAAAGAGTTTGTCCACGCCACCAGTTGAATGCTCAACCACATCCTGGGTGGACGGAACCACTTTTTTTTCTTCCAGGTAAATATAATTTGGGCCATTTCCTGCAAAATATTTTTGTAAATGAAATCATATTGCTCTCGTTTAATTTAAGTTATTGCTCAGCCAGTTAATAAATAAAAAATCTTCACATGCGGCCAAATGTATGTATAGCACTGAGTGACACCAACAGATTATATTGCTGTCCAAAGACTAATGAGAATATAAAAATACTGTCTAATGTGTTATCGCCATCTAGTGGTGGCAGACCTGGGATACATATGGTTTTAAATATTCTTTGTGAAAAGTATTTAGGAAATAATTATACTTATCAGAAAGTCGCTATAATTCAAAATTATACCATTTGTAATTGAAAATATTTGAATACTCCATCCATCCATTCAAAAGGGTCGCGGGGTGCTGGAGCCTTATACCATTTGTAATTGAAAATTCATTTGAATACTGAAAACTGAAGAAACCGGAGTAAAAACCCACGAATAATTGAATCTTCTTGCTGTGAGGCGAGTAGCACCACCGTGCCGCCTAAATATTTATTCATTATTAATTAATCTAAATATGTACTCAGTAGTTGTAATATATTGGCCTACTTCAAACTGAATTTTAGCACAACTGCTTAATTATTACCTTGAATATAGAGTGTGGCAGCCCAAGGGGCTGCACAAGGAAATGGCTGCCTGGCCCTTCGACACATGGGAGCCAGAAGCACTACATTTCCCAGCAGGCCACAGTCAAGCGCCTGAACGGAGTCAAGCCATGACCTGGATTGTTTGAGGACCCCCTTTATGTATCGACTACTGGACTGGATTATGGAACTGACCTGGATTTGGAATTGGATTTTGGACAACGATGACGAGTAAAGATTGTGGACTTTGTTTGTATTCCCCCGAATACCTGGCCCTTTGTTTTGTGTATATTACTGCCTCCTCTGGGTTATTTACCCTGCCTATGCCCTCTGCAAAGGTCCATGAGTGCCGCCCAACCCCTAGAGACACCACAAGAGGTTGTTTAAACTTGTGCTTATTAGCCTTGCTGCTCCTCATTTGGAAACCTCAACCATCATGCAGTAACTGCACTCAACTGTTTAGGAACCACTGAGTAAAATAATTATGCCCATATCACCTGTGAAAAAGATTAAGCAAGCCAGGGGGAAAAAAAACCTTTCTCTCTGTAAAGGCAGATAATACAGATCTAGAGATAAGGTGTCCAAGGAGAAAAGTATAAACAACAACCTTTCTAAATTTTTGTTCCTGATTTTCCCATTTTTCTCCCCAATTTGGAAGCCAATTATACCCTCTATTTTTATTTAGATTAACCCTCCCCCACGAACTCGCTGCCTGTCTCTACGGGGGAAGCTACTCTCAAGGCCAGTGATGATCCGCCTCCTTTGAGACAGAACTCACCGACCCCCTTTCTGGAGACACCCTTACATGCTTCATTGCGAGTTTGTGCCGACCACCCTCCCCTCTCCTCCAGGAGCAGACAGCCAAATGCCGCCCCCGATCGGGGATAACGGCCAGGGCCAGTCTGGCAGAGACGGGTTTTGATCTGCGTCCCTGATAGACAGCTCACTCGTACAGGACCAACTAAATACGGGTGCGTTAGACCGCTACACTATCCACCAGCCCTATACAACATCTTTTAACCTTGCCAAATTTGCTGTTTGGCAAAACACAAGCTACAGTCAACTCCAAGATGATTCACACCCTTCATAAAGATGAGCAAAAAGGCTGTATAAAATAATCAATACAGGTAATGAGCTAGATTCTATGCTCCAAAAATATACTAATACAATGAAAAAAGATTTTGTTTTAAAGGCAATTTTTTTTTTTTTCTCACCATAAATTTTAGATTGGGTTCAAGTCTGACGACAGAAGACCACTTCAAAACAGTAATTTTGTGGTCGGTTAACCACTTCTTTGTTGATCTTGACGTATGTGTGGGATCATTATCTTCCTGAAAGGTCCATTTTCAGCCAAGTTTAAGCTTCCTGGCAGAGGGAACTGGGTTTTTGGCCAAAATGTCCCAGTACTCTTGAAGTCCATGATTCCATTGACTGTAACGAGAGCCCCAGGACCAGTAGATGCAAAAAAAAAAAAAAAAAACATAACATCAAAGATCCACAACCATACATGTAGGTTATTTGCAACATAAGCATCCTTCTTCCGTGGAAAAACTCACTGCTGGTGTGCACGGCCATGACCTGATTTTGAAAACCGATTTGTACCGGATCCTAAATTGGTCTGAATTTTTTATTCTTTTAAAGAAATTCTTGTTATTTTCTTCTCCAATGATCCACCCCTGCTGCTCGTTTTTGGGATAAAACCAATAGCAAATTGTTCCATATTTCCTCAAATTGCTTCTCCTTCCTTTTTCTCTTGCACTGCTCTCTCCATGTTTAAATAGTATTTCATTAAGTTTTCCCACTCTACTATTTTTGGTGCCATGCTTGCTTTCTAGTTCTTTAAAATAATATTTTTCATTACTGCTAAGGAAAATACAATTATTTTGCTTGGGTTTTCGTTCATTCAGAATTATTCTTAACCTCGTGAAATAGGCATATCGATTGTGATATGTCCAATTGCTTATGTAATGCTTTTGATCAAATATTCTCCATTTCACCCCAGAATTGATCTTTTCCCTCACACTCCCAGAATGCGTGCACTTTATTTGTTTTACATTTCAGACATTTATCTGATATAGTTTGATCAAATTTGTGTATTCGGTCTCTGCTCTCTAATATATTCTGGTCATGAGTTTAAATTGTATGTAAAATTTTTGTTTAGCATGCTGTTTGTTAAACATTTTTTATTCTTTAATTCATATTTTTAAAATAAGCAATTAAATAAATTTGGTTGTTGGGTCATCTGATTTTGCGTGAATCCACAATTCTTTTGTTTTTTCATTATATTCTTCTTTTCGTGTCCATATACAGAAGTCGCTATTCAGATTATATGATGTCCAGCCAGTGATTGGTACATTGCTGTGCCTTGGTGTTGTATAGTGCTAGGTCCTTTGCTGTGCAGGGTCCGCCTAGTAGAGGACATCGGAGGAGATGTTCCATGGTCTGGGGTTCTGTGCCACAGTCACATGTTGTTGGACCACTCAGGTACCCCCATCTGCTTAGGGCTTCCTTGGAACGGCCCACGCCTGAGCGGAGCTGGTTCAGGCATTTCCACTTTGCCCAGTTGTTATCTCCTGTGGGAGGCTTTCGGCGGCGGGGATGTGCATGGTCGGGCTGTGTGGGTGGTTGTTCAGATTTTCCTTCCACATTGCGAGGCGAGCTTCAGATGGTGTTGTCTCCAGTGGAGCAGTGCTGGTCAGGAAACTTTTCCGTGATTTTAATCGACTGGGGGCAGGTACGTGGCCATGTAGGGGGTGCCTCTCATCTGTGGTTTGCCTGCGCCGCTCTGTCCTGCTGGCTACCGCTCTTCTGATGTCTGGAGGGGCAATACCTGCCAGGATGTACAGGTTGTTGGTGTTGGTTGGCTTTAGGCACCCAGTGATGCATCTACAGCTTTCGTTAAGGGCGGGATCCAGCTTTTTGGCGTGAGTGGATCTTTCCCACGCTGGGCAGGCATATTCTGCAGTAGAGAAGCAGAGGGCAAGGGCTGTGGCACGTAGTGTTTTGGGGCATGCACCCCATCTGGTGTTAGTGAGTTTGCGCAGGATGTTGTTGTGGGTGCTCACTTTTGCCTTTGTCTTTGTGATGTGTGTCTTGAAAGTGAGACATCTGTCGAGTGTGACTCCGAGGTAGACAGGATGCTCGGAGTGTGACAGTGGTGTTCCACACCAGGACACATTCAGTTGGCGCTTAGCTTCCTTGTTTCTCAGGTGAAAAGCGCATACTTGTGTCTTTGCTGGGTTGGCACGTAGATGGTTCACCTCATAGTAGGTTGTTAATCCTGAGAGGGCGTCTTTGAGAGTTTCCTCGATACTAATGAAGTCTGTGCCTTGGGCGGTGATGCACAGGTCATCTGCATATGCAAAGCGACGGGTGGCATCATCTCTGGGTTGGTCGTTTGTATAGATATTGTACTGCAGTGGGGCAAGCACACTGCCTTGTGGGAGGCCATTCTTTTGGTTGCGCCATCTGCTGCGTTTTCCACCTAATTCAACATAGAATCTGCGGTTCTGGAGCATGGCTTCCATTAGCTCTGTTAGGTGGATGTCTTTTGTGATCTCCAAGATCTTACATAGGAGTCGTCTGTGGTTGACTGTGTCATAAGCAGCAGACAGGTCCACAAAGACAGCACCTGTAATCTGTCCTCTCTCAAATCCATCCTCAATATGTTGTGTGAGGTTGACGAGTTGGCTAGTTGTTGATTTGCCTGGACAGAACCCTGTTTGTTCTGGAATGATCTTCTCGTCTATGGATGGTGCAATCCTGTTCAGTATCAGGCGCTCAAACAGCTTGTATGTGTGACATAGAAGTGAGATTGGCCGGAAACTCTTAGCATCAGACGGGTCCTTTCCAGGTTTCAGGAGTGCTAGTACTCGTGCCTTGAGCCAGATGTTTGGTAGCTTATGTGTAGCCATACAGTTATTGAATAGATTGAGGAGCCATAACTTTGTTTGTCCTCCCAGGTACTTGATCTGTTCTGTTGCGATGTTATCCAGACCAACTGCTTTCCCTGATTTCAAGCTATGTATTCCTGTTTCCAGTTCAATCATAGTAAAAGGTCTTATGAAGCCTGGGTTCGCATGGTACCTTTTCCTGTCTAGTTTGGCGTTTTTGTCGTTTCCTAGGGCCTTTTCCATTCAGCAGCAGTTGGTGGGCGACTTGGTCAGCTGTGGTATTGCAGTGTTCTTTAGTTGTCTTTGGATCGCCTCCGAGTTTGCGAATAAGGGCCCATGCTTTTTTGCTGTTCTTTGACATGTCCGTTGTCTCTATCAGAGTATTCCAGGTGTTTTGGCGCTCTTGGAAGATACTGGTCATCAGCTGCTCTCCTGTTGTTACTGTTTCTTCAGAGAAGGGATCAGATTCGAACATGGTGATGTACTCATTATAAAGTTCAGCATTCTCAGGGGTTAGGCCTGGGATGTAATTTATTTTGCAACCTCGGGGGATTTTCCTTCCGGCTGTTTTCTGAACTGCTTTGATGAACCGGCAGTAGTTCTCTGGGAGTGGTCTGATGTGGCTGACCTTATGATCCAGTTCTTGTGTGAATCCTTCCCAGTTAGCCTTTTTAAAATTGAAACGTCTTCTAAATGGGACGGTGGTTGGTACCACTGCTGCGTGTATTTGGACACCGATGGGGCGATGTTGCGTTCTTGGTATTACAGCCATAACAAGTTTCTTGCTGGTGCCAGCTATGCTATTGCTTGTGAATACGAGGTCTGGGTTGGATCCCCGCTTCCATCTAGCACTGTTGAAGGAACTCGGCTGTTTCGGTTCATGGATGAGGCTAAGCTGGTTGGCGTCCATCCATTCCTCCACTGCTTCACCATCAGGATTTGTTTCACTGTACCCCCATTGGTTGCTGTGGCTGTTGAAATCCCCGATTATAATCTGCCCCTTGTTATGGGGGTTTGGTAGGGGATTTGTAAAGGTGAAATCTGCGTCTGGTGGTTTATACACAGAGGTGACCATGGCTCTGCTAAACTCTACCGTTAGAATTTCGATGTTGTTTACCTCCGTTTTAGCTGTAGCTTCTATGACTGAGTCAATTTTGACGAAGATGGCACTTCCGTACTGGCGATGTGGTCTTTCAATTGCCATAGTCATTGAGGTATCGCAGGGCGATTGTTATCACTGCCGCGATGTGTTATCACTGCCGCGATGTGTCTCTTGTAGGCATAGGACATCGCATTGCATTTCCTTGCAAATCGCAGCGAGTAGGTCTTGTTTCGCTGCTGATAGCCCTTCGATGTTAGCAGACAGAACAGTCAGTGCCGGTCTTAAAGAAGACCCGAGTTTTTGACACCGATGTCTGCTTCGGTCTCTGGGCATGTTGATCACTTTGACGAACGTTGGTAGCTGAATTAGATCCTTTGGCGTATATGGTGGTGGTAGAATTAGTTGAAACAGGGCCGCGACGAGAACGCTTCTACCATGACCCCTTTTCATTATATGATATAAATAATAGCTTTGGGCGGATATATGATACAATTCTAGGTTTGGTCAATTCAGCCCCCCTCACTTCTAGGGAAGTGAGGAGTTCCCTTTTAATCCTAGGCATTTAATTGGTCCACATAAATGATGTAATCAATGAATACACTCTTTTAAAAAAGCTTTTGTTTTGTTATTGGGATTGTTGAAAATACATATCGTCACCTTCTTAAAATAATGGCCTAAGTCATTTTTTGAGGAAAATGATTTTTTTGCCTAAGTCATCTCTTCATGATGCTGGCCACCTCTGGTAAAATTGCCTACATCCTTAATTGAAAAGATCATGCTGTTCCTACCCTGGTAGTATAATGGCCTACGTCAAGAGTGTGACTTAGGCAGTATTATTTTTTGCCTTTTTGTTTTGCAATTTTACAAGCTTTCAAGATGGTGGCTGCTTGCCTAAGTCACTTACTCCAGAAGTAATTTGGCCTAAGTCAGGTTTAAAATTGCCTAAGTCACAACGACATGTTCGTAAATTGGCCTAAGTAATCTAATCCTCTTATGTTACATAATTGACAGACAGCGTTATTTGTATGTCAATAGTCATATATTGTCATAACCTTTTTGTGTGAAATGATTAATAAATATCATATATTTGGTTCAATTTATTCCAGGGTATCTGCAGGTTTAGCCAAGTCAGATTTAAGGCTTTTTAATACTTTTTTAATGCCACTCAGAATGAAATTTAATACAAATTTCACAATAACAAAATGGCAAAAATCACGCAACAACACCAATTAGTTTAGGTTTAGGGACAAATTTGTCCAAAGGTGTTTATTAAAACATAAAGGGGTAACTGGATTGGATGAAACAAAGGGGTGACACAAACATAAATAACAAAAATAGAAAATAATACATTAAAACATCCAAATACATTGTGTCATCCAGGGCAGGAATTTCACCAGTGTC
Organism: Aldrovandia affinis; assembly: GCA_029706075.1. Lineage (NCBI taxonomy): Eukaryota > Metazoa > Chordata > Actinopteri > Notacanthiformes > Halosauridae > Aldrovandia > Aldrovandia affinis. The sequence goes on along the minus strand of JAINUG010000204.1, from coordinate 383,350 downwards.
TGGCCTGCTGCCCCTGCAAAAAAATTAAGCGTAATGTGACCTCACTGGTCTTGGTGCCCCCACTGGCTGTGGTCTCTTCCCTGCTTCTATTCTTTATTGTAAAAATGAAACAGCAGCCTCTTGCGATTCAGATTTAATTTTGCCTTATGGACCACTGCATAGGGACCACTGATGGGCCTAGCATTGAGACTGCCATATGTGTAGTCACTTGGGGGGCATGTATCTCAGTTCTGTGGCCCTCTTCTCCAATTCTCTCAGATTGCTCCTGCTGCAATAGTTCCAGAAACTTAAAGTTCACATTTGGGCCGTCCATTGAGACTGACAGGAGCTTTCGCATGTCCATCTGCTCTGCACATTCCTGAAGATTAAATGAGAATAATATATGAAGCATATAACATCTTAATACACTGATCATATTTATAGCACTTTATGTACTGTCTGTTTACAAGCTTATAGTGCTCCAATATTTTAGCTAACGTTAGATAATTTCTCACTACTTAATTTGAAATGGTGCAGTAGATCTCGAGCTGTTCCATGCCCCATGAACTGCGAACCCAGGTATCTGGACCGAACTTGATCTTTGTCCCAGTAGCGCACATGAAGGTCCAGTTGTTTTGTTTTCGTGGTTTGGTTGAGGCTCTCAAGAACATCAACACAAACGTGTCCTTGTTTACATCCACGATTAGATTATTTCGGAGATAAGCGGCCAATCCAAACCTTGCTATGTAGGCCGTTTTCTTTGCCGCATGTGAATGTCTTAGCGATTTCCGAGTCAGGGAACATTGCACGGAATACCTCTCCTACCCCATCATTGCCATTGTAGGACGGGTGCTTCGTGACAGTGTTCAGAACCCACCGTACCTCAGCTTCAAGCGTCAGCGTGGAGCCGAATGTTGTCCGGACTTCTGTTCGTGCAGATGTTGTTGGTGTTGCAGGTAGTCCTATCTGAGATGGCGCAGCTGAAGTGGAGGCAGGGGCCGAACAGAAATGCGAAATACTAGTCGTTTGCAGGCGGGTTTTATCAACCGATTTATGCTTGGCGCTCTGCATGTGCGATTCGACTGCTTTCACCCCCATCGTCCAGAGTTTAAAATCTTTTTTGCAGAGTTTGCAGCGGGCCTCATGATCGTCTTTGACTGGGACCAACCATGGCGCAAACACTGGGTTATCGAGCCAGTTCTCATAAAATTTGCACTTTCCCATAACGAGTGCAAATGCTTAAGTTAAGTTAGCTAACTTAGCTTGTTGAACTTTAATATTGTGCTCGAGAGTCGACTCCGTTGCTGAAATAGTTCCCCGCAAACATAAGGACCTCTGTTGGTTCCGGTCTGCGTGACGCTACAAAACGGTAAATAAAAATCTCCGACTTTATCTCCCGTTACCCGTTTTTCCCCCAGATTTCACAATGAAACATAAAATGACAAATCCAGATTTGTATCTTTCCTGTCTATGGCATTTTTAAGACCTCTGAAAGATGGATTTAAGACATTTTAAGACCAATTAAGGCCTTTATTGTTGATAAACAAATGTAATACTTTTTAAGGATCCGCGGACACCCTGTATTCAGTTTTTTGAAAAACTTGAAAATATGACTTAGGCCATTATTTTAAGAAGGTGACGATATAGGAACTTAGGCAACCATATCATTCGGAATAAGTTCATTCTCCAATTATATTTATTGGAAAATCTGTCCATTTAGACTTGTTTTTAAACCTTGCGAGGTAAATAATAGTCTTTATACAGTTGTGATTTTTCTGGGCTAATAACGCATCCTAAATATTTAATGCCTTTAGTTATCCACTTAAATTTGATGACTGGTACATTTTGCATTCTAGTAATTCTAATACTTATTTTATAACCCGATGTTTTGGAATACTGTTGTATAGTTAATAATAGTTGCGGAATTGATGTTTTAATGTTGGGAATATAACATGAGATCGTCTGCAAATAGGCTCAGTTTATGATGGTAATTTCCAATCATCATGCCTGATATTTCTTTATTTTGCTTATTTTTTGAGCCAGTGGTTCTATTGCGACTGCAAACGAAGGTAGTGGGCAACCTTGTCTAGTTCCTCTTGTTAGGTCAAACAAGATCATTTGAGCAGCTTTTATAAAGTATTTTTATAACGTTAATACATTCTGGGGGGAAATTAAACACTTGTAAACTTTTAAATAAATATGGCCACTCGACCCAGTCGAATGCCTTCGTATCCGTAACGACATCTTGATCTCTTTAACTTTACTTTTATAAAGCTTTGTTTAAATGTGGCACGATGGACTTAAGTGGTATAGTTTCTATTAATTAGTTTTTTGATGATTTTCTCAAACTGTTTTTTTTTTTTTTAGCTTTAATTGACCATTTGTCACAATGCCAATTGGAACCTCTTACCAACTCATCCGACCTCAGTCCCGCATGCGCCGACTATCTGCTCATGTTTATCAAGGGAATCATTTTGTCAGTCATACTCTTGAGGCAAAAACTTGTGGAAATAAGTATATTTAAAATAATTAATAATAACTAATCATGCTGTTAGCAAAATCATTGATTTGCATGACAACAAACATAGCCCATTGTTTATTAAGCCATTCACAGAAGAAAATTGTGGCACATTTCATGTGCATTCCTTACAATATTGTGAACAAAAATGAATGGGACAAAAAAACAATTCTTCATAATTAGTCAATAACAACATAATTCCACTATTATGTACTATTTTAGTTTCTGTGCAAAGCGACCAGTGTACACGTCTGTATTAAGGGAACCAAACTGCTTTATTATAAAAATAATTATCAAATAAAACTGCAACATTTCCTTAACACCACCATAATCCAAAACTAAAAATATCTAGTAAAATATCAAAAAAGTATTACCTGGAAAGTAATATCTTTGTTCAAAACTACTAAGTTAAACCTCATGACTAGTTTATTTAGAAGTTAACCACTGAATGAATCAAGCACATGGGCAATTTTGTGCATTGTAACTGAAGAAGTGTATTTGACTTCAGAAAAACTGCACTAACCCGAGGGTAAAAGCACATAAAACCAACAACAGTTTGACAAGTTCAGTGACTTTGGGTATTGTACTTGTACTGCGTTCTTGAAGCTATACTACAGTGCTTACATTTCACATTTCTAAAAACTTTGGGACTTGTACAGAGATCTTACGGAGCAATATTAAAATATGAGGATACACCATTCATTTAAGACACGGATCCCATTAGAGCACTGAACACGCGACCTCACAAACAATGTGGACAATCAGAAAGTCCAGTGAGTTTTTCTCACAGTGTGAGCAGGTGACAGTGAGTTTGAGTGCTATGATCTATAATAGGTTCATAGAGAGAAAATGGTAAAGTGTAAAAGGAAAAAAACGTGGAGCTTCTTAAGACAACACAGAAAATAAGGAATGAAACCACCGCTGGCCGAATGTTGTGGGGGCTGGCACAGAGAATGCACAAACATGGACCAGGGGAAGTAAAAAATAAAGAAAAATTGTAATTAAACTGCATGTGTATTTAACTGTACTACATTAGATCTACAGATGCATAATCACAGGAATTAAATTCCAATATTTCTGCCTCCTAAACGGGACAGTGCAAGACAATCTGGAATGCTTTCTCAGGAATGAAAGAGGAAGAGGAGGGAAGAGGGTAGACCAGCTACACTAAACATGTTTTTTTTATATATGCATGTATAATTTTGTTTTGGGGGGTTCAGAAGCCAGAGGGGGTGAGCACATTCATGTCACGGGGTTTGAGTTTATGTTGGCGGGGGTGGTGCCGTTTGCCCTCCATTACTGGGATCTCCATTTTGGGGGCCCTGAGGTTGAGGGGTTCCTCACCCATGCGTGTGGCCTGGGCCTTCATCACCTCCATGGGGGTGGGCTTCTGGGCCCCCTTGTAGGCCTGCAGAGCAAAGCCACCTGCAGAGAGAGCACAGAGTCAGAGAGTGGGGGTGGGGTCAGACAGAGCAGTGGGATGCAGCTCAAAAATCTTTCCTCGTTTCCTACCCTTGTCTTCTCATGGATTAAAAAATGGAGAGAAGGGTAGGAGAGGAGGCTAGAGGACGAGGAAGCAGAGGGGAGAAATGGGATCCCCTACACACACTGGCACCACCAGAGATAGAGAAAGAAATGAAAAGTCCCTGGAAATCTGTGACAGCTGCCCCCTTTTTGGTTTTCACAAAGCCCACCTCCATTCACCAATGAGCCTGCATTGACATCCCCACAATCTGCACCACCAAAAAAAAAAAAATGGACAAAACACTCTCGCCACGTTCACCTGCAGTAGCAGAGTCCGTAGCTTGGTCCGCTGACTTCTGAATGACGGTCTGGGGCCCGAAGGCGCTCCAACGCTCCAGCGCTCCTGCACCCTCACTGCTCGCTGTCTCCACAGCAGCGTGAGCAGCACCAAGCTCAGCGCTGGGGAGAGAGGAAGCCGAGCCCTGGCTGAACCAGGCTCTGTCACACACAGGACACACAACCAACACACTGTCAGGAGACATCGTTTAAAATGCAACACAGGCAACGCAAACAACCTTCAGAAACTCACTTTAGCAGCAGCAATCTTCACAGGCCAGGTTAACACATTTCACATCATCAACATTCGCTGAATTCAGACAGAGAATGAAGAGTAATCATCCTCAAGTTCCAATGGCCTATGACACAACAACAATTTTTTTAAATGGTTTCCTCTGTTTCCAGCTCACCAGCTGCCACTGGTTCACATTAGATACAGATATATCATGCACGTTTTTAATAGATTTTCTCTTTCTGCTGTTTTTCCCCATTTTCTCCCAATTTAGTAGCCAATTATACCCTCTTTTTCAGGTCAATTATCCCTTCCCTCATACTGAGACTTCGTAGTCCTGAAACCAGCAGTGACATGCAACAGAGCACGCCTCTTTAGAGCCGTGCGCACACACACTCACACACATTTACATTTGAAGGCGGTACAAATCAATGAGCATGCTTATGTATGGGTGGTAGTCACTCCACCTGCTGACTAGCCCACTGCTCTGCAACAAGGATCTAATTTGTGATAATTAAATGATTATCTGAGATCGTGATATACTGACCGCTTAAGAAGTAGCTTCAGAAACTCCTCCATCAACCTCTTCTTTTTCAGAGAACGGAACTGCAGGTTAATGACAGAGAACCGAGAGAATCTTGCATTGCCCTAAGAATGAGTGACTAGGTTTGTACCTGCGTTTCTGTTTGGGGGATGTTTGAGGGGTACCGCTGGGAGTGGACTGTGTTGATGACGTCTGCTTGTCATCATTGGACTCTCCGCCCTGAATCTTTAGTTTCTACAAGTGAAAGACACCGTCCAAGTTTGTTAAGACGACAAGCTGACCATACACAAATAAATCATCCACTGCCATGGAACTGATGGAACTGTAAAACTATGTCATAAGAGTCAAATAATTACACCAAACTAAATGTTTTCATATTCCTTGGTTATTAATTATTATTAATGTATTCATTATTAATATGAATTGCCAATGCCATGCCCTTTAAAAAAAAAAAACAGACTTTACAATGCTTTGTGCTATCTAGGAACTGAAAACTGCTATCCTTAAAGTTTAATGCACTATCATTTGTACTATGTTTAAACATATTTATTTTCAATCCTTTATTATTAATTTCGATTTAAAAGACTCATCCCATTTCATCTCAATTATCAACATTCAATGTTCTTTGCACTGCTGTAGCCTACTATGACAAGTTTAAACATAATTTAATACAATAATAATTACAATAAGTTGGGGGGGATTAAAAATCATTTGAACACCACAATGTCGTGTGACATCGTTAATGTCATCAAAACATCACTAAATCGATTACATTGAACATCAGCCCAATCCCAATTTCAGTACAACATTGTGTACTTGGGCACCCTTGGGTGTTTTTACGTGGTGATGTTGTGATACGTGGTGATGAATGGCTGTCATATTCTATATAACATAATTGATTTAACCGTTAATGTTTGTTTGTTTGCTAGCAGAAAGTTAACAGAGCACCCAGACTAACAGAAGGACGTAGGTGATATGCTGCCGCTGTACTCACATGCAGTGACTCAGCCATGCGGTGGTAGTGGGCTTCCTCGGCCGTCAGGCCCATGTGGGGAGTGTAGCCTGTGTCCGTCAGCCCCGCCTGCTTTTCGAACCTCTGTATGCTCTCGTGAGTTTGCTCTGGGGGAATGGGAGGGACGTCACAGTACGACACGGCTGGAAACTACACTGAGCATGTGCAGGTCCATCAAAATGGACGCGATTTGCACGTTTTCGTGATCACACCGCTTCAGGGTACGGTACTGTACAGTGCATTCGGAAAGTATTCAGACCCCTTCACTTTTTCCACATTTTGTTATGTTACAGCCTTCTTCTAAAATTGATTACATTCATTTTTTCCCTCATCAATCTATACACAATACATCATGATGACAAAGCAAAAACAAGTTTTTAGAAATGTTTGCAAATGTATTAAAAATAAAAAAACTGAAATATCACATTCACATAAGTATTCAGACCCTTTGCTATGACACTTGAAATTGAGCTCCGATACATCCTGTTCCCTTTGATCATCCTTGAGATGTCTCTAGAACTTGATTGTAGTTCACCTGTGGCAAATTCAATTGATTGTACATGCTTTAGAAAGGCACACACCTGTCTATATACGGTCCCATAATTCACAGTGCATGTCAGAGCAAAAACCAAGCCATGAATTGTCATAGATATAGAACTGTGTTGAGGCATAGATCTGGGGAAGGGTATAAAAAGGGTATTTCTAAAGCATTGAAAGTCCCCAGGAGCACAATGGGCTCCATCATTGTGAAATGGAAGAAGTTTGGAACCACCACAACTCTTCTTAGAGCTGGCCGTCCAGCCAAACTCCGTAACAAGGGCCTTGGTAAGGCAGGTGGCCAAGAACCCAATGGCCACTCAAGAGTTCCTCTGCAGCGATAGGAGAACCTGCCAGAAGGACAACCATCTCTGCAGCACTCCATCAATCAGGCCTTTATGGTAGCACTTGGCATTCAGGCCAAAAAGTGTCTTCAATTTGTGTCTCATCAGACCAGAGAATCTTTTTCCTGATGCTCTTAGAGTCCTTTAAGTGCTGTTTGGCAAACTCCAGGTGGGCTGTCATATGCCTTTCACTCAGTACTGGCTTCAATATTTCAAGTGTCATAGCAAAGGGTCTGAATACTTATGCAAATGTGATATTTCAGTTTATTTGCACAAATTTCTAAAAACCTGTTTTGCTTTGTCATTATGGTGTATTGTGTGTAGATTGATGCAGGGGAAAAAATGAATTTAATCAATTTTAGAAGAAGGCTGTAACATAACAAAATGTGGAAAAAGTGAAGGGGTCTGAATACTTTCTGAATGCACTGTATACAATACACTTCCTATTGACACACACCAGTCAAATGACCAATCATGGGCACTGCAGTAGCTACAGTGGACCTGCAGCTGTATTGACATGTTACATTTTGGGAATCACTGCATTAGATTACCGTTATGCACTACTGTGTGCAGACACCTTATTCATGAATGATGTGTACCAGCAGTGCTCTCGCCGTGATCTTGGGAGTGATCGCCACTGTCATTTGTAAGGTAGAAAATGACACGGGGGCGCTATGTTTTGGAACTTTATGCCACAGCAAATTATTTAATTTGTGGGCATTGTTGCAATCACTTACTGGTCATGAGAGAGCTCATAATAATGGACGAAGCCTTGGCTTTCACCACGGGCACCGGGGGCTTTGCGGCCACGGCTTTGGAGGCAGTGTGAGTCAGGCTGCTCCCGGGTTCGTCTTCCTGGAGACGGGGACAAGCAAGACGTGGATGTTCACGGCACTCAGAGAAGACTACGGGGTCCGCCAAGTGAGGCCGTCCTCGTCTCGGACAACGTAGTTTTCTCCCATGTCACATTTGTAGGTCCGTCCCATCACTGCAATGTTATCTGCTAATTCTCCTCCGAAGCAGAAAACACCCTCATTAGGCAACACTCCGGCCCAATTACCCACCAGCCTGCTGGGCTGCCAGCCACAGTCGACACTGGCAGAGTCAGGATTTGTTAGCAGACATGGGTTTGGCGTCACACAATGAAACCCAGTGTTAAAAGCAGCAGGCTGAGTTGCACGTTGAAAAAGAAAGTTTGCAATACTGCAGCTTAAAAAGAAAAAAAACATGGAGAAAGGGGAAGGGACTCACCTCAGTCAATTGCTGAAACCTTCTGTCAGGAATTACGGGCCTCCTCCACATGACGTTGACATTAATGTCTGATGGTGGGGGGGACATGGGTGCCTCCAGGGCATCGTCGTAGCTGAGGGCGCGCCGGGTCATTCCGATCGGGAGGGACATCCCGCCCATCAGCCCCTCGGGGGTCCCAGACTCCAGCGCTGGGCACACGCGTAACGGACACGTGCGTACACACGTCAGTCATTTCTTTATTACAATAACCCAAAAAAACTCAAACATCTACGTACATGACTACGTATACAAGGAGTTCTGCTAAACATACATATGTTCCTTTGTCGTAAAAATCTTTTTTTGTTTTTTATTCACGCTGCTCTATTCAGATCTAGAATCTTTTTCTTTTGTGTCAAGTTATTACATATTCAAATTAAAAGTACACAAAAATGTTAGCAAGCATAGCCTAAAGCAAGCTAAAGAACACAGAGGATTTCCCTGCTATCAGTTGACATTTTGTCCCAGCAGTTGGTGCGTATTGGACTGAAGTCACTCCTGGGGGAATCCTGTGTATGCTTGTTTTTGTTCCAGCTGAAATAGATATTTCCTGTGACCAATGAGCTGTTTAGGAAGCCATATTTAGAACACCTGGTTGGTTGATTGATTGGAGTGCAAAATGGTGAAAGTATTACAACTTGAACGTGTTAACGGAACGCAAAGTCAGCCTGTTTAAATTAAGCATAATTTAAAAATTAAAATCCCATAATTTAAGCCAAATTAATTGAGTAAATCAAAAATAAAAATCACAGAAGCACGTAAGTGAATGTTCTTATCCAATTATTTTGCATTTTTAAATTTTAAGCATTTAGCAGACACTCTATCCAGAGCAACTTACAAGATGTGCATAAATACATGGTAGGAACAATCATAGTACGCGCAGGAGATCAGTGCAGTAATACAGCAATAGACATCATTGCAGGCAATTATGGAATAGCCTGGAACAAAAAGTAGCACACAGGGGTCCCCCCGGACAACGTTTGGAAAGCCCTGACTGAACTGTTAAAAGGAAGTCAGCTATGAGTGACTCGCCCCTGCACAAATAGGGCACATCTAAATGTGACATAGACATGAGAGCAGAAGGGGTTGACTGCTGTTAAACCATGCAGTTCACAGATGGTGGTACATTCACGCAACCCCCAAAGTCTGTTTTGTCTGGTCTATCTGCAAAACCCCATATTTGTAAGGGCCGTGAGTGGCAGGTCCCTTCTCATGTTTGTTTTTATTTGAAACGCATAATGCAATGCTCATTCCAAATCATGCGGGTGGAATTTAATTAAAGTAATGAGGGAAATCCTGACAGCTCATTAACTTTAACTACCGCACTACATCTGCCAAAGACTGACTGATCTGATTACACCTACTGAATCCATGAAGGACATGCTGGATTATCTGAAGAGCTGACTGAAAGACAATTAGCCAAGTATGGTGTCATACCCAACAAGTGACCCTCTCCAAATTCAAGCTAGCAATACTGCCTGTGTAGACTGTTTCTTGTTCTAAATAGTACAACAAGTGTAATATTTAAGAAAGGTCATTTCTATTCAGAATTTTTGAATTATGTGTTTGTTAAATAAATCCTTATCTGATAAGCCAGGCAGTGGCCTGGCAGTTAAATATTTTCCTTTTATTGTGTCAGGCTGACAAATTTAATGCCAGGAGAGTGGACAAATCTGCATGCAACGGAGTTTAAAAGAAATGTCATTGAAAAATTAAATCCTGAAATACACAAATACTGTTTGAATTCCCCACACTTAGAAGGCAGTCACTGTTCAAGGACTATGACTATGCCTGGCCTTTTCGCTACCTTGAGGTAGGAAAGGTACTGTTGTTAGTAGTGGGGAGCAGCTCTGTCAGTCAGCGTCTGAGTGTGAAAGTGAGGGAAACACACTTCTGGAGGTGCCTCCTCTGCTCCGCGCCCCTGTGCATGCTTACCTGGCATCTCTCCTGGCCGAGACACCATCGTTCTGTGGAAATTTCTTGGCTATGGAAAACACTGAGGGATGGTACAGAATTATCCAGTCAGAGGACAAACTGGGTCTGGATCTGAAGATTGAGAACAGGGAATACAGAGATGTGCATTAATGTAATCAACAGGTAGATCTGAATAGTAGCACACAAGCATTCAGTATCCCTACATACAGACAAAAAATTAACAGCTTTCCACAAGTTTTTATATTTTCTAAGTATATTATATTCTACCATAGGACAGTGCAGTCTAGAATCTGACCACCTGGCAATTAATTCCAATTCTTCCATGACTTCCACTTTCCTGAATCAATCTAAATAGAACACCTTCACCAAGGCTGCAATAACTTGGGATCTGAACAAGCAAAAAGCACCACTACAGCACTATTCATTACATTCATTTATTTAGAATTCATTCACCACACTGTCGCCAACATTAGCAGCACTGTATTACACCAGGACCCGAATTAGTCTTACCGAGTCGGTGGTTACCGAGGTGCTGTGAACTTATGGAGCAGGTTCAAAGACAGTGAGGACTGGAAGCAGAGCATTGTGGGCCAGCAAGAGGAGCGCAGGCTGAGAGCTGGAGAGGAATCGTCAAAGGTGAGACAGCACATCCACACAAAAAAGCGGTCTGAGCCACTCCACCTACACATTTTCAGGAACTTAAACCATCTATGGCTTATGGCCTTAAAGCACAACACAACCGGTCAGTGGTCTAAACCAATTCATTCATCCACTTCTGACCAAAGCTCTCTGTAACCCTGCCATAACATTATGAATATGCATGTAGGCATAAGCCTACCTTCCTGCTGTCCTTCGGCACATATTGTTGCATAACGTTAATGCTGATTACAAGGCAAGAATGAGTCAATTATTTAAATATTACCAAATGTTGCAAATAGCCTATATTTTGTCTTTTGGGTGACAACAGCCAGCTAAGATAAATAAATAAATACAAAATTAATAAAACGGCTGTCATTGGCCTATTTTTCTATTACTTCCTCGTAAACCAGCTGGACTACGTCCTTACGCAAGTGAAGCGTAAACGTTACCTATCTAGCTAGCTAAGATACCATTAACCGTTCTTTGTCTATTCAAGCTGGCCGATTTAAGTCAAGTGCTCGTTTACATCTGTAAGACCTAACTAGCCTTAACCTGCTACATAGCATATTTATCTTGCCCACTAGATAAATGTAAATTGAACAAAAATAGCCCTCGTGTTAACATGCTAACGTTAGCTAGCAAACGTTACTGGAATCATGTCCGTTATTCAGTCCGTTTCACTCGCTAAATTACTCTCATTGTAGCCATGCTTGCTAGCTAGATAACGTTAAACAAACAAGCGTTAATCTGTTAAAATAAACCCCGGTGTCCGTTTGGGAGCAAATACGAGGTTCTACAATAACAGTCAACTAACTAACAGGACTTCTGCTTTTATAAGGAAAGACAAAAACCTAGAGCCTACTGATTGTTGTCATTTCAACAGCCACGGATCTGTAAAGCAGAGCACTGCAGATAAGGAAATAGCAAGTTAAATATAGTCGTATCTAGCCTTCCTAAATGAATAAATAAAATGTTTACAAAGGTTTACAAACCTTGGTGTCAGTAATAGTCCGGCTCTGTGTTCGCCAGCTAACAGTTTAAAGTTATGGCCCGAAACCGTAACCGTACGGTCAAAGCACGTATTTCTCTGTTCTGGGATGAGCTGCAAACGTCTCCGTCGGCCATGACTTTCAGTTTGCGGAGGACGTGTCTTCTTCTTCCTTCTTCTTCTGTGGGTTTTAACGGCGGTCGAAATCCAAATTGTTGCATTACCGCCACCTTCTGATTACCTCCATCAACTGCTTCTCTACTAGAGTCTTTTGATTAGTCCAGTTTCTTTTAAAAAAACTGAACAACACCTTTCTCCCCTGCACTTCTCCCACACAACCCACAATGTCCTTCACCCTCAACTCTACTTGTCTCAGTCTCTGCAGTCCAGTCAGCATAGTCCTTCTCTCCTCCTCATATCTCCTGCATGAGATTAAGACATGCTCCACCGTCTCCCTTTCCTGACACAGATCACATTGCCCAGTCGGATGCTTTCCTATTATATTAAGTGTTCCATTCAAATTACTATGCCCAATTCTCAGTCTACTAATTACTATTTGTTCTTTCCTATTATCCCCACTATTTCCTACCACTCCCACTTTATTTTGTATTTCATGTAAATGTCTCCCCTTTACTTCCTTATCCCACTTCTGCTGCCACTGATTTACTATTTCCCCCCACACTATGCTTTTCCCCTCTGATTTTGAAAGTTTTATATCGATGTCCACCTGTTCTCTCCTGACTGCTTCCTTAGCCACCTTGTCTGCTTTTTCATTCCCTGGTATTCCCACATGCGCTGGCACCCACATAAATGTAACAATTTTCCCCTGCCTATCTACCCTTGCTTTCGTGCATAGCACCTCATATAGTAAATCTTGATGGCTTTTACCTACCCCACTTTTGATACTAGACAACACTGCCACCGAGTCACTACATATGATTATTTTATTTTCTACCCCTTCTTCTGCCCACTCTAACCCTAACAAAATGGCCACTAGCTCAACTGCATACACACTTAAATAATCTGATGTCCTTTTTTTTAATCTCTATCTTTTTACTAGGAATCACAACTGCTGCCCCTGTTACCTGCTTCTGTGGATCCTTAGACCGATCTGTAAAAATACTTACATATTCCCTATACTTACTACCCATATGACTATAGTATTCTTTTACTAAATCTACATTTTTACTCCTACTCTACCTTCAGAATGTCAAAATCCACCTCTACCTGCTCCATAGTCCACACTGGTCTAACAGGCCACAACACAGTTGGACCAAACTCTAACTCCAGAACCTGCATTTGTTCAGCCCTACTCTTACCTACCCACCCAAAACTAGCTTTTTGTGCTCTTCCCCTCTCCCAGCAATCTTCCAAAACCCTCTTAGTCGGATGATTATCCTCATGCCCCCTCAAATTAATCCAATAATTAACCATCAGATGCTTTCGTCGCATCCCCAACGGCATCTCTCCCGCCTCAACTTGAAGTGCACACACTGGTGCTGATTTCACTGCCCCTAGACATATCCTCAGAGCCCTAGCCTGAATCACATCTAATACGGCCAACACCGTCTTGGCTGCTGACCCATACACCACACACCCATAATCTAATCTTGACCTGATTAATGCTACATACACATACTTTAATGACTTAATATCAGCTCCCCAATCTAATCCAACCAGACATCTCATTATATTTATAACTTTCTTAGTTTTCTTCACTAAACTACTAATATGTTCTCTCCATGTTAACCTGGAATCAAAATGAACTCCCAAAAATCGAAAACTCTCCACTCTTTCCATAGAACTTTAGCTTACTTACCTCCACGGAGGACATGTGTGTGAGTAGCGATGGCTGTCGCTACTCACACGATGGCCAGTAAAAGTTTGAACAGGAACTGAAAAGTTTTGGTCCTATATTGTTTCATTTGGTTTGTTATTTTCAGTTTGTTGTTTTTTGTCCCGAACCCGTGAGGGCGATGGACGAAGAGGTTCTGTTTTATTTTACCCTCCCGGTCTCGTTCTCTGCCCGTGTCTGGGGAAAGAGAACCTTGATTAAATAATAAAAACCTGGTCCGTAGACCAGCAAAATCCATTCCGTCTCCGACTGCTCTGTTCCCGTCCAGGGATTGTCACGTGGCGTGTGACAAAGTGGTGCTGAAACCCGGGACAGAGCAGCACCACTGGCCGCCATGGAGAGCCCACTCTCCCAGGTGATCGCTCACCTAGCCGCCATGCAGGAGGCTCAACAGCTCACTCTCGTCTGCTCCCAGGAGGATCAACAAGAGGTGCTGAGGGCCATCACAGCTACCCAGGCAGCGGACAGAGCCACAATCGTGGAGCTGTTAAACAGCAGGCGCTCCCCTCTTCCATCCCGGTCCGGTCCACGATCCTGATGAAAAAAATGGGACCAGACGACCCGGAGGCATTCGTGGAGCTCTTCAAAAGAACAGCCATGGCATGCGGATAGCCGGTGGCAGAATGGGTTTTATGGCTCCTCCCGCTGCTATCCGGGGAAAGCCAGATAGCAGCTGGCAGTGTGCCGGCCGTTGCTGTAGCTGACTACCCGACCCTCTGGGCCACCATCTTGGAGAGAGTGGGGTTAAAGGCGGACACCGCTGATGTCGGACATCCCTTCGCCTACACCCAACAGCTCCTCAACTCCTGACATCGTCATCAATAGCAATGATTGGGAACGGCATATGCAGCATTTGCGGGCCGTCCTACAGACACTGAGGGGGGCGGGGCTCACTGCTAAGTCCTGAGTAAATCCATGTAATTATCACGCTATTTGTCTCAGCTGTTTGATCCCTCTTTTGCTTTGTCAGAGCGACGCTCATAAGTGCGTCTACCTGGCAGTGTCATCAGAAAAGTGTCTACTTGTCTTTGTAAACTGACCTGCTGTGCCGTCCCATCGTGTTGAGTATCTTTGGTTTGCTAAGTTTACCGTGTTAGTTTTGACTGATTTCTGTTAGTTATCTGTAGTTTCTAAACTTTGTGTAGCTTATTGGTGTTTAATTGCTAGCTATTACTGTATTAGATTAGCCTTGATATTCGTTAGTTTCGACTGTTTATCCACAATTGTTGGTTTGATTGTTCTGAATTACAAGCAGTCCTGAGTAAATCTGTGTAATTATCGCGCTATTTGACTCATCTGTTTGATCCCTCTTTTGCTTTGTCAGAGCAGCGCTTGCGTCGCTCCCTCCTACTATGTGCCCGCACCCCATAACAGTCTGCTCTCTCCCATTGAGAAGGTGCTTCCAGCGTTGCACCCTCCCGCGACAACGGATTCTCTCCAACCTCTCCTACCCCCCCCCGACCCTTTGTGAGAACTTCACAATCTCAGGGGGGCTATGGAACTGTTGGTCTGCCGCACAGAAGGCCGACTTCATTTCTGCTTATGCCTTCCTCTTGTCCCTCCAGTTTCTCACCCTCATCGAGACCTGGATCAGCCCTGACAACTCCGCTACTCCTGCTGCCCTCTCGTCCGCCTACTCCTTCTCCCACACCCCCTGGCCATCTGGCCGTGGTGGTGGTACAGGTTTGCTTATATCTCCCACATGGAAGTTCTCAGTTGTTCCCCCTCTCCAACCTGTCTATATCTTCTTTTGAATACCACCCCGTCTCCATCACCTATCCTACTAAACTCTTTATTGTTGTTGTTTATCGTCCACCAGGGCCCCTGGGATGCTTCCTCATTGAGCTAGACACCCTGCTCAGCTCCTTCCCTGAGGACGGCACCCCGCTGATCCTCCTGGGAGACTTCAACATCCACCTAGAGGCCCCCCAGTCTGCTGCCTTCCTACCACTACTCCACTCCTTCGACCTCTCCCTGCAACACTCTCCCCAACCCACAAGGCAGGCAACTCCTAGACCTGATCTTCCTGAGGAACTGCCCCTGCTCCAATCTCACAGTTACCCCTTGCATACATCTGATCACCATTTCATTTCCTTCTCCCTCTCCCTTGCCCCCCATCCTCCCTCCCCTTCTCCAACACCCACTATCACTGCCCATTGTAACTTTCGCTCCCTCTCACCCTCTTCCCTCGCTCCCATTGTCACTGCTTCCCTCCCCCCCCTTAAAGCATTCTCTAGACTCCCCACTGACACTGCTTCCTCCACCCATATCTCATCTCTGTCCTCAGCACTTGACTCTCTCTGTCCTCTTCTCCCCAGACCTGCACGCTCATCTCCTCCTAGTCCCTGGATGTCCGACACCCTGCGCACCTCCCGGGTCAGCCTCCGTGCTGCTGAGAGGAAGTGGGCGAAATGCAGGGACCCATCCGACCTTTCATCCTATCAGTCTCTCCTGTCTGTGTTTTCTTCTGCCATCACTGCTGCTAAGGCAAACTTATATCAAACTAAAATTCTAAACTCTATCCCTAAACCTTGTCAACTGTTCTCTATTTTCTCCTCTCTCCTCAGCACACCTCCTCCCCCACCTCAGTCCCCCTTCACTGCAGAGAAAATTGCAGACATCCGCGCAGCTCCTTTTGTGCCCTCCACTCCTCCCCTCCCTCTGTGCCCTCCACTCCCTCCCCTCCCTCTGTGCCCTCCACTCCCTCCCCTCCCTCTGTGCCCTCCCCCTGCTTCCCCTCTATTTCTCCCCTCACAGACTTTGATATTTCCCACCTCTCCTCTCCCACCGCCCTACCACTTGTGCCCTCGACCCTATCCCTTCATCCCTCCTCCAGGCTATCACACCTGACATCCTCCCATTTGTCACCTCCCTTGTGAACTCCTCCCTGTCTTCTGGTTGTTTCCCCTCACCCTTCAAAAGGGCCCATATCACCCCTCTGCTGAAAAACCCCACTCTAGACCCCTCAGTCATCCAGAATTATTGCCCAGTATCTCTCCTCCCCTTCCTGTCTAAAACCCTCGAAAGAGCTGTATCTAACCAACTCTCTGCTTTCCTCACAGAAAATAACCTGCTGGACCCCCACCAGTCCGGCTTCAGACCTGGCCACTCGACAGAAACCGCTCTCCTCTCGGTCAATGAGGCACTTCACACCGCACGAGCAGCCTCCCTCTCCTCCAGCCTGATCCTGCTTGATCTCTCAGCTGCCTTCGACACTGTGGAGCACTCCATCCTCCTGTCCTCCCTGGCAGCAACAGTACAGCCTGCGGTACAGCCCTTGCCTGGATCGATTCCTACCTCTCCGGTCACTCCTTCCAGGTCGCCTGGGCTGGTAAAGTATCACCGCCTCGCTCCCTCCCCACCAGAGTTCCACAAGGCTCAGTCCTCAGTCACCTTCTCTTCTCCTTGTACACCCGCTCCCTTGGCTCTGTAATCTCTGCCCACGGCTTATCTTATTCATTGTTATGCTGATGACACTCAACTCTTTCTCTCCTTCTCCCCATCAGACACTCAGGTCTCTACCCGCATCTTTGCTTGCCTGAGGGACATTCAGAGCTGGATGGACAGTCACCACCTAAAGCTCAACCCAGGTAAAACCAAACTAATCTTCATTCCTGCCGTAAACTCTCCCCACCTTGATTTCTCAATTTCTCTAGGTGACACCTTGGTGACATCATCACCCTGCGCGAAGAATCTCGGTGTGGTGATGGACAACAGGCTGTCCCTATCAATTAACATTGCAGCGGTAAGCCGGGCGTGCAGATTCTTCCTGTATAACATCAGGAGAATCCGTCCCTTCCTTACCACATACCCTACCCAGCTCCTGGTCCAAGCAATGGTACTGTCACGCTTGGACTACTGCAACTCGCTCCTGGCTGGCCTTCCCGCATCTGCCATCAGACCCCTGCAACTCATCCAGAACGCTGCAGCCCGTCTGGTCTACAACCTTCCTAGACACTCCCATGTCACCCCCCTGCTCACTACCCTCCACTGGCTGCCTGTTATAGCTCGCATCAAATTCAAAACATTGGTCCTAGCATACCAGGCAGTCAAGGGATCAGCCCCAACATACCTCCTCAAGATCTTCAAACCCTACACACCTGCCAGACCACTCCGTTCTGTTACCTCAGGACGCCTAGCACCTCCCCCTCCGCACCTGTGCTTCCCGGTCACGTCTCCTGTCGGTTCTGGCTCCACGATGGTGGAATGACCTTCCTGTGGAAGTCAGAACAGCTGAGACCCTGGCCACCTTCAAGCGATGACTGAAGACTCACCTCTTCAGGGTGCACCTCTCCCCGTAGTCCGGTTTTTGTTAACTTAGGGACATAGTTGCTTAGTTTTACACGTCTACTTGTTTATGTATTCTATTAGGCTTAGGCATTATTTTCCGCACTGATTGCTTTATTGCTACCTTTGAATTGTGGCTACAGATTTACCTACAGGGTCCTAGTTTAACTATGTGGTTGCTCCTAGCACCTAGGAACTGTACTTCCCGCTAGGGTGGCTTTCAGCTGAACTGTTCTTGACTACGGTTAACACTTTGTTGTACGTCGCTCTGGATAAGAGCGTCTGCCAAATGCCTGTAATGCAATGTAATGTAATGTAATGCTAATCCAGGCAAGTGCGCTATTGGGTGGAGAGTGGTACGGTATCTGGGGTTCCTCTTGGGCAGAGGGCAGGTCAGACCCTTGATTGATAAGACCGCTGCCATTTTTGCCTGCCCACAGCCAAAGTTTAAAAAACAGGTGAGATCCTTTCTGGGATTAGTCCTCCGGCATCTCTTGTCCTGTGTGGTCGCTGTGTGGGGTTTCCTAGGTGTGCACCTGTTTGCCTGTGCATCTCTTCTTCCCAAAATGTTTTCCTCTTCTTAGTTTTGGCAATTTGACAAAAATGCCCCAAAGTAAATGGTTAACTGGCCCCCTAATGGTTGGATTTTCATTGGGTAATATGTGGGAGGCAATATTTTAACTACCATTGGCTGGGACTGGGGAGCATGAATCTTGCTACTGGAGCTATGTGTTTTGAGCAGTGTTTTGACTACTTAACACATTAGGATATCTTGTGAGGTACGGAATCCTCACACGACTATCGGGAGGGTCGAACAGACGAGATAACGCATCGGGCTTGACGTTCTTAGACCCAGGCCGATAGGAGAGCATGAAGTTGAAGCGGCTAAAAAACAATGCCCATCGGGCTTGGCGAGAGTTGAAACGCTTGGCATCCTGTATGCAAGCCAGGTTCTTATAGTCTGTCCATACAATGAATGGCTGAGTGGCACCTTCTAACCAGTGTCTCCACTCTTCGAGGGCCAACAGCAAGGAGCTCCCTGTTCCCAATGTCATAGTTGCGCTCGGCAGGGGTGAGACGATGGGAGAAGGCACAGGGGTGGAGCTTGTCGTCCAGAGCCAACCACTGTGACAGCACAGACCCGACACCTATGTCTGAGGCATCGACCTCTACCATGAAGGGAAGGGAAGGATCCGAAAGGTTCAGGATCGGGGCCAAGGTGAAATGCTGCTTCAGTGTGGCGAATGCTTCTTCAGCCAGGGGGGTCCAGTGAAATCTGGCTGGCGGATGTAGTAGAATCAGATCTTAGCCAGGGCCAGATAGACTGAGTGATCCAAAACCACATTCAATACTTCTTAATAAACAACACGTTCTTCAGAGTCCGATATAACTGGGTTTTATTGTACACAGTGCAAAATCATCTACAAGAAACCCGTGGCTGGTTTGCGCAAAAGAGCTCTCCCCACATTTCGTGCATCCACAGTTTAGAACATGTCACACCCCCCCTGCCTCGGAACTCTACGTCATCGTTACACCCCCTGATTCAGCTCCTCCTCAATGATCTCATCACATTACATTACCCCTGCGTGATCATTTCATTTCTTGCTTCCGTTACATTTCCATCCTTTATTCTTGGTTTATCATTCTCTAATAAAACAACATGAACAGAGATAAACAGACACTTCGACTGACCTAACTGTGCACTATATGGTTATATAGACATATACATCGTGTCAACAACTTATTTGATACATGATTATATTGTTCCCGCAGTAACGGGCGAGTCTTGGTCCACGACCTTCATGGTCACCATCTTGTGAAGGGAGGACCAAGATTGCTTTTGAACCACAACTGCAGTGGCGGAACCTTGAGATCCAGACCGCACGGTCCGGATCTCTCCCGTACACATAATCATTACCTTACCGGACAGAGACAGTTTTACGACTGAACAAATGAACACTCGGACCTTCGACTGTAATTTATGTTTGACTTAATCCTTATGCTCTTTGTATTACGAGTTCTGTATCACTGTACCATTTATATGCCTAATCTATCTGTCTCGTTTAAAGTCCTTGGCGTCTCACTTCCAATTGCAGCCCGTAATTGATATTTCTGTTTTAATTGACATACTGATAATAGACTAACAGTGGCTTTACTTATGCGTCTAGTGGAATGTTATTGGCCCGGTTAGCAAAACATACAGGAATTAGCCCATGTGCAGATATTAAGTTACATAAAATGATATATTGGAAACATAGGGGCAAAACATGGGGTTCCTAAGTGCAAAGCTTCTCAAAGAATTTCCCACACGGACCCTTAGTCAAAGCAGTGAGGGGAGCTGTCATGGTGCTGAAATTTCGGATGAACCGGCTGTAAAAGTTGGCGAACCCTAAGAACCGTTGTACCTGTTTAACAGTGGTCGGAATGGGCCAGTCACTAACGGCTTGCGTCTTCTTAGGATCCATCTTGAGACTGCCCTCAGAAACGATGGAGCCCAGGAATGAGACTGAGGATGTGTGGAACTCACTTTTCTCCACTTTCACATAAAGCTGGTTTTAGCAGTTTTTGCAGTACTTCTGTTTGATGTGTTCGCTGAGGGTCTCAGAGAAGATTAAAATGTCATCCAAGTAGACAAAGACTGTTTTGTTGAACTCATCTCGAAGCACATCGTTAATGAAGGCTTGAAAAATGGCAGGAAAGTTAGACAACATTTGTCTGGATGGCTATCATAACACTGGTGCTGGAAGACGAGGCTCTGGCGTGTGGGTGCTGAGGAGGGAGGAGGGCTGTGTGGCCCCGGAGGCCTGCAGTGGGGGGCTGAGGTCGCTGACATGAGTCCTGTCAGCACTTCTTGTGGGAGGGAGAAACAACAAGAGATCAAAAAACAAAAGGAACAAAACAACGAACAAGAAAACATGATAAAATCAAAATGTGTAGAGATACAAAACACTAAACTACTAGATACTAAAGCTAGAGAAAACAACAAACAAGAAAACACAAGAAAATCGAAATGTGTAGAGACACAAATCACTAAACTACTAGATACTAAAGTTAGAGAGACAGTGTAGAGAAGTGAAACCGGCAAGAGTAAACTCAAGACACGGAGACCCAAAACTTGGCAAAGATGACTGAGTGAGACTGGGCTAAATACTGTGTGTGATGAGGTAAATGGGGGGCAGGTGTGTGTGATAATCACTGGCAGACCTAGAAACTGTTAGGATGGAAAATTCTGGGGCGACTGGGGAAAAAGGAACAGAGTAAACCAAAAATAAAAAAGGGAGCTATGCGGCCGCTCGAGGGATTGGCAGGAATCCTCACAAGTACTGTCCTTGCCCCTCTGGTTTTATCTGGCAGACACAAACAGCCCACTGGGCATGGATGCTCTTGCCCACACATGGCTGTACGCATTTTCCTCAGCTCTTCTGAATGGAATGGAATTTCTTTATGATGGACTTAATGGTGCTCTGGGGGATATTCAAAGTCTTTTAAATCTTCTTATATCCTGCCCAGAACAAATGCTATTGAAGAACCTTTTCTCGGATTTGCTTTGCTTCTTTAGTCTTCATGATGAAGCCCTTGTTTGGAAAATGCACTAACCAACTGTGGGATCTCTCACAGACAGATGTATTTAATTTAAAATCATTTTAAACACCTTAATTGTACACAGGTGGACTCCAATCAAATAATTATGTGACCTCAGATTATTTAGGTGTGTCTTAGCAATCGGGGTGAATACTTATGGAATCAATTATTGTCAGTTTTTATTTGTAATGAAGTAAGAAAAAACGTTAGTCTTTTTATTTGACATTGTAGAGTATTTTGTTTTGATCAGTGGCAAGAAATCCCAATTAATTCCATTTTGGGAATTAGTGAAATGAGAAAATTCTCAACATTTCTCAATTCCATGAAGTGAGAAAATAAAGTGTGAAAAATGAAGGGGGTGAATGCTTTTTAAACCCATTGTATATGTTAGAGTGCTACAGGAAGTCTGATCAGCTGTTTGTAAACCTTAGTGGAATGGCTGAGGGTCTCACATTGTGGAAGCAGAGGGTCTCACACTGGATTGTGGACATAATCGTTCAGGCTTACAGGAGAGTATGAGGACGGCTGGTCCCAGAGGGCATGGCCTGCCACTCCACCGGCATTTGAAAAATGGCTTATATATGATTGGAAATACTGGTGTGTTTCTGTGTTTATTTTCATTAATTGCAAGGTGATGCTTTTGCGCTTATTTTATGGCACAATGAAAGCTGACAGTACTATTTTGAAGTACTATACTGCCCTCCTATGGTGACAGTGTACATAGTTGGAAATGTAGGGGAGTGAAAGTAAAAAATAAAAGTAAAAATATAAATACTTAAGGAAGCACAGATGCTTGAAAAATGTACTTAAGTACAGTAATTAACTTAGGTAAAGTAAATGCACTTTGTGACTGTCCACCACTGGTCTCACTGCATCATATTTAATCATTCTAGTTGCCTCTACGTTTTACACAGACCACTGTGAATTGAGTTATTGTTGTTTAACAACAATCATTGAAAGTATCAAAAATGTAAGCTGCTATTGCTGAAATTACAGTGGCTCGCTGGCTCTATGATTATGACCTCCAGGGCACGAGGGAGTCGGCGTCCCCCATCTCGAATGGGATGCTTCGGAATGGGAATATGTTTAGATTATTAAATCTAAACATAATAATCTAATCCCTACAAAATTGCTCTCGCAATGCCAGCCTCCCGAAGTATCGTTCGTTCGTACAGCCTTGCAACCGACTGCAATCAGAGGACTCTTAACTCGGTTGTCAGACACATTTCCCTTCCATCAAAACCTGTCTTTAACCTCACATTTGGTTTCTTGTTTCCAAGTAAGGTGGTAATAGTTTTCCTTAGGCTGTCGAGAAAGTGCTTAATGTGTTTATGCTGATTCACAGGCCGACAGATCATTGCACATTTAAAAAAACCCAGACGTGCTTCTAAACGCTCTGCAGCCACGGTGTTTTGCATTGCGTGTTTCTAGGTTGAAACATTTGATTCTGCTCAAATGATAAAAACGAGCTACAGCGTGGCATTTAAAAGAGCATCGTGAATGCCTGGCAGCCATGGAAGTTCTCTTCTCCTTTTTTTGTGTGCACTAGCTCTATCAGCTATAAGTTTTATTATTATAAAAGGATAAACCTTACACATTGATTCTTTACTCAACATCCCATCTCAAGGCAGAAGCAATTTATTAATACATCTATTATGTCAATTCAGAAAAAGTTTACACTAAAGAATCAGAGCTGTACGTTTTAGTATTATAAAAGTCTTACACAGTGCCTTGTGTTTCATATATAGAACACGTGGTCATCAATGCATACTGCTACTGAACGAAAAAAAGGAAACTCCAACATAAATGCATCATGCTCCTCAAACCATTGGCGATTGCTCATGCTCTGTGGATGGACATTGTCATCTTGAAAGACATCTCTCTCTACAGGAAAGAAAATCTCAATATCGTTAAGTTATGATTGATATTGACCTTGCCTTCTATAAGTCCACTCAAACCATGCCAGGCAAATGTGCCCTTCACCATTACGGAACCAGCAAAAACCTTCACTGTTGGAACACTGTTGTGTTTCTGTAACTGTATCTAATTGGATTTAATTCCTTCTTCTCTTACATTAAATCCATTAATCAACTCATTAATTTATGCATACATCCATTCACCCATTGTCATTTCTTATAACCACCAGAGGAACATTCTGAAATCCCCACATCTGCAGATGCAGTATTCATAAGTTTCATGTAATGTTATGCTCCAGATTTGTTGCCCTAAGAGGTTCTGGATAAGGACCCAGACGCAGATCAGGATTAGGCAAAGAATAGTTTAATTTCAAGCAAGGATCAAAACCAGTAGTCAGGGTAGCAGAGGTACAAAATCAAGAAGCAAAGAGAAGTCACAAAACAATCCAAAAGTCAAAACCGGTAAAACAGAGAAGGCAAACAAACAAAATCGGCAGTGAAAACAGAAGGGGCGTCTAAGGAAAATGCTACAGACTCTGGCTTACTAGTAATCGGCACAGGGAATGAAGATCAACGTTCTGACGGGGAATGAACATAAACACGGAACTTAAATACAAGCAGGGAAGGAAACACAATAGGATTCAGGTGTGACTGGGAGGAGAGAGGGGTAGGAACACAGGTGAACACACTGGGATTCGTTAATCCAATAACGAGGGGAAACGAAAGACACGGACTGGGAATAACACAAACACATAGACAATAAACGACCTGGGAGAGCAGGCAGACACGTGCATAGTTAGAAGGGGAGGAACGCATATAGAAATCTGCGTGCGAATGAAGTGAAACGTGAGAAGCGTACAGGGATAGGACAACGAGAGAGAGAATGATAGCGATAGTTAGAAGCGTGAGATAATTAGTGATTAGTAGTGTTAGTAACTTAATCTAATGTTAGTAGTTAAATTGGTTAGTACTATATACATCTAACTAATATATACAAAGTGTATAAGAAAGTAAGAAGGAAGTCAAACGAGATAATAAGCTAAGACGGAAAAACCGAAACATAGAATTTCCCGAAGTGCATGACAAGACAAGGAGTGGATCTCGAAATAAACAGGAACGATGACAGACGGGGAACAGAACGTGACAGAATGATGAATGATGAATAATGAAAAATAAACAAAGTACAAAAACAACAGAACAGACATGCAGAAACATAACAGTACCCCCCCCCCCCTAAGAAATGCCTCTTGGCGTTTTAACAGGAGGCACAGGTTTAAGAACATGAAAGTCTTTGATTAAGTCTTTATCCAGGATAAAGCAGGAGGGGATCCAACTTCTCTCCTCAGGACCGTAGCCCTCCCAATCCACGAGGTATTGGAGGCCACGACCCCGACGACGAATGTCCAAAAGTTTGCTGACTGTATAAGCTTCTCCCCCATCAATAAGACGGGGGGGTGGGGGTGGCTCAGGGGCGGGACACAAAGGGTGGGTAACAAGGGGTTTGAGGCGTGAAACATGGAAAGTGGGGTGAATACGTTTCATAGTGAATGGTAATATAAGACGAACTGCAGTGGGGCTGATGATCGTTATGATAGGGAAGGGTCCAATCAAATGGGGGGCAAGCTTACGGTGATCCATCTGGAGGGGAATGTCTCTGGTGGTCAACCAGACCCGCTGTCCAATATGATACTGGGGAGCCTTGGAGCATCTTTTGTCCGCAGTCTCCTTCATACGGGTACTGGCTCGGAGAGTGTGAGTTTTCAGGTATGGAGACATCGACGGACGAAGACCTGGGCAGAGGGGACTCCCACCTCCTCCTCTTGGCTAGGGAACAAAGGTGGTTGGTAACCCAGGGAACATTCAAAAGGAGACATTTGGGATGAGGAAGAGGTTTGGGAGTTGATGGCATATTCTTCCTAGGGAAGTTGTTGGCTCCATGAGGAGGGGTTCTGAGAACACAGACAGCGTAGGACCGTCTCAATGACTTGATTAGACCGCTCTGTCTGGCCATTGGATTGGGGGTGAAAACCTGAGGAAAGACTAATGGATGAACCAATAAGTAAACAAAAAGCTTTCCAAAACTTAGCGATAAACTGGGGACCTCTGTCGGAAACAATATTATTGGGGATACCATGTAATCGAAATACGTGTTGGATGATAAGTGTGGCTGTTTCTTTAGCAGAGGGAAGTTTGGGTAAAGGAATGAAATGCACAGCCTTAGAAAATCTATCAACAGTCAGAATGGTGGTGTTGTTGTTGGAGGGGGGCAAACCAGTGATAAAGTCTAGAGCTATGTGGGACCAAGGGCGGTGAGGGATGGGTAGGGGCTGTAATAGACCAGAGGGATGCTGATGGGAACTCTTGTTCTGGGCACAGACAGAGCAGGCAGATATAAAGTTCTTGATATCCTGGACCATGGCAGGCCACCAAAAACATCTCTGGATAAACGTAATAGTTCTGTTTATGCCCGGATGACAGGACAGGCGAGAAGAGTGACCCCACTGAAGCACCTGGGATCGAACAGACCTAGGAACGAAGAGGCGGTTGGAGGGACAGCGACTGGGACCAACCTCTCCCTCCAAGGCGGAGCGTACTGTAGACTCTATGATGAGCTGAAGACTGTTGATCGAGCATTGTTGAGGCAAGATGGTGTCAGGAGCGGAGACCTTGTAGATGGGTTCGAATCGGCGGGAAAGGACGTCAGGTTTGGTGTTCTTAGACCCCGGACGATAGGATAAAGTAAAATTAAATCTTGAGAAAAACAGAGACCAACGAGCTTGACAGGAATTAAGTCTTTTGGCAGTCTGTAAATATTCCAAGTTCTTGTGGTCGGTCCAAACCAGAAAAGGAACTTCAGCCCCAAACTAAAGCGAGTTTGACCGCGAGCAGTTCCCTATTGCTAATGTCGTAATTCTGCTCAGTGGGGCTGAGGCGATGGGAATAGAAGGCGCAAGGATGAACCTTCTTATCCTTAGCTGAGCGTTGGGATAGAATGGCCCCCGCGCTGATGTTGGAAGCATCGACCTCGACGATAAACTGGGCGGTGGGATTGGGATGAATAAGTATGGGATCAGATGTAAAGCGTTGTTTGAGTGTCCGGAAGGCTTCTTCTGCTTGGGGGTTCCAGTGAAAACGGATCTTGATGGAAGTGAGAGCGGTGAGTGGAGCTGCAAGAGTGCTGTAATTCCAGATGAATCTCCTGTAAAAATGGGCAAAACCCAAAAACCGTTGTAACTCCTTACGGTTCTCTGGCCGGGGCCAGTCCAAGATGGCCTTGATCTTTTGTGGATCCATCTGGATGCTCCCAGCCGAGATGACGTAGCCCAGGAAGGTGGTGGTGTGACAATGAAATTCACATTTCTCGGGTTTAACATAAAGTCTGTTCTCCAGAAGACGCTGGAGAACTCTGCGGATGTGAGTGACATGTTCATCCATACTTTTTGAAAAGATAAGAATATCGTCCAGATAAAAAAAAAAAAACTGATTGATGAAATCCCTCAAAACATCATTAATTAATGCCTGGAAAATGGCAGGGGCATTAGTTAACCCGAACGGCATAACCAGGTACTCCCAGTGGCCTGTCAGGGTATTAAATGCAGTCTTCCACTCATTCCCCTCACGAATGCGCACCAGGTGGTAGGCATTGCGTAGATCCAGCTTAGTGAAGACAGTAGCCTCTTGAAGCTGTTCAAATGCTGACGTCATGAGGGGGAGAGGGTAGCGATTCTTTATGGTGATGTCATTGAGAAACCGGTAGTCGATGCAGGGGCGAAGAGAACCGTCCTTCTTTCCCACGAAGAAGAACCCCGCTCCAGCGGGTGAAGAGGAAGGGCGAATGATGCCAGCAGTCAATGACTCCTGAAGATAGGTGTTCATGGTCTCAGTCTCGGGACGGGATAAGGAGAACAACCGCCCCCTGGGAGGAGTAGTACCGGGTAAAAGTTAGATGGCGCAGTCGTAGGGACGATGGGGAGGGAGGCGGGTGGCTCGGGACTTACTAAAAACCTCCTTGAGGTCCAGGTACTCGGAAGGGAAGACAGGGGACTCGGAACAGAAGAATGAGCTTGATGCAGGCACTGGGAAAGACATTGTGGGCTCCAACCCACACTCTTGTGACTGCTCCATTCCAGGGAAGGATTATGTTTAACTAACCATGGATGACCCAGGACAATGGGTGCATGAGGAGAGTCAATGACATACAGTCTTATCCTCTCCCGATGGTTCCCGGAAATGTGCAAAGTCAAGGGAGAACTGGAAAGAGTTATGTGGGCAATTCTCTGCCCGTTGAGTGAGTTAGCCACTAGTGGGCGTGGAAGCTTGGAAACAGGAATGCCCCACTTGGTAACCAACCCAGCATCAACAAAACTCTCCTCTGCTCCCAAGTCAATGAGAGCGGTGGTCTCTCGCTTCTGACCCTCCCACTCAATGGTAACCGGCAGGTAGGTCCGTTGTTTGGAGGAGCATCCAACAGGAATGACACCCACTAGTGCTCCTCTCCTCACTTGTGGGCGTTGGCTTTTAGCGGACAGGTGGAAATGAAGTGTCCTGACTCCCCACAGTAAAGGCAGGACCTGGTAGCCATCCTACGGTCACGTTCTTGACGGGAAAGTCGAGCACGATCCAGCTGCATGGGTTCAGGTTCAGGGTTGGGTGAAGGCTCCGCTCTGGGATGGTTGATGACTCTGGCGGGCGTCCTGAACCCTGCCGTCTCAGGCCCAGGAAAAACCCCGGTACTTCGGAGATGACGATGCCCCTGAAGCCTGGAATCGACCCGGATGGCCAAGCTGACGAGGTCATTGAAGGACTCAGGTAGGTCATGGGTCAGGATCTCGTCTTTGAGCTGCTCAGACAATCCAAAGATGAACGCGTCATAGAGCGCCTTCTTTCCCCAGCCACAGGAGTTAGCCAATGTCTGGAAACTGATGGCGTAGTCCGAGACAGATCTTCCCTCCTGGCGTAAGTATAGCATCTCCCTGGCAGCTTCGTGACCATGTTTGGAGCAATCGAAGACCCTCCTCATCTCCTCGGAAAACATGACGAAGCTCCGGCAGTAAGGAAATGACTCCTCCCACGCAGTGGTTCCCCAGGTCTTGGCACGACCGGTCAGTTGGGTGATGACGTAGGCAACTCTGGAAAGCTCGCTGGGGAACGTAGATGGCTGCAGTTGAAAGATAAGTTGACACTGCGTGAGGAACGCACGACAACCGCCAGGTTCACCGGCGTACTTCTCCGGGGGAGGCAGACGGGGTTCACGCACCGGCGCAGAAGGAAACCCGGGCTGGGGTGTTTCAGCGGCATGCTGAGGTGCGGGGGTAGGTGCTGGAACTCACAGCGTCAGGGTAAGGTGGTGAGGGTCTGAAGATGGTGGGTGACCGTCTCCAGATGGGTCTGATGACGCCCGAGCATGGCACCCTGCTGCTCGAGAGCGAAGCGTAGCTGGTCAGGATCTGCTGGGTCCATCGTGGTCAGAACGTACTGTGATGTTCGGGATAAGGACCCAGACGCAGATCAGGATTAGGCAAAGAATAGTTTAATTTCAGGCAAGGATCAAAACCAGTAGTCAGGGTAGCGGAGGTACAAAATCAAGAAGCAAAGAGAAGTCACAAAACAATCCAAAAGTCAAAACCGGTAAAACAGAGAAGGCAAACAAACAAAATCGGCAGGCAAACTCGAAGTGAAAACAGAAGGGGTGTCTAAGGAAAATGCTACAGACTCTGGCTTACTAGTAATCGGCACAGGGAATGAAGATCAACGTTCTGACGGGGAATGAACATAAACACGGAACTTAAATACAAGCAGGGAAGGGAAACACAATAGGATTCAGGTGTGACTGGGAGGAGAGAGGGGTAGGAACACAGGTGAACACACTGGGATTCGTTAATCCAATAACGAGGGGAAACGAAAGACACGGACTGGGAATAACACAAAAACATAGACAATAAACGACCTGGGAGAGCAGGCAGACGTGCATAGTTAGAAGGAGAGGAACGCATATAGAAAATCTGCGTGCGAATGAAGTGAAACGTGAGAAGCGTACAGGGATAGGACAACGAGAGAGAGAATGACAGCGATAGTTACAAGCGTGAGATAATTAGTGATTAGTAGTGTTAGTAACTTAATCTAAATCCCTAATGTTAGTAGTTAACTTGGTTAGTACTATATACATCTAACTAATATATACAAAGTGTATAAGAAAGTAAGAAGGAAGTAAAACGAGATAATAAGCTAAGACGGAAAAACCGAAACATAGAATTTCCCGAAGTGCATGACAAGACAAGGAGTGGATCTCGAAATAAACAGGAACGATGACAGACGGGGAACAGAACGTGACAGAATTGTCATGGTTGTTCCCCTGACTTACCACCAGAGGGCGGTGTTGCGCCTTTCTGGTGGGAGGGGCAGATTCAATCAATCACCAATTTCCTCCCTATTTAAACCCCAGCTGGTTTTCGGATCTTTGCGAAATTGTAAGCCATTTTTACGATTTAGCCGGTACGGTTTGTTATGTCTTTTTAAAGACGTGACTCTAAAGAATCTTTATTTAGAAACTAAGAAACTAATCTTCTCAAAGAAACTTCTCTAGTAATATATTATCTACTTTATGTGACCTGATTTTAGGAACCTTACTCGCTTTTCGGAGTTGGTTTGAGTTTCGGTTAGGCAGTCTGTCGACTGTGTTTCGGGTTTCAGTTTTCGTTGGTTATTTGGCTCTTCTAGCCGTTTATTATTTTGTTCGGACACTCGGTTGTCTGTGGTTTATTTGTTCGTTTGTTTGTGTCTTTGTGACACTTAGTCACCCGTTGGGTGATAATTTCTGTTCCCCCCTTATTGTTATTGTTTCCCTACTTCTCTGTCCTTCAGAGCTTGTGGTTAGACTGTAGGCTTACGGTCTAACTTATTGATCCCCCGGGGTTCTGCGATTGGCACCAATCACTAACCACCATCACAAGAATGATGAATGATGAATAATGAAAAATAAACAAAGTACAAAAACGACAGAACAGACATGCAGAAACATAACACATAGCTATCAATCAATCAATCAATCAAATGTATTTATATAGCACATTTAAACATGACGCTCGTCAACCAAAGTGCTTTACAATACAGGTAGCCTAAAGTATAAATAAACAGAAAATAAACAACCAACAGACATACAAAGGAACAGAACAACACGTCAAAACAAACAAGGCAGGAGTCAGTGTGAGTCGGGGAATGCTAAGGAATACAAGTGAGCCCTGAGCTCAGATTCAATCCATCCATCCATGCCAGCGGGCGAAGTCTGTGCAGGACAGTCCCCCCGCGTCTCACGCGTAGCCGTGCGGGGATGCCGAGCGGAGCCTGGGGCAGTTCATCCCGGACTGGCCACACCGGGCGAAGCGAGGCGCATCTCGGCTCCATGGAACGCCGATGGAAGCAGCAGGAGCGCTGGTCAGATCCGTCGCCAAAGAGGTGGAGGGGAAGGCTCGATGGAGAGACGGAGCACGAACGAGCAAGGTCTCTCAGCTTGACCAAGGCACCTGCACGCCCACCCCGCCTCCTGAGTCTCCCCCCACGGCGAGAACCGCAGCGAGGAGCCCAAACTCCCTCCAGTAGACGAGGAAACAGACAGCGGTGAGCACTCCCGTCTTCAGCGTACAATGTAGCTAAATCCACCAAAGAAGCTCGAATATTCAGCAGCGTCCGGCGATCGCAGACTACAATGCCTTGCACAACACGCACATACGAGGACACAATCAGAAATAGAATAAACAAAAATAGCGCAAGCGACGAGCAGCCGTAAACATAGGCGCGGCCATCTTGGCTACTTCCCGCCTCCACCGCCTCCACCGCGTGGCTATGGCGTTGAGTGCAATTTCAGTGGAGAAAACAAACATTTCATCAGCTGATAGGGGTCACAACCCCCTAGTATTTGTGTTTTTCAGAATGGCATTTTTCTCCATTACTTTTTGGGTGAAACATTCTGCTGGGCACTGGAAGTGATGAGTGGGCTTGAAGGTTCACATGGGTCAGACCATGGGAGAATACCTCTCATACCTCTCAATACCTTGTCAGGACGGACAACCTTTGGAGCACACAGTTTTCACTCTCACTCTCTCTCTCTCTCTCTCTCTCGCTCTCCCGTCCCTCAGCAGGCTGTGTTGCATACCTCATGAGTCCTGTGGTGGTGAGGGAACACTTCATAGCAGTGGACAAATTGAATAGACAAGAGAATAAGAGGAATAACAATGATCATGAAAGATCAACGCTATATACCGTGCACATACTGTATGTGTCCACACCCTTAAAATATTACATATGACTCATGTGGCCTAGAACTTACACTCGTGCTGACTGAGACCCTCATTCCCTGATTGACGCTATAAATATGGCAACACCCTGTGGGACTGCTTTCCA
This sequence comes from Aldrovandia affinis, assembly GCA_029706075.1. Classification (NCBI taxonomy): domain Eukaryota; kingdom Metazoa; phylum Chordata; class Actinopteri; order Notacanthiformes; family Halosauridae; genus Aldrovandia; species Aldrovandia affinis. Next base: position 351,498 of record JAINUG010000204.1, on the reverse strand, counting down.
CAGTTGGCAGGAGGATTCAGCACCAAACTGTGAGGCACAAACACAAACTGGAGCCCAGATCTTAGCGGGATGAGCCACCCTGCCGCCCGATTCATTTTTTTGTTTGAATTATAGAATCTTGAAAATTAACAGGTTTCTCTACTTTTAGCAATTAAGTGGATTGGACAAAGAGCAGCCAGTGCAGTTGACCTGGTCAAAACACAACAATGACATTTACATGCCGTTGGTGTCATGTAAAATGTCAATGGTGTCATGGTGTCTTGGCCTGTTTCTTGAATAGCATGGAAACATCGGTACTGTGTATGTGGTTTCAGTCAAATTTCATTATAATCCCTTTCTGTCAGTTCTTTCTGCCTCTCTCTCTCTCTCTTCTCTGCCTCCTGCCTGGGCTTCCTTCCTGGGGGGTTCTAGAGTCAACAAACACACAAGAAGACCAATACGTTGAGACAATAAATGCAGGATGGCAAATGAACAATTTACCTGCTATATGCCTGCAGTCAGCGCCCATAGAATGAAAGATTGTCACACGCCATTGCCTGAGTAGAGCCAGGAAGATTCCCAGTCAAATTGGAAGTGTGTTTACTCAAGAACAGGTGCTGTTTATTTTTTTAGGTGAGAGTCAGCCCTATAATGTTCTACTGTGTATGAGCAGAGTGAAATGTCATAGATTTACAAGCTCACTTGTATTATAAATTGGTAGATAAGGTTAGGAATAAGTAGTACTATAGGAGATAGATTTTTTTTTAATCACAAGTCCCTAGAAGTTTTCAGCAGGGGGCAACAGATTCTATCTGCCTTTGTGTCTCTCTTGCTCTCTCTCCCTACCACCCCACCCCCTTCTGCCTCCTCCTCCTCTTCCTGTTCTGTGATTGGTTAAGAGATTTACAGTTCAGCGGGTCCCCAGGGAGCCATCCAAGCCGAGTCTGTGGTCCAATGAGAAATGGGGATTAGATCAACTGAGAAGCAGACTGTTGCACTGGCGACACACATACATTTTCTAAAGGCTAGGACATTTTGGAGATGAGTTGCCCTCGCTGTCCTGAAACGTATTTATTTTATTCTGATATTGCTAAACTTTTCAGGAGTTGATTCCATTTCCCTCATCTGATTCCATTTCCTTCTTTTGTGTCAGTGTTAACATCAAATAATTAACTTCAAATAATTTGAATTAACACAAAGATCTGGTTACAATACAACATAATCTTGATTAAAGCCAAGAGCCCAGAAGCTAGTTTTGAACTAATTTTGTAATCCATTATGACTAAAATAATTTCAAGTGAAATGCAGCAACCGCGTTGTGCTGGTGAATATGCTGGTATACCCCCAAAAAATTGCATTTCCAATATATTAACTTATATATTTCTTAAATAAAAATGCATGTATGTTCCATTTCTGAAAATGCATTGTAAGAATATGTTTAATATATTATTGAAGGTATAATGTATCAATATTGTATTATTTAATGGGTGGACTGACATGCTTTATAAGCCTTCCTAATCTCCAGTTTGTTTACCACCACAAAATAGTATTGGGGCTTTGTAGTAAAATTACCATTCAAATGGGCTAGCTTTAATAGGCTATAATTTTGTATGAGAAATTATGCACAAGACAGCGTCTTTCTTTTCTGTCTCTTATTGATGTACTTTCGCTCTGTATCACTGTTCAAAGACAAAGGTAAAGATTAGAATAAAAAGCAACAACATGTATTAATTAAGTATAATGCAGTTATTAAGGCTTTATTAAACACTGATAACTGCACTATATTCTAATGTGTTACCATAGGCTGAAATGGAGTTCAGTTTTACTATGCTGGCTGATATTTGACATGTTTTGACTCTGTTCTGCTCCTCTTATATCACATAAATTAGAGTCTGTGTTTTTTCCTTTTAATAAAATCAGTAGAAAATGGTTCCAAACATCAGTAGTATACAACACATAATTCAGTTTTTATGAGCTAATATATTTTCTGGCCAAATGTTCTCCATTAATTACTGACACGCAGCTGTCAATTAATTAAGTGCTTCTTGTATGAGAGTGGTCGTTTATGAAAATGTTGAATAGAGAACATACACTGGGACAGATTTTTGTTGGAGTATTGATTGTAGAAAAAAAAAAAAAAGAGGTCTGTATTTTTTGTTTTGTGTTTGTTGTTTTATTCTATTTGGTATTGGGGTATTGACTACCGTAACAGAAAAATCACATGAACCTCACATGTGAAATGGTGGTATATACAACGTCATGCACATAGAATACGTGATCACATGTGAAAACCTGTGAAGTAAATGTGGTACACATGTGGAAATATGTGGTGTACATGTGGAAATGTATGGTATTCATGTGGAAATGTGTGGTACATGTGGAAATGTGTGAAATACAAGTGGAAATGTGATATACATGTGAAACGTTCACATGAAAACAAATGTGATTCACATGTGCAGAATCCATGAGATTCTTTCCATAAGGTTAATCGTAATCATAGGCCTGTCTCATCGCTGCAACATCCTCCATGGATTCGGGAGAGCGCAAACAAGCCTATGTTCAACTCTGATGTGCCCTCTGCCAGCCGCCACTTCTTTCCGCCCTGCAGTACACCAGCCGAGCTACCCAGTCGCTGTGCTGAAGGAGCGCACTTGCTGGCACAGGCAGGCTGTTCAAACACAGAGAAATTGCTGGTGCGTGATGAGGATGCAATACCTGACTGTAATAATAATACATAATATATGTCATTTAGTAGATGCTTTTATCCAAAGCGACTTACAGTAGTGAATGCATACATTTTTATATGAGGCCCCAATGGGAATCGAACCCACAACTTAAGCGTTGTCAGCACTCTACCTACTGAGCCACACAGTACCACTGACTGTGGGGCCTGTCACTACACAGAGAACCAGTGTTTTAGCCAATTGCAGCTCCCTAGTGGCACTCCCGGCCAGAGCCGAAACTGGCATGACCAGGTGGAAACAAACCTTGGTCACAGTAGGCAGCGTCAGACATTCTACCTCTAAACCACCCGGGTGGCCTAGCATGGTATCTTTACAGAAGGTAAAACTGATACTGGCGGTCTAGTGCACCGCGCTTTGGAGCGGTGTGCGCTGCCCGTCAGAGACGCGGATCGAAACCCGCGTTTCTACCAGACCGGCCCTGGTCGTCAGCCCGATCGGAGGCGGCATTTGGCTGTCCACCTCCGGGGAAGGGGGGAGGGACAGCCGGCATGAGTCCGCCGAGGAGAAGGTTAATGGAGTCCGTGGAAGATCTCCGTCTCGAAAGAAGGCGGGGAAATAGGTCCAGGAATACGAATCTCGTTCCCGGAGGACGGGCGGCGGACTCGTGAGGGTGGGGAATTGAAAATAAAATAGAGGGTATAATTAGCTACTAAATTGGGAGAAAAACGGGGGAAAAATCAGAAATACATTTATAAAAAAAAAAAATAAAAAAAATGATACTGGGCCAGCGCTAGCCAGAAGCTGTTTTCATCCAGTGTCAGTGAGTATGGGGCACTGGGATGGGGTGGTACCAGAAAAGTGAGTTATGGAACACCTCAGGGGAGGGAGTTTGGATGTAAGATGCTTTTGACCTTCTCTGCGCCTCCTTCCGGAATGTGACCCCCTTCACTGGACAGCTTTTAGCACTTGGTCCTATTGCTGATTTACATCCCTGGTGCAGGCTGCATTTCAGAGGTATGCTTTTAACCCCCCCACCCCATTTGAGTAAGACCCTGCTGCTCACTAGGGGGGAGGGGGTTTAAATGGGATGAGGATGACCTCACTCACACTCATGCACACAAATGTGAACACACACACACACACATGCAGAAATGATACAAATTTTCACTCCACAGTCAGCCGAGCTGTGCAGCCATGGTGTTGGAGAAGTAAACACATGCAGCTGGCACAGGCAGACTATTTGATTGGATTAGAGTCACCAGTGTGCAATGATGCAAGGACATTTCTGCGGACTGAAACACTCCCTGCGAAAACAGAATAGAAATAGATGGCTGGTTTGGGGCTGTCTTGTAGTGATGTCACTGTGGGCTGGTAGTGGGGGGAGTAGTGATGTCACTGTGGGCTAGTTGTGGCGGGAGTAGTGATGTCACTGTGGGCTGGTTGTGGCGGGAGTAGTGATGTCACTGGGTTGGTTGTGGGGGGAATAGTGATGTCACTGTGGGCTAGTTGTGGCGGGAGTAGTGATGTCACTGTGGGCTGGTTGTGGCGGGAATAGTGATGTCACTGTGGGCTGGTTGTGGCGAATAGTGATGTCACTGTGGGCTGGTAGTGGGGGGAGTAGTGATGTCACTGGGTTGGTTGTGGGGGGAATAGTGATGTCACTGTGGGCTGGTTGTGGCGAATAGTGATGTCACTGTGGGCTGGTAGTGGGGGGAGTAGTGATGTCACTGGGTTGGTTGTGGGGGGAATAGTGATGTCACTGTGGGCTAGTTGTGGCGGGAGTAGTGATGTCACTGTGGGCTGGTTGTGGCGGGAGTAGTGATGTCACTGTGGGCTGGTAGTGGGGGAGTAGTGATGTCACTGTGGGCTGGTAGTGGGGGAGTAGTGATGTCACTGTGGGCTGGTTGTGGGGAGTAGTGATGTCACTGTGGGCTGGTTGTGGGGGGATTCCTTCAGGCAGAGTAGTTTTGAAGAGTTTTTGTGGCAGCAGCCCTATTACCCAATACTTTCAAAAGGAGGGAACACCTCCAACCTTCAGCCCTGCACAGCATCACAGCAGGACCGGAGGGAACACCTCCAACCTTCAGCCCAGCACAGCGTCACAGTAGGACCAGAGGGAACACCTCCAACCTTCAGCCCAGCACAGCGTCACAGCAGGACCGGAGGGAACACCTCCAACCTTTAGCCCTGCACAGCATCACAGCAGGACCGGAAGGAACACCTCCAACCTTCAGCCCTGCACAGCATCACAGTAGGACCGGAAGGAACACCTCCAACCTTTAGCCCTGCACAGCATCACAGTAGGACCGGAAGGAACACCCCCAACCTTCAGCCCAGCACACACCATCACAGCAGGACCAGTGCAGATAAGGCATTTGTCCAGGCATAATCCGCCACCACCAAAAACCTCCTCCAAGGCAGAATTCACCAAGCCGTGGACCATAACTCCGGTGCACACAGAGACACTCCACACCTCCACCCTCCCACAGGGCGGGCAGCTAATTGTCGTCCCCGAACGGGACTCCTGGCCAGAGTTAGGCTGGCGCAGCGGGGGCTCGAACCCCAACCGCAGTGGGCAGCGTGCACTTCGGGCGAGTGCCTTTACCGTTGCTCCGCCCAGGGAACCGTGTGACGTGTATCTCGGACAAAAAGACAGTGTGGACAGACTGATGGATATAAACTGGCTGTACCAGATCAGATATGGCCAAAGAAGCATCAGTTACAGATGACCTACTTTAATTTATTCTGACCTGATGGGCCCTTATTATATCCTGTTTGTTTTATGGCAGTGTGAGTTACCCATGGATGCCATTGGCCACAGCAGATTTGTTCCATTTCGCCCAAAACTTCCCAAGAAAACTCGTTTTATTCTTTTCCCTCTCCTCCCTTTTATAAGCCAGGCTGTGGGAGGGGAGGGGACAACTCACCCAAATTCTCAACAGATTAAAAATATACAGCTAAAGATCAGAGAAATGTCAAGTCAGCTCCAGAGGTGGGGGGGGAGAGGTTGGCAGAGGCATAGCAAAGCCGACCTTTTAAAGTCCTCGCATCTTTAGATAATTCAGACATTCAATGGCTGGATGGAAAAAGCAGGACTGCAGACTAGTGGAAATAAAAAAAAACATCCCCGGCTCCCGTTCAGACTGGGGAACTGCTCTAGGGGGCTGCGATCGGCATGGTAACTAAGTCGCCTAGCACAGTGGTTCTCAACCTTGGTCCTGGGGCCCCACTGTGTGTGCTGGTTTTTGTTACAGCCAATCTCTTGATCAATTAAGGCTGTGGAAAACGTGTGTTAGTTCTACAATTATTTTTTCCTTAAACATATTGGAACACAATGCAGGTTTGGCTCGTTGCCATCACTGTCAGTCTATAATTTAATCAATTAAAAAGGTTGCCTAAGGGCTGGCAGATAGCGTAGTAGTCTAACGCACCCGTATTTGGTTGGTCCTGTATGAGTGTGAGCTGCCTATCAGGGACGCGGTTCGAAACCCATCTCTGCCAGACCGGCCCTGGCAGTTATCCCCAATTGGGGGCGGCATTTGGCTGTCTTCTCCTGGGGGAGGGGGGAGGGTGGTTGGCACAAACTTGCTGTGAAGCACGTAAGGATGGGGCGAAAAACGGGGAAAAATCTGAAACAAAATAAAAAATTGAAAAAAAAGGTAGCCTAAAGGAATCATGTACATACAGTCAGGTCCATAAATATTTGGACAAAGTTATTGTTATTTTATAATATATTGTTAATGTAATGGGCGGCACGGTGGTGCAGTGGATAGCGCTGTCGTCTCACAGCAAGAAGGTCTCGGGTTCGAATCCAGGCCGGGGGCCTTTCTGTGCGGAGTTTGCATGTTCTCCCCGTGTCCGCGTGGGTTTCCTCCGGGTACTCCGGTTTCCTCCCACAGTCCAAAGACATGCACGTTAGGCTAATTGGAGAGTCTAAATTGCCCGTAGGTATGAGTGTGTGAGTGAATGGTGTGTGTGCCCTGTGATGGATTGGCGACCTGTCCAGGGTGTATTCCTGCCTCTCGCCCGGAACGCATGCTGGGATAGGCTCCAGCCCCCCCCCGCGACCCTGACCAGGAATAAGCGGCTTAGATAATGGATGGATGGATGGATTGATGGTTAATGTAATGTAAAAATGTATTTTAGCTGTCTACCACAGGATATTGGAGTTGAAATTAAATAACAGTACAATACTTTTTATATCTGAAATCTGTAGCTACACTCAACGTGTTCAAAGGGCACCTGAAGACGTTCCTTTTCAGGCAGGCTTTTGCGTAGTGTCAGTTCTATCTCTCTCTTTCTTATATTTTTAATTTTTCGCTGCTCTTGACAGCAGCCTTTGTCTGCACTCTGACACTAGGGCCACTGTGTTCTGTGTCCAGCTGCACTCTCTGTGTTTTAGCAGTGGTAACTTAGGGTGCCTTAGGGTTAGGGTTTGTATTGTATTGTTAGGAGTTTGTAGGGTAGGGTTTGTATTGTATTGTGCTATGTGTTTTAGCAGTTTGTGTTTTAGCAGTGTTCTGTGTTTTTAGCAGCAGTCTGTGCTTTTCACTGTTTGTATTGTACTGTGTCTCTGCGCTTTCCGCAGTACTCCGTTTTTTTGTGTGTCTGCTTTTGCATGATCTGCTGTGCCTTTAGCATTGTTCAATGTTTTTGTGTCTCACATTTATTGATTTTTATGCTCTGTAAAGCACTCTGTGCATTCGTGCTGGGAGGGGTGCTATATAAATAAACCCTTACTTACTTTACTTACTTACTTTTTATATGTGGTCTCCCCCTTTTTAAGGGAATTGGACAATTGGCTGCTCAGCTGTTCCATGGCCAGGTGTGTGTTATTCCCTCATTATTTCATTTACAAGTAAGAAGATAAAAGTCTAGAGTTGATTAGAGTTGATTTCAAGTGTGGCATTTGCATTTGGAATCTGTTGCTGTTAACTTTCAATATGAAGTCCAAAGAGCTTTCACTGCCAGTGAAGCAAGCCATCCTTAGGCTGAAAAATCTAAACAAACCCATCAGAGAGATAGCAAAAACATTAGGTGTGGCTAAATCAACTATTTGGTGCATTCTCAAAAAGAAAGAACGCGCACTGTGTCACGGTTCCCTTGTGTCTTTCCTTTGGTGTTCCTGTTCCATTTCCCTGTTTTGTTTCCCTTTGTTCTCTTTCATTATGGTGTCTTGTTCGTGTTAATTGTTTCTCGTTAGTACCTAATTATCCACTTACCGGCTTCCTGATTTCCCGATTCCACTCTGCTGCCAATTTCCTCATCCGCTCCTGCACACCAAACTCCCATTAGGTTCATCACCCAACATTATTTCTTCCCATTAGGTTCTTCAGCCATTCCTCGTCGGATTGTTATGTCAACTACCCTGGTAGTTTTTGCTCTCTCTCCTGACCGTATATTGTGGATATAATTGCTCGCCTTGCTTCGTGTTTAATGTTTGTCTTGTTTAACGTTTGTTCCTTCCCCCCCTCGTATTCAGCTACTCCTCATCTACCTGCCATCCTGCACGTCCAGCCAGCCTGCCTGTTCTTCTCGCCAGCCTACCGGCTCCACTCGCCATCTTCCCTGTTCACCTTCCAGCCTGCTTGTTTGTCTGTCCAGAAAATAAACCTTCATTTTCATTCCATTCCATCTCCGTGTCTTGCGCTTGGGTTCGTTCTGGGAAGCCTCCTAACACACTGTTGAGCTCAGGAACACCAAAAGGCCCGGAAGACCACGGAAAACAACTGTGGTGGATGACAGAAGAATTATTTCCCTGGTGAAGAAAAACCCCTTCACAACAGTTGGCCAAATCAAGAACACCCTCCAGGAGGTAGGCGTATCTGTGTCAAAGTCAACAATCAAGAGAAGACTTCACCAGAGTAAATACAGAGGGTTTACCACAAGACGTAAACCATTGGTAAGCCTCAAAAACAGGAAGACCAGATTAGAGTTTGACAAAAAACATCTAAAAAATCCTGTACAGTTCTGGAACAACATCCTATTGACAGATGAGACAAAGATCAACTTGTACCAGAATGATGGGAAGAGAAGAGTATGGAGAAGGGAAGGAACTGCTCATGATCCGAAGCATACCACCTCACCTGTGAAGCATGGTGGGGGTAATGGGCATGTATGGTTGCCAATGGAACTGGTTCTCTTGTATTTATTGATGACATGACTGCTGACAAAATGAATTCTGAGGTGTATAGGGCTATATTATCTGCTCAGATTTAGCGAAATTCTTCAAAACTCATTGAACGGCGCTTCACAGAGCAGATGGACAATGACCTGAAGCATACTGCGAAAGCAACCCAATACTTTCTTTAAGGCAAACAGGTGGAATCTTCTGCGATGGCCAAGTCAACCACCTGACCTGAATCCAATTGAGCATGCATTTCACTTGCTGAAGGCAAAACTCCCCAAGAACAAGCAGAAACTGAAGACAGCAGCAGTAAAGGCCTGGTAGAGCATCACCAGGGAAGAAACCCAGCGTCTGGTGATGTCTATGGGTTCCAAACTTCAGGCAGTATTAAAAATCACAATTTAATTTTATTATGTTAGTTTGTCCAATTACTTTTGAACCCCTAAAATTGGGGGGGCTATGTATAAAAATGGTTGTAATTCCTACACGGTTCATACTATATTTTTGACAAAACCCTACAATTAAAACTGAAAGTCTACACTTAAAGCACATCTTGATTGTTTCATTTCAAATCCATTGTGCAGGCGTACATTGTGTCACTGTCCAAATACTTATGGACCTGACTGTAAATGATCTTGGTAGGGATGTTAGTAGCAAAATAGTTACATTTGCAGATGATACTAAACTTGGGGATTTGGCAAATAGTTTGGAATCGACTAAAGTAATCCAAGATGATTTAAACAAAATCCAAGAATGGGCAGATACGTGGCAGATGACATTCAGTATTGCTATATGTAAAGTTATGCATGTGGGAAATAATAAAGTAAGTATTTTATTTAAAGTTGATTAAATCAAAGGAGGTTATATTAATGTTATATAATGCCTTTGTCAGACCTCACTTAGAGTATCTATTTAAGCTTAGCAAACAGACTTTAGGGGGGATTTGATCGAGGTTTTAAAATTCCTAAAAGGGATTACTATTACTATTACTATCACTGTTATGCTGATGACACTTAACTGTTTCTCTCCTTCTCTCCATCTGATTCCCAGGTCCCGGCACGGATCTCTGCATGCCTGGCTGACATCTCCGCATGGATGTCCACCCACCACCTGAAGCTGAACCTGGGGAAGACAGAGCTGCTCTTCCTCCCAGCGAAGGGCTCCCCGATGATTGATGCATCAATCACCGTGGAAAGCTCCATAGTGTCTCCGTCCCAGTCTGCCAGGAGTCTTGGGGTAACCCTGGACAACCAGCTGTGCTTCTCGAGCCATATTGTAGCGATCACTCGGACCTGCCGTTTCTCCCTCCACGACATCCGGAGGATCCGACCGTTCCTCACCCAAGAGGCCACTCAACTCCTGGTCCAGGCCCTGGTGATCTCACGTCTGGACTACTGCAATTCCTTGCTGGCAGGCCTTCCGGCCTGCGCTATCAAGCCACTGCAACTAGTCCAGAACGCTGCCGCTCATCTGGTGTTCAACCAGCCGAAGTTTACCCATGTCACCCCTCTACTCTCCTCTCTGCACTGGCTCCCCATCGCAGCACGCATCAGATTCAAGTCACTGGTGCTTGCTTTTCAGGCGGCCAGAGGTACTGCTTCCCCATACCTCCAGTCACTCATCACTCCCTACACACCTCCCAGACCCCTCCGCTCCGCCTCCTCTGGTAAACTGACTGTCCCTTCCCTCCGGGCGCCTGGCAGCCGCTCCTCGCGGTCTGGCCTCTTCTCTGTCCTGATCCCTCGCTGGTGGAACGACCTTCCGCAATCGGTCAGGACCGCGGAATCACTTGCGATCTTCCACAAGAGACTCAAAACCCACCTCTTCAGACTGCACTACCACTGAACTCTGTCCATCTAGCTAAATTGTCATCACCACTGTTTACTTGTTCAACACTAAACTCCCCCCAAAAAACCACACACAAAAAAATTCACGAACCTTTTCCTTCCCGGTGTTACAGGTATGGTACGCAGATGCCTGCAATGATGTCTATTGCTGTATTCCTGCACTGATCTCGTGCGCTAACTATGATTGTTCCTACCATGTATTAATCCACATCTTGTAAGTCGCTCTGGATAAGAGCGTCTGCTAAATGCTTAAAATGTAAATGTAAAAAATATTAACAAAGTGAACTACCAAAGATTTTTTTTCAATTGCAGTTGGAACAAAAAACAGCATACGCAGTGGTTCCCCAGGACCGAGGTTGAGAACCACTACCCTAACAGAGATCTGTCAGGGTGTGAGGGTGGGGGTATCATAGCCTGGTGCCTACTGACTGAGAATGTGAACCCCACCATTTCCCTCCACCTCTGCTTCTGTCACACAAACCTTTAATAATATATATACACTACCAGTCAAACGTTTTGAACACCCCCATTTTCCAGTTTTTACTTAAATTTAAGCAGTTCAAGTCCAGTGAATAACCTGAAATGGTACAAAGGTAAGTGGTAAACAAAAAAAAAGTTTAGGTAAGGCCTCCCGTGTGGTCCAGTGGTTACAACTTTTGATGCTGGTCACGGCGACCAGGGTTTGATTCCCCATCGCGCCAGAGTCGGTTCTGGCCCGGAAGTGCCACCAGGGGTGGCAATTGGCTGTCCGCCCCAAGGAGGGGGGAGGGAAGCCGACAGAATGTTTGCTGCGCACAGGAGTGGCTCTGGACTACCGGGTTACAGTCGACGGCCTGGCGAGTGCCGTCTCGGAGGAGACGATACTTTGCCTTTGTCACTACCAGTCACAGGGCTACAGCAGCAAACTCACATTACAAGGGGGGGATTGACTCAAAAACAGTGGGTGTAATTGGCTACTAAATTGGGAGAAAATGGGAGAAAATCAGAAACTAATTATTTAAATAAAAAAAAGTTTAGGTTACCATAAACTGAAAAATAATGTACATTTTTTGGCAGTGAGTAGTTTCCTTCACCATAAAAATGCACTTGGAAACTGAAGAAAACTCTGACAGGAAGAGGTCTGGCAGAGCCAAAGCCACAAAAAAAATCAGAAGACAAGTTTCTGAGAGTCAGCAGCTTGCATGATAGGTGGCTCACAGGACAACAGCTTCAAGCACAGCTTAACACTGGTCGGAGTAAGGAAGTCTCAGTTTCAACTGTGAAGAGAAGACTTCGAGCTGCAGGTTTGACAGGTCGAGTGGCAGTAGGAAAGTCATTGCTAAGATGGCAAAATAAGAAAAAGAGGCTTGCCTGGGCCATGAAGTACCACCAGCGGACTACTGAAGACTGGAAGTAGGTCTTATGGACCGATGAATCATAATTTGAAGCGTGATGGTCTGGGGTTCTTTTGCTGGATCCAGAGTCGGCATATTGCACAGAGTGACTGTTAACCCACGTTAACCCATTACTTGTTCCCTGAAAAGGGCCTTTTTTTATAACTCTGAAATTTACATTCTTTTTCAGTTTTTGGTAACCTAAACTTCTTCTTTTTTTTTCCTCTGGCAGTTTACCACTTACCATTTCAGGTTATTCACTGGACTTGAACTGGAAAATGGTGGTGTTCTAAAACTTTTGACCGGTATATATATTCTGGCAGCCCAAGGGGCTGCACAACAAAATGGCTGCCTGGCCTACAACACATGGGAGCCAGGAAACACTACATTTCCCAGCAGGCCACAGTCACACCTGAGCCAAGTGAAGGCAACGTGACTAACGACCAGCTGAAGGCCATTTCAAGGCCTATTTAAAGGGCTGAATCCCATTACACTGGGAGAGGAGTAGGAACGTGAGTGGGAAGGAGTTGCTGTGTGAGTTTGGAGAGTAAGTACCTGTGAAGTCTTTTGACCAGACAGGATTTAGAAAGAGCATGTTGGAGTGTGTTTTTTTGTGTATGAAATTGGATTGTTTTGAGGACCCCCTTTGGATTGACTACGGACTGGATTACGGAACTGACTTGGATTTTGGAATTGGATTGGACATTGACGAGTACAAACCTAAATACAATAATTTAAGAGCTAAGGATTGTGGACTTTGTGTTTGTATTCCCCTGAAGACCCCACCCTTTGTTTTGTGTTGTCAAGAGTGTTAGTATAATAAATTATCATTTTGTTTTTGAATACTGCCTCCTCCTTGTTCTTGAACTTGCCTACGCCCTTTGCAAGGTCCGTGAGTGTCGCCCAACCCCTGGGGACACCAAAATATATATATATATATTCAGAGTTAATATCTCCACCCTGACTGTTTCACTCCGTCCATTTCTTTCTCTCCCTCTCCAGCTATTTATCTCAATACGCTTCCTCCCTCCCTCCATCCCCAGCCATATTTATTTATCCTCAGTTTGACAAGGACATCTACACAGCTAACACATATACACATCTTCACATCTGTACATCTACACATCTGCACATCTGGACATCTGCACAGCTACACATCTGCATGGCTACACATCTACACAGTTAGCTACACATCCGCACATCTACACATCTACACTCCTTTTAAGCTGTATAAATGTGTACTGCATGCTCGGCCAGAGACTGATATACACATCCTCAGACTCTGTTTTAGAGATTAATTCAGTTTTCACTGGGGCATGATCAAAACCCTCCAGAGTCATACTGTAAGGGGATGCTTTAGAGAGGGGGGCAGGGGGATTTCATTTAATAATTTGAATAAGGAATTTAAGTGTGCAGGACTTTTTTTATTTTACTGTTGTGTAATATTTTTTCTTTTGTGGACCTCTGGACTTGCGATGATGTTTACGTGTTGTAAAAAGAAAAAAAAACACAAAAGGAACACTCAAAATTATTTTCTAAAAGCGGAACGCAGAGCATGCTACAGTTAGTCGCAGATTGTCATTTTAGGAGAGCATGCCTCTTGACTTGCTTTGGAGGTTAGATCCTGCAGAACAGTGGTCAGACTGATATAATGCACACTGCAGGAATGTGATGATTGAATGTTGCTCATTTTATCTCCCTTTTCTGCTTTGCATCAGTTCCACCTTGACGGGCTGCTACTTACATTTTGGAAAGAAAAAGAGACTGCCAAGCAATGCAAGAGGGAGCACGAGCTGCCTGTATAATTTGTGAGATAAATAAATAAAAGAGCGCCGTACTTAAAAATCCAAGATAATTTATTTCTGTTTTTTTATTTATTTTATTTTTTAAGAGAGAGGGAATTCAACCACTGGCCAAGAAGCAATGTCATGAAAAGCTACTTAGAGTTTTACAGTGTCTAATCAAAAATAAAAACAACTATTATTTAAAATATTAAATGCTATTATAAAACATGCTAGTATCAATAAAAATACAGAGGCCAGTGTAGTGCCTCTGACAATGTCCTAACAGGCAGGTCTACCTGGTGAACATGCATGCTTTTATATCACTGGGCTTCTGAGAACAGTTTATCGTTGAAGACTGTGAGCAAAAAGGTCAATTAATAGGCTGAGAAAATATTTCCTCACCCATTCAAATGGAAAGCTGTGAGCCTCTGCTGTTAAAACTCTGAAGTTTTCAACAGTGAGCTCTCTGGAAAACATTATGGAAATGTTGAATGTGGGCGTTGGTGCGTCTGGAAACTTCTTCACTGGTTTAAAGGCTCAGCCAGAAAACAATTCAAAATGCTGTTGCGGTCTTCAGAACTGTCAAAAAGAGCCACCTTGCTGTGCTCTTAACTCCAGCAGGTAAACACTGCCAGAATGTTGCTTTGAAAATTTCATACATTTCTAAAAGCATTTGGGCTGCCATTGTGAGCTACTGTATGAGCCAACAACAGCCATTCCACAGCATCATGATACATTGCAGTGAGATAAATTATCCTTGGTTAAGGGTACAGAGCCTGATGGTAATAAAAAACATTTGAGTGCAAAACTGTTATGCTACAGGTAGCTGCCAAAATAAAGGCATTTATAAAAATAAATAATGCTTGAATAAATGAGGGATACTAAGTATATTGAAAGAAGGTGCTTCCACAGTGTGTGGTTCCTGAGTTAATTAAGCAATTAACATCCCATCATGCTTAGGGTCATGTATAACTATTTTGGCTACCATGGCAGGAAGAAGAGATATCAGTGACTTTGAAAGATGGGTGATTATTGGGGTACGTTTGGCAGGAGATTCAGTGATGAAGACAGCTCAATTTTTCATGAGGAACACTGTCTAAGGTGATGTTGGCATGGAAATATGGGAAGAGGGAAAGATATCATCCACTAGCGGCAACTGTGGTCGAAAGCGCATACTCCTCGTCTGTGCATTGGTTTGAGATGTAAGGCAAAACACGAACATTGAAGCGATATAAACAATATGCCATGAATGTTTCAGTCACCAGTTCTCAACCTAATCGAACACTTGTTGGGGATTCTGGGGCGGCGCCTGAGACGGCGTTTTCCACCACCATCAATAAGACACCAAATGATGGAACTTCTCATGGATGTTGCATCCCTATAATTCTGAACAGTTGAGTTCCAAACAAGGCCAAGTCTCTGCCAATACACATTTGAGCTATTCTGATAGCTCGTGGTGGGCCAATACCCCATTAAGACACTTTATGTTGCTGTTTCCTTTATTTTGTAAGTTACCTGTATGCTGTTTTACAATGCACTTTACTTGACTTAAGTCAGGTAATAATTTAATTCTACTTGCTCTTTTCAGTCTGAAGCTGTGTCAGATGCAACAAACTCTATTTTCCCTGTTGGACTCATAATAAGAAGTTGAACTAACACTTAACATTTTACTGTGTACATGAAGATGCTTCAAATTCTTCCAAGTTGCAGAAATTCAACGAGTGTGGCTATCATGCTGGGTGGTAAGGGAATAAAAGACAAAAAAACTAAAAGTGTAACTACGTGGGCCAATAGCTTTTTGATTCCCTTTCAAACAGAAATCAACCAGAAATAGGATCAAAACAGGAACTTGAAAGTTAAAACTCACACCTTGAAAAACAGAGGAAAAATTAGCAGCGGTCCAAACATGAGGAAAAATGTAGAGCCAGCTCACAGCAGTGTGCAAACAGCAGAATGTGTCTTTACAACAACAAGCCTAATGAATGTAATGGGAAACACCTGGGCTGATTACTGATCGGCCTCAACTGTGCACGCCTGTGTGTGAGGCCACTGCTGTCCAAGGTCCTGTAGGCTCCCAGGCTATGGGGGGAAACAGGAACAGCTGACAGCAACCATATACAGCCACATACAGTCACTCACATACACTTATTATTGCATATTGGGCGGCAGTGGCTCAGTGGTTATCGACACGGGCTGGCAAGTGGAGGGTTGGTGGTTCGAAGGCCAACAAAAAAACAATGAACTGGAAACTGGAGGGATGCCTGTTCACTTCCTGGGGCACTACCGAAGTGCCCTTGAGCGAGGCACTGAACCCCTACACTGCTCCAGGCGTGCCGTACTATGGCTGACCCTGTGTCGGACCTCTCTGATGGAATACATATGGATAGTGATCTATGTCTATGTGTGTGTGTATCTAGGAGAAATATGTGAAAAGACGAATTCGAATTACCTTGTGTAACATGGCTAATAAAGTATATTCCTATTCCTATCCCAATATAATTCAGATGGATTTATGGTGACAACACTAAATGCAAGGGCGGATGAGGGTGTGCTAGTGAGGGCTCCATGCCTGTAGGGAAAGGCACTGTCTGCGAGATGCAGTATCATGCCTTTCACTGTGTGGCAGTAATTAAAAACAATTGTGATTTGTTCTTTTAAACTTCTGGTTTAAAATAAACAGCAACACCCAAAGAGTGCGAACTGTGTTTGTATTGCCAGCGGGGAGCCAACGGGTGAGAACAATGGTTTTGCCCCAGACGTCTCTCAGGCCCCACACTAATCCTGTCTCAGCAAAACAGGACACAGTGGGGGCTGTTCTCAAGACTTGACCACATCACTGAGTTTAATGTGTTATACTGTAAACTTCATCATTTACATGTACAGTATAAGCATGTTTGGTGTTGTTGGAGAGCTGATGTAATGAGCAGTGGGTTGGTGTCATTGATGATGTGGTGCGGGTGGTGCTTACTGAGGATCTCAGAACACCGTTCAAAAGTGAACGGTGCAAATGCAAATGATCTGCAGTCAGCGGCCGTCTGTGAGACTGGCAGTGTGATGAGCGTACAGAAACAGGGCAGAAAGTGGTTCCGTTTTTCAGCGATTATGTCCTTATTTGGTGTTTGATGGTTTAATAGGGAATAAAAAGCAAAAACAGAAAATAAAAAAATGTACTTTCTTTTAAAGAACACACAGAGACCACCCCATTATTTTGAGGGCTTGTGTCCTATACTCAAATGTATCCATTTCTGACATACTTATTCAGGTTAGATTCTGACTGCTCAAATGGTTGTGCTTTCTCAGCCCCATTTTAACACACAAAATCATAGATATCTCTAACAGCACAATGCCGGGCAACCAGGCAACATACAAAGCACTCAAAAACCCTTGTTTTTCTACACTACTTATAAAACACTGTATAATATTATTGCAATATGACACATTTAACTGTTGCAAAAAGCATATTTTTAGTGTATAACATTGCACCTAATGATAATGTGTGCCCCCAAGTGCCTTCCACCCTACACAGCGGGTAGCAGTGCGAAAACTGTCACAATATAATGTTTCTAAACTGTACCTTTCAAACCACAGCAGTTGTGTTGTATTTAGGGAGGTCCCTCAGTTTAATTTATTATAATAATTAGTATCCTAACCCTGCAATTCTCCAAACCCTACCTCATGCCTTTACATATTCAAGAAACGTTCTGCCTTTCGCACAAACATATATATTTTACACATATCTTTGGGATATCTTTTGGTTGTCTTTGTAATGAATGCACCTATCTAGCACACTGTCTAGAGTGTTTCACTGCCTGGTGGTTTTGAACGAGGTGTCACATGCACTTTTTTCAGTTTCAAAAATATTCACATACTGAATGTTGTCAGCTTTGCCACCCCAAGAACCCCCTTAAAAGGACATAGCCTGCTCCACTTCGAGGCAAAGACGGAAAAGATCGGATCTTACCTACAACTGGCACTTTAGTTTTCGGTTTTTTTGCCACATTATAGTGAGCTAAATGTCAAATCCCAAAAGGCATATTCTTACATAAACAACCTAAGAATTTCATTCAATTTCACATAAATATATGAGTGTGGGTATTCAGGAGAATTGAGCTGAACTTGTAGATGAAACTGAAAATGTATTGATTGCTAAAATAAAACACAGAGGGCCAGATTTACTAAAGGATTGGTTTGCAACTGCTTTTCCAACGCAAAAGGTAAATTAGGTTGATTAGGTATTCCGTCTTATTTACTAAAGCATGTCTTAACATCATGTCATATTTCCTTTACATCATCTACTGTTCGTTTGTTATGCCTGATTAATGTATTTTTGTGATGTCACTTTTTTGTGACTGTACCTCTTTTGTTGACCATTACCTCTATTTCCTGATCTGCATATTTACGATTTATTTTTGTCATGGTTCCCTCGCTGCTCCATATCCATTTCTTGGCGCTTGTGATCTGGACATGTAAGCATGCCCTATTGTTTCGGACCCTTTTCAGACCCTCTCCTACTGCAAAATTGTGAATGAGGGTGTTTCATTTATTTGATTGCATAATTATAACCAGTCTTAATAAATTGGTCATTAACGTGTTGCTATTTGCAACTGCAAAATAGCTGCAACAAAATAGTGACCATCTTTGTGCTGCGAGTATCTTAGTAAATCTGGTCCAGGGAGTCATCACTGCGTTTTTCAACACCTCTACCAGGGACCTGCAGTTCTGTCTTCCAAAAGCAAGAGGACGATGAGGACTTTCTGAAGCTACTTGTTAAGCATTACAATCCCAAGTAATCATTCAATTACCACAAATGAGGTGCGTATTGCAGTGTAGTCAACTAGTCAGCAGTTGGCGTTACACGCACCCACACACGTAATGATACTGATTTATTTGTAAGTAGGCTACTGCTTTCAATTATGAAAATATGTCTGTTGACACTTCTGTAGGACATATCATGCCCATCCTGGAGCAAAGAAACTGATATGTTGAAATGAGTGGGCAGATATTTTTAAAGCACACAAACTTTGTTGTTTTTGACAGCCTAAAGGATAAATAAAAATATAAAGACCAAAATTGTTATTGAGTGCCTACTTAAGCGATCACAATATTTTATATTTTGAAAAGGAACTAAAGGCTTCTTGAAAATAGAGTGCCTAGGTGGTTCTTGAGAGAGTCTCCCTTTCTCTTAACCCCCTAGCTCTCCCCCCGGGGAACTACCTCAACTTTATTAAGTTCTTCTTCAAGGCAGAGCACCTTCTAGTGGCACCTCCAAATTAAACTTTAAACATACCTACTGAATGTAAATCATGAATATAAATCTGTCCACAAATTTTTACATACACACAGGAATGGTACTGGGACCATTCATCAGCTATTCGGTTTTTACTAACAGAGCGAGAGTTAGACTGTCTCTCTGGAATGCAACCTCCTTATTATAATGCAAAGGTCCTGTTACACGCCCCAGTTTCATATTACAAAAAAAGTTTAGCCATTCACAGAATCGGGTATATTTAATGCATTTCTCAGTGGTTTACGTGTAATGAATACACCTTTAGGATTTTGCCATTTATCCTGCTATAATGCTTCTGCTGACCATAAAACTCTAAAAAGTTCCCTCAAAGGGTGGGGAGCTCAGATGCATCTAGCTGGGTCGGCCTTCCTTGACTGATGAAAATCTGTCAGCGCTGTTTCCTCAAGTGGTTCAGACTTGGGCTGTTTGCTACCATTTACATGAACAGTCAAAGAGAAGATTTTGGGAAAGATCACCCTTTATTCAGAATCCTGGGTGGGACTGCATTTCATATAATATAATAATAATAATAATATATGCCATTTAGCAGACGCTTTTAGTAGTGAATGCATACTTTTTTTTATCAGTATATGTGGTCCCAGTGGGACTTTAATCCACCACCTAAGCGTTGCCAATGCCATGCTCTACCTACTGAGCCACACAGAACCACATTTGTGATGAGGAACTTGCCAATTTGAACACTTGCAAGGGATGCAAGGAATCATTCCTGCTGTGGTCTTTGCACTAGGCCTCAGTCCAGATCACGATACTGTAAATCACCTCTGCTCCACAGACGGGCCTGAGATTCAGAACACACCTTGGCAGGGAATGCTTTGCACTATGCAACCCTGAAAAACAGAGGCCTCTACCTCCTCACTTCCCCTGAGGGGCCCAGAGCCCTGTCTCCAAAAACCACACCGTCTCCTTTTCCATTCTTTTTCTGTGGGAGGAGGAGTTGGGTTTAGGGAGGATGCACAGCTGGGCTGCACAGAGGCTAGGGGTGCCTGGGTCTCAGCCCTAAACCAGGCTGAAATACCAGATGGGGCCCTTGTAGCATTGGGATCCTCAGTTCGAAACTCGCTGCAGTCAGAACCAACTCCGTTACACATGTATAAAGCTGTGTTCATTGTACCCAATACATTATAACGCATACCATAACACATGTGATGTAGCCACTGAATCCACCCAAAAATGTCACATTATATGTTAGCTGAAGCTAATCTGTACATAACAGCTTTACAAACAGCGTTATAGGCTAAGCATAATATCCTTTATTTCAGCTTATACTCAGCTCTTTGTTATATATTGTAGCGGAAATAAGGGTCTCGGGTTTCCACGCAACCAAGTTCGATAACCAAACAACACACAAGAAGCTCAATTGAAACAAAACAGAGTTTATTGGGGGAAATCAGGCAAACAATAATCCGTATTTGTAGTCACTATTAGTTTTCCAAGATCTCATCCACATCCACGTTCTCATACAATCCGTTTTGGCAATACTCAGGTTAGTCATACAGTCCAGGTCAAACACAATAATCCAATCGCAATACTTTACGTTCACTTTTCTATCACCCACTCTCCTCACATTTCCCATCCGGTACTTTGCGACTAGATATGGGTACAGCCTCCTGTTTTATTCCCGAGTCTTCTGGTTTATCTGCATTTTCTGTGGATAGGCATGTGCTTTTGTTCCATGTCAACAATAATCAGTTATATCTCACACTGTGCACTGTGGAAAAAACCTGTAAAATTACTGTTGTTTACTGTATTTCTACGACACAATATTTACTGTAACAAATATTTACTTGACAGTAACAAATATGTATTGTGTTTTGAAGTGCCTAACTGGTTACTTCAGGGAGTGGCAATGCTGGGGCAGACAGTGTCTGTTCATAGGTCTGTTTTTTATTTTTGGAAAATTAGCTAAGTCACTATACTATATCAAATATTAACAGAAATGTCCTTGGTTGGTGGGCTAATGGGCTTGTTTACCGCCAGCACCAGCTTAGCTAGCTACCTGGCTATGTCCTTCTTGCTAGTTTACCAGGTACCATGCTCATGTCCAGGTATCCATCACAAAATGAGCTACATGTTGCCAACTCAGGAGAGTTGAGCCAAACTTGAAGATGAAACAGAAAATGTATTGATTGTCAAAATTAAACAGAGTCATCACACATGTCTTCTTTACTTTTAGAGATACCATAACATTTCATAAAACCCAGCCATATGTTTTTATTTCTGTGGCCAAACTTTTGCCCTACATCAGACCTTTTTTGTTTGTTGAATGTTGAAAAAGCTGTCCATTGAAAAGCTGTCTCTTTCAATATGAAAACTATTATTTTTGTACAATTTTAATTGCATTAATACATATATGTTTTGTAAAAATGTGTTGTTTTTCTTAAGATATTAAATAGTGTAATAATTTCAGTGAGCTATAAATGCTAAGAAGAAATATGTTTCTATTACTTTTGGAATGACAGTACTGTCAGTAAAATTTCGTAGCATTCTGAAATGTGAATCTTACAGTAAAGCACTGTATTTTCGCATTAAAATAAAATACAGTTATGAATAGTCATTTAAATTATGGTACCTCTTTTGCATACTGTAAATACTGAATCCATGTTTAATCCTTCGTTCTTGTCTTTCAGTGACTTAAGTCGCCAAGTTCAGTTTATGACTTCTGAATCCTGCATGGAGGTTGATGTATTGAAGAACACTTTACATTAAGTGCAACAAATAATTTTATACATTCTCCATCCATGCTTTATAGTTTATTATGCCAAGTGATTCAGTTCATGACTGCTTATATTGCCTTGCATAGGTCTTACGGGTGGTGTATTGAAAGATGACTTTACATTAAGTACAACAAAACCATTTATAGAGCCTTCATGCATTCTTTTTAGTTCTTTCAGTAAACCATTTTAGCTTATAACTGTTGAAGATATCCTTAGATTAGCTATAATGTCATGTGACATTGTTGCCATGATTCAGCTCCAGATACATACATGAACAGATTTGACTATTAATACAAAGAAATGTTGCAAAGTGACTTTACATCCTAATAGCAATTTTTGTGTTCAAAAAGCAGTCACAATCCTTTAGCAAATCTGGCCCTCAGTGTCTACATAATTCCTGCTATGGCATATGTTATAACATATTATTTATGATGAACACAGCTTTATACATGGTTAAGGTTGTTGTTATGTCATGCTTATGTATGCCCGGTGTAGGCTTTATGTAGTTTCACTTAATGTGCTTTGTGACCGCAAGGCTCTGTAATTGTGTATCTAGTACTCTAATATCCATGGTGACCCTCAGAAATGGTGTAATGATGCTAACTTGTGTTAACTTAGCTCACGAGGATCTTACAATGGTGGTGCTTATTCTCCTCCATGCAAAGAGCTGCTGGCTTCACGACTGGTCAATATCTGAGAAGCAACTGGGTGTATTAGTCCTGCCAGATCCTGTATTTTTACACCACCCCCCCAAATGAGTTTGGATAACTTCAGCAGTGAGTTGCTGGATGGTTGTTATGTTGCAGGTCCATCTTGGGTTCTCTTCACACATTGGTTTATATAACTACAGAAGAGAGGGGGGAGAGCATATCTGGGAGGAGTTTTTTTCTTTTCTTTCTTTTTCCTTCACAGAGCTCTCAGAAGGATATTTTGATTGGCACAGCTCATATGCCCCCAAACTTTCCCTTGGATCCGAGCAAGAGACTTGTTTGAAAAGCTTTTACGTCTTTGGATCATAGTGTGATTAAGGAACTTGGTTTGTAACATATAGGTGCTGATTAAAATCACAAGTGTCACGCCTCCCCCCCCTCCGCACCTGCGCTTCCCGGTCACGTCTCCTGTCGGTTCTGGCTCCACAATGGTGGAATGACCTTCCTGTGGAAGTCAGAACAGCTGAGACCCTGGCCACCTTCAAGCGACGACTGAAGACTCACCTCTTCAGGGTGCACCTCTCCCCGTAGTCCGGTTTTTGTTAACTTAGGGACATAGTTGCTTAGTTTACACGTCTACTTGTTTATGTATTGTATTAGGCTTAGGCATTATTTCCTGCATTGAGTGCTTTACTGCTACCTCTGAATTGTGGCTACAGATTTACCTACAGGGTCCTAGTTTAACTATGTGGTTTCTCCTAGCACCCAGGAATTGTACTTCCCACTAGGGTGGCTTTCAGCTAAACTGTTCTTGACTACGGTTAACACTTTGTTGTACGTCGCTCTGGATAAGAGCGTCTGCCAAATTCCTGTAATGTAATGTAATGTAATGTCTCGTGTTCGTGTTTCCCGTAATTAAGCGTTTGTCGTTTTTTCCATGTTTTCCTAGTTGTCTGGTCCGTGTTTTTACTTTCGCCTACCTGTTTCTAGTCTCGTCAGTGTATTATCAGTTTCACCTGTTTCTTGTTATGTCTGACGTAGTTAGCTGTTCGTTTCCCATGTTCATTTCCTGATTGTCTCGTTATTGTATTATCGTTTTCCGCTCCTCTCTGTGTTCCCTGGCCTGATTTCCCGTTATTGACCTCCGCCTGCCCATTGACTATGCCTTGCCTGCCCCTGACACAACTGAAGCCTGGAACGAACTTTGCCTGTTCCCGACCACTCTTTGGATCCCTGTATTGCCCTGATTGCTCCTGTGTGACCATTGCCTGTTTATGCAATAAAATACATTATTGCAGTTCTGGGTCTGCGCCTGGTTTTCCGGTACCATTCGTGACAAGTGGAGAAATGACGTTGTACCATTGAGCAAAGTATTTAACTGTAATAGTTGTCATGGACAATGTTCAGGCTGTGGGAGTCTCTTTGATAAGTCTGTCTGCTAAGGAAATTAGTTAAAGATAAGAAAGTTAATATGAGGTCTTGGATTAGATTTTCATTAAATGAAATAAAACGCCTCGGATAGTGTTGTGGTCTAACACACTCGTTTTGACTGGTGCTTTATGAGTGTGAACTGCCTATCACGATTGCAGTTTGAAGCCCGTCTCTACCAGACTGGCCCTGGCCAGGAGCCCCGATCAGGGGCAGCGTTTGGCTGTCCGCCCCAGGGGGAGGGGGGAGGGCTTTGGGGAAGTGGATGGTCCTGCAGAGGTGGGTGGTGAGTTCGTGGGGGAGGGTAAATCGAATGAAATGGAGGGTAAAATTTAGGGCCACTAAATTGGGAGGATGGATGATGGATGCAAATTGATGGATGATTTGTGAATGGAAAGCAGGTAATTCCATCTATAAAACCCTGGTCATTGGAACATATCCATTCCTAAGTAAACAAATGTGTAAACTTTTTACAGCTAATGTATATAACATCATGCAGCTACGAATTGTGTGTATGTGTGTCTGTGTGTCCATGTGTCCATGTGCATTCGTATGCATATGTGTGTATGTATTCATGTTTCTGTGTGTCCGTGTACATTTGTGTGCGTGCATGTGTGTGTGTGCGTGTGTGTCTGTGTATTGTGTGTGTGTGTGTGTGTGTGCAGCCTATCACTCCCCAGCCACATAGCTAGCTAGCTGCAGTTTCCAGCAAGCTACCTGGGATAGCTTGGCAGTTTGCTTGTAGTCTTTCAAGTATTTACAGATACATGGTTTTAATGACTACGTGTATTAGAAATGTTTGCCAATAAATATAAATATTATTAACACATTGTGGGAAGCTCTGTTTTACTGGAACGCTTCACAGATGTCGTCGGTGCTCATTGATGACTAGGTATAACCTAATGAATTATAAAAGGAATATCAAGGTGCTCAATACTTGCAGGTAAAAGCATTTAATAGAGGATGTAAATAAAAATGACTTAATTGGCCTGTTTTTAGTTGCCACCTCTATTAAAGAGTTTTACCTGCAAACATTGAGTGCCTTGATATTCCTTTTACAATTTCTAATCATTAATACATTGTTTAGTTATGTTGCAAGCATATGCAGTGATGGCGGACCAAACAAGGGAACTGATTCGGTTCAAGACAGAAAACATAGTTTTACTAAAAACAGAAATACAGGCAAAGAATCATAGAGTGAAAATAGAGAAATTAAATGTTTGAATGTAATATTTATTTTCGTGTCAAGGTTTTATCAGTATTCTTACACATCCATACTCCATTGATTCTTTATTTTTTTATCACGGGTATTCCAGCTTAAGTATGTGGTTCTGTGTGGCTCAGTAGGTACAGCACAGCGCTTAGGTTGTGGGTTTGATTCCCATTGGGGAATACATTGAAAAATATGTGCATTCACTACTGTAAGTCACTTTGGATAAGAGCATCTGCTAAATGGTACTGTATATGTTATGTTAAGTATGTGAACACTTATAAGTAATCCAAGTAGCTTGTGTGTGTGTTTACACATAATGTGCTGTACATGTTGTTGTACAACACATGACCAGTAGCCAAACACACTCTTGTCATTGAAAGGTTTGCACACATCTTACTGGAATAAATTAGTTAAAATTTACATTAAATAGCCTACCTCCATTTGTTTCAAGATTGCATGAGTCAGTCCTTTCTAATTCCCTGCTGACAACTTGTGATATACAGGGTGATGATTAGTAGATGGACCTGTGGGGGCCAACCAAAGCAGTGGATGATCTTAAAAATGGAACAATAAAAAGACATTACAGCCAGCGTAATCACTGCCAATCATGTCAAGGAATAACACGGTGCAGTGTGGTAGACTTTTGCTTAATGATCATGTTGATGGATTAAATGTGTCTCAAAAAAGAGAATATCAGCTCTCTCCTTTTTAAAGTGTCTGCTTCTGGGGAGCTCTGTGGCTTGACAAAGATGTAAAAGATTTTCTAATGGGTCTCTTGCTTGGATCCAAGTGAAAGTTTGTCGGGATATGAGCTCTGCCAATCAAAATATTCTTCTGAGAGCTCTGTGAAGGAAAAAGAAAGAAAAGAAAAAAACTCCTCCCAGATGGTGTAATATCCATGGTGACATGCTCTCCCCCCTCTCTTCTGTAGTTATATAAACAAACATGTGAGGGGAACCCAAGATGGACCTGCAACATAACAACCATCCAGCAACTCACTGCTCAAGTTCTCCAAACTAATTTGGGGAGGGGGTGTGTAAAAATACAGGATCTGGCAGGACTATCACCCCCAGTTGCTGCTCAGATATTGACCAGTCGTGAAGCCAGCAGCTCTTTGCATGGAGGAGAATAAGCACCACCATTGTAAGATCCTCGTGAGCAAAGTTAACACAATTTAACATCACTATTAGATATACACCATTACAGAGGGTCACCATGGATATTAGATTATTAGATGTACCATTACAGAGCATTGCGGTCACAAAGTGCATTAAGTGAAACTACATAAAGCATATGCAGGGCATACATAAGCATGATATAACAACAACGTTAACCATGTATAAAGCTGTGTTCATCATAAATAATATGTCATAACACATGCCATCGCAGGAATTATGTAGACACTGAGGGACAGATTTGCTAAAGGATTGTGACTGCTTTTCGAACGCAAAAGCAATGTAGGTCGCAATACCTACATCAGATTTACTAAGTGGCCGCAAAGGGGTCGCTATTAGGATGTAATTTTCGCCGGTTAAGTCACTTTGCAACATTTCTTTAGATTCATTGTAAAATCTGTTCATGTATGTATCTGGAGCTGAATCATGGCAACAATGTCAGATGACATTGTAGCTAATCTAAGGATATCTTCAACAGTTATAAGCTAAAATGGTTTACTGACAGGACTAAAAAGAATGCATGAAGGCTCTATAAATGGTTTTGCAGTTGATGCAAGGCAATATCAAACAGTCATGAACTGAATCACTTGACATAATAAACTATAACCTCTATGTTACAAGCCAAGTACCTTAATTAACCACTACATCACCACTACTGTATGTGAAGGTTGAACAAACTGGTGTCTTCTGATGGTATGTGCTCTTGCGAGGAGCCTGTTTTTTCAGCATGTATCAATGTGGATTGTGGTCAACACGACCTGTGATACACATATACTGCATATGAAGCATACCGTCCATTGTAGAAAACTGAAGGAGCAATGATCATCTCCGTCTGGATGTCTCTGGCTTTGCACTTAATATAAATGTTAGGGTCAAAAAATACTTTTTTCCACTAGAAAATATCTGACTGGTGGATCCATTTCACATTCCGTCGAAATTCCATTCTTCAAATTCCCGAACGTGGGATAATTTTTCCTTTCCTCAGTGTTCTTCGGGTCTGAAATGATGGATCTGAGTATTGCCTGGCCTGGGCCTTGTTAGGGGTGAGCTCAGGACATGGTGAAGTCATGGTCTCCCAGATCACATGTTCAAGCCCTTTGATCACTGTCCCCTGACCCTCCAGCTGCGGCCTTTAACGACCCTGCTGCTTGATCTCCCTATCCGTCTCCTCTGGTGGACACGTTTCTCCCCACAAATGTTCTCGTTGGTTGAGCCCTACAGAGCTACTGTAAGTATTACTACTTTGAGTCTTTACTATGCCATTGTCAATGGCAGAGGTACAAATTGTGGTTTATGGAGGTTTATGGAGTCCTAGGAACTCTAAATGAAATAAACAATGGCTCCGAGCTGGCTTTTTTGTTGGGAGGAGAGCAGTGTCTTACTAATCACCCGTAAGGAAACTGGGACTGGAGTAATCACCCAATTATATTTATAATAAAATTTATATTACAGTTTTTTTGGTTTATACAGAAAATGGAAAAAAAAAATGGAAAAAAAAAGCAACTACAGATATACAAAAAGAAAAAAACCTGGTGTACAAATATTGTCCAATGGTTGGCGCCACCCACCGGGGGGCCTGGTTGACTATGTTCCGAAAAAAACATCCCCGGGATTTCACCTGTTTGTTTAGGGCTAGCAAGCTTCTGCTGTTGCTCTGGAGGACAGTGACACCAACTGTCATGGTTGTTCCCCTGACTTACCACCAGAGGGCGGTGTTGCGCCTTTCTGGTAGGAGGGGCGGAGCAAATCAATCACCATTTCCTCACTATTTAAACCTCAGCTGTTTTCCGGTTCTTTGCGAAATCGTAAGCCTTCAATACGATTTAGCCGGTAAAGGTTGTAGCGTCTTTTTAAAGATACTACTACGAAGCACGTTCTTTAGTATTTAGAATTATCCTTTAGCAAATGTAGGATATTTTTGTTACCTGTGTTTGGACACTCACTCGCTCCTCCTGAGTTAGTTGTGTTTCGGTCAACACAGCCTGTGGACTGTGTTCTCAGGTCTTATTTTCTTTGCTGGTTATTGGGCTCTTCTAGCCGATTATCGTTTCATTCAAACACCCGGTGTTGGTGGTTTATTTATTCCTTTGTTTGTGTCTTTGTGGCACCTAGTCACCCGTAGGGTGATATTTTCGGTTTTCCCCCTTTTGTTATTGTTTTTCCTATTCTCTGTTATTCAGAGTTTGTGGTTAAGCTGTAAAGTTACAGTTTAACTTATCGATACCCCCGGGGTTCTGCGATTGGCACCAATCCCTAAACCCACCATAACACCAACTGCCAGTAGTCTAACCCCCTTTTCATTCCCATGCAATGACAAGACTCTCAATAGCAAACTTATAATATTACAAATATGGTGGTCTCTGTTATAGGCTAGTGACACTACACAGATTGTGTTTGAAATGTAGGATTTAAATGGCCTCCTGGGTGGTGTAGTGGTAGAACGTCCGACGCTGCCCACTGCGACCGGGGTTCGACTCCACCAGGTTGTGCTATTTTCGGCTCTGGCTGGGAATACCACTAGGGGGGTGGCGATTGGCTGTCCGCCCCAGGGATAAAAGCCAAATGAGCTCGCTGCATATATGAGTGTGTTACGGTGACAGGCTTCGGTTTAGGGGCACCCGCCCTCACTAACAGTCTCAGAACTATGGCAGCGAGGTCTCATACGAGGGGGATAGCTGACATGAAAAAAGAGAGGGTATAATTAAATAATAAGTCAATTGGGTGAGAAAAAAATGGGAATAAACAGCAAAAATATAAAATAAATAAAGGTCCTGAAAATACTAAACAGCTATATTGCTTCCTGCGCAGGTGGCATTGCAGTAATGGGAAAACATACAACAATTGGCAATTCCGAATGGGGAAAAGACCTAACGTGTAGTTCATGTGCCCATCATACCAGGGTGCCCATCCTGGTCTTAGTGATGTTCCCACCGTTGGATTTAGAGAAAAGTGAGGCTCGCTCTTCCCTGAGCCTTTCTGACAATCAATGGCGATTTCAATCACGCCAAACTCCCCAAAACCCTGACAGGCTTCACTCAATATGTGAAGTGCAGCACTAGGGAGAATAAGATCCAGGACATGATGTATGCCAACGTGAAGGAGGCATACAGCTCCTCAGCCCTCCCTCCCCTGGGCACCTCTGACCACAACCTGATACGCCTTGTTCCCACATACAAGCCCGTTGTCAGGCGCCAGCCTGTCAACACCAGGACTGTACAGCTGTGGTCGGGAGAGGTTGAGGAGAGGCTGCAGGACTGCCTCCAGATCACAAACTGGGACCTGTTCACAGAGGATTTCGGGGAGGACGTAGAGGGCCTAGCGGACTGCATTACACTCTACATTAGGACTTGTGAGGAGAGCATCGTTCCCACAAAAAAGGTGCGCTGTTTCCCCAACAACAAACCATGGATAAATAAAAACATCAAAGCCCTATTAAACAGGAAGAAGAGGGCCTTCGTGGCTAAGGACAGGGAGGGGGTAAAGTCAGTTCAGAAGGAGCTGAAGGGAGAATTGAGGAGAGCCAAGAAGGGATACAAGGAGAAAATTGAGGGCAAACTTGAAGACAACAGCACCAGGGAAGTGTGGGATGGAATCACGGGACAGAAACAGGCAGGTCTGGACAAGGGAGGGGGGCAGGATTGTGCAAACAAGCTAAACCTGTTCTTCAACAGATTTGATGTGCCTCCCCCCACCCACACTCCACCTGCCGGGAGAGTGTCCCAGTCAGCTGCCCAAATACACATCCAGGCCAAGAAAGGACGTCCCGCCACCCCCCACCCCCTGTGCCCTCACACCCAGGACAATGACTACAGGCCAGTGAGCACTGATGGGCGTCACATGTCATGAAGCTGTGATTTGCACCTCTTAACCTCTCTCTGAGGCTGACTGGTTCTTGTTCCGGTGCCCAGAACCTGCCCTCAGACCCATGGTGAGTGTCAGTCCTGCAGAACCCCCATGGTGAGTTCCCTGGACCCCTGCAGTTCGCGTACCAGGCCAAAATCGGGCGTGGACGATGCCATCATCTACCTGTTGCACAGGGCTTATTCACACCTGGAGAAGCCGGGCTGCACAGTGAGAGTCATGTTTTTTGACTTCTCCAGTGCTTTTAACACCATCCGGCCCCTTCGGCTTGCAGATAAGCTCTCAGCCATGCAGGTAGACCAAGACCTGGTGGCCTGGATCACAGACTACCTTACGGGTAGGCCTCAATACGTCCGGCTGCAGGGCAGCCTGTCGGAGGTGGTGACGAGCAACACCGGCGCCCCCCAAGGAACTGTACTGTCACCTTTCCTGTTCACCCTTTACACCACTGACTTTAGCCACAACTCTGGAACATGTCACCTCCAGAAGTTCTCGGATGCCCCCACCATCGTGGGCTGCATCAGCGAGGACGATGAGGAGGAGTACAGAGGTGTGGTTAGGAGCTTTGTCAGTTGGGCCGAGGAGAATCACCTCCAGCTCAACACTGGCAAGACCAAGGAGCTGGTAGTGGACTTCCGACGGAGCAAGAAGCCCCCGAGGGCCCCCAACCCCATCACCATCAAGGGGAGGAAGTCGAGATGGCAAGCTCATACAAGTTCCTGGGAGTGCACCTGAACAAGAGGCTGGACTGGACAGACAACACAGAGGCCCTCTATAAGAAAGGACAGAGCAGATTGTACTTCCTTAGGAGGCTCAGGTCCTTCGATGTGTGCAGCAGGCTGCTGAGGATGTTCTACCAGTCCGTGGTAGCCAGCGCACTGTTCTTTGCCGTGGCCTGCTGGGGTAGCAGCACCAAGGCTGGGGAGACTGACAAACTCAACAAGCTGGTGAGGAAGGCTAGCTCTGTTGTTGGCCAAAAACTGGACAGCCTGGAGGCAGTGGTGGAGAGGAGGATGAGAGACAAACTGTTGACCATCCTGAATAACCCCTCCCACCCCCTCTATGATGAGCTGAGACAGATGGAGAGCACCTTCAGCCACAGGCTCATCCAATTCAGATGTAGAACGGAGCGGTTCAAGCGCTCCTTTCTACCAGCAGCCATCAAACTGTATAACAATGAACATTGAACACTGACACTCTCTACTGCTGTACCTACCCTACATTCTTTGTACATCTCACTGCTGCCCCGATTGCTACTGATTTCATATCTCATATTTTTGTTCTCTTTTTTTTCTTTTGTTTTTCTTAGTACTTCAGTACACTGGTATGCGCTGTCTATCTGGTGGATTTGCACTACCTCTAGTATTTTTTAAATTTAATTTAATTTTTTAATTATTGTATTTAGCATCTGGTATTCGATATACTATGATGTTCTGTATGTCTGTATAGCTGCTCGGTTTTTACTCTGGTTTTTAAATATATTTATTATCCAGTATGCTGTTATGTCCTGTATGTCTTGTGTGTTCTTTCAGTCCTGTACCATTGCTGCTGTGACAAACCAAATTTCCCCCCCCGGGATTAATAAAGGCTATTCTATTCTATTCTACCTCCTAGTGGCTGTGTGAGAAGGGGTGGTCGCCCACAGTGCCTGTCTTTTTGAAGGCTGCCCGGCGGTGTTTGCTGTTCTATGTGCCACAGGTAATATTAACAATTTCCTGGCAAACAGCAGGGGCACAATATACACACAGCCGCAATCTTTTTTTCTTCTTCTAACAGCTAAAAATCCTTTTCCCTGGTCAATGATTCACAGCATATTTTCGGCAGTGGGGTATCTGTGCAGGATGGAATGACTCACGCACCTTGGTACTGCATGAACATACAAAAATGGGCACGTTATAAATATGTCAATCACATTCATATTCATATCAAACATGCTGTGAGCTGAGTTAAACTTCCTCACGTGAAAAAGGGCTAAAATGAAAATAAACTTCAAAATCAATCCCTCCCAACTAATCTGCCGACAAAATGGGATGGAAATATATTAATCACATTCAGCCATTAAAGATTATTATTCCAATCCTGCAATGTGAAACAACACATGAAAAGAGAGACATTTCAGATGTTCAACATGAGGGATCAAATGCCATGATTCTAAAAGCAGAAGATACGGTAGCAATGATTTATATATGAGGAAATCATTTGTGCTCTAATGCACCACAAGTTACATTTTCAGTTAAGTTTCAAAAAAAGGAAATAGCCATTCCCTGTCCTGCTCCACCAAATATACTGCAGCAGTCTAAGATCCCTGGAGATATAGAGACCTGGAGGTCCCTATGCAGATATGTTAAACAGGTTCACATGTGTACATATGGTATGCCAATAGTGTGTTTTTACAATAATGCCAGAACAGCAGACCTTGTAACTGTCAAGAAATATAACACAAAGTAGGAAATATAACACAAAGTAGGGGGTAGACATCTCATAATGATTATATGCCAATCAGGCATTTTGTGTATTATAGGTGCATTAATAAAAACAAAAAAATAAGGTATTTTCTGTTGTCTGAATTGCTTATTTAATACCATAGATGATGACAATCTGATGTCATTGTCACTTGGCACCATTACCATAGAGATCACCTTGCACGGATCTGAATTAGAGGGATTTAATGCGCATGGGCCTGAACCGAAGGGCTGCGGTCCATAGTTAGAAAGGCCAGTGCTGGACATAGAGAAGTGCCCAGGAGATACACCCTACACCCCAGCCAGACCCCTCCGCTCCGCCTCCTCTGGCATGTCTCATCCCTTCGGGCACCCGGCAGCCACTCCTCACGGTCTCGCCTCTCTGTCCTGACCCTCGGTAGTGGAATGATCTTCCGCACTCGGTCAGCACCGCGGAATCACTGGCAATCTTCCGCAAGAGACTAAAAACCCACCTCTTCAGACTCCACTACCACTGACTCTATACATTAATTAAGAGCATCTGCTAAACGCAGTAAATGCGAATGTAAATGAGATGACTCTTTTGGCTCTCTCTTGGAAATTGGCTCTCTTCAGATGGCCTTAAGTCCTGAGACCAATTCATAGAGTTGCATTTCCAATTTATAACACAGGGGGAACACTCGTACCAATTGCTCATTGTTTGTTTTTGAATTTGTTTTAACAGCAACGACAGCAATACTAATAATAGCAATAATACTTGTATATATTTATTCTTATTCTTATAATAATTATAAATAATTATATGCTACGATAGTGAATTTCCTATTGCTGATAAGGAATACTTGCAACCTTCACCTTCGACGCGAATATTACAGTTGGAGCGCAACTTGCGCGAACAAGTGTGCGTAGCTGAGAGAGAGAGAGAGAGAGAGAGAGAGAGAGATATATATATTGCCCTCACATTGCACTTTACAGTTAGATGCGGGCTGCTGTCGCCGAAGTAGCGGATCGCTTTTTCAAAGGGAACTTTAACGCACTGGATCCGAAGGTCCGTCTCTCTCTCGTGAGCAGTTCGGAGCTGTCATGGATGTTGTGTCTGGATTTACATTCCTAATTATTTTCCCGTTCTGTCTGCATACGAACAGCCTTTATATCGCTAGTAGTATAGGTACGTGGGACCTTTTAAAATATACTCGTACTTTAGAGTATTTTGAGTGTGAATTAACTTATCTGCTACCTTAATCTCTCCAATGGGAATAGGTTTGCCGTTATTTCCAATGCAATTCTTATTCAGCTGTGTATATTTTGTATGTTCAGTAGATATGTCTCAAAAATATATTCTCAAGGTTCAGCTGGAGGAAATATTGCCAATTTATGTCTAATCATCAGTTTAGTGCCGTCTCCTATCGTTACAGTAGCAAAATGATGTGCAACTGTGCGCTTTGTGCATGATTCATATTTCTGGAAATTCTCGCAAAATAGATCACACTTAACAATACTTCACAGTTTCGATATTTTTACGAAATTACAGGATATGCTTGCTGTTGGCGCATACTGTACATTCGTGAATATTAATGTAATTGATAGAAGAGGGATGTCATTCGATGCAAACAAAGACAACGGCTGATATGAATTCGCAATAAGGCTCGCATAATTATGAAAGGCAGTTCATATACATATTTATACATGTATATCTAACGTGATCTAAATGACATATTCGTTGAGAGTAAAGGCTCGTGCCCTGGAGGACGATAGCTGGTATCCTTCATATTATTTTAATTAATGTTTGAAGAGGATAATTACCTTTATGCTTTAAAAGGAGGAGCATGTGTGTATGTATAATCTTCTTCTCTTCTCTAAAGAAGTGCTATTTTAAAGTGATTTATCGGACAATTAAAAGTCTAAAACGGGTTATAAGAAAAATAAACTGCAGTATGTTGCCAATTATAAGCTTAAATTATAAGTTAAACAGTAAACTCTTGTGTATCGTGTATTTAGTCGAGGATTGATTTAAATCCTAATAATTAATCCTAATAGAGGATATGCAGAACTACAGCATGAAGACACTAAGTTGTTGCCCCTTGCTCCTAATGTGTTTTCCTGTCGTCCGTCCTGTCTCGACTTTCAGAGGGTGAAATGTACACAGGCACAAAAAAGAGAGGGTGTCGTTATGGCTTGGAATGTTTTCTTTTTAAAGTTTTTGCTCTGCTGTCAGTATCTTCGGTCCATATGGATAATATTTAATATTGAATTGTATTGATTTATTAATTGTGTCATTTAATTATTTATTTTACCTCTGCATATGTATATTTTTCTTGTACAAAGTTATAACCAAATTTGGGGGAAGAAAACAGTGTCAAACTGTAAGTGAAGAAACCCCCCGCCCCAAAAAAAACATTTCAGCCGGTAATTCAATGATTATGTGTGCGTGTCCGTTTATCTGTTTTATTCATTATTTATGTCGGTGTCTTTAAAGTCAGTTCAGATGTCTTTTAACTGCGAAAGGTTTCACGAGTTTTCGTGAAAAAAAATCTTCGAATGATACTAAGTAGCCTAATGACCGCACGGTCCACAAACAAAGCTTAACAAACAAAAGTCTGCTGATGACTTTTGATCTGACCTGACCTGATCTGGCCTTAACAAACCACTGTTTGTGAATAGAATCTTTACAGCACATCCTCGGGGAATATGGAATTGTAAAGCCGGTGAGTACGGACGCTGAGGGCAGGTTCCTGTCGCACGCTGTATCAGCCGGGCGGATGAGCGGCCAGCTCCACAGGCGTTGGAGGAGGGAGGCGACCGAAGAAGAGCGCCATGCGAGGCCAGGAGAAATGCTGTTCTACAACGTCACCGTCTTCGGACGGGAGCTCCACTTGCGTCTGCGGCCCAACTCGCGACTGGTGGCGCCCGGAGCCCGGGTGGAGTGGCAGGAGGATGGCGAGGTGACACGCACGGAGCCCATCGTGGGAAACTGCCTCTACGTTGGCGACGTCGCGGACGTGAAGGGCGCATCGGTCGCAGTCAGCAATTGCGACGGATTGGTGAGTATCTACATTTTAAATATTTAGCAGACGCTCTTTTCCAGAGCGATTTACACGATGTGAGAGCGACTTACAAAATGTGTTCTAAAAGCCGAGTCTGCACCGCAAGCGTCGCAGCAGCGCAACAAGGTGCCTCTGTGCCCACACTGGGTCAGTCAGGGGTCGTGTTAAGGCTCGGTTTAAATCTCTGTGTTCCTAGCAGTATGCAGCGGGAATGCATAGTCTCACGTTTTTAGATGATCGTTCATAAGTGAACACTTTGTGAGATACATTTTTCCTCGTTGGTTAGTTGGATAACATTATGTTAATATGGGAAAGTTCAAAGCAATGGCCCGAGGTGCTACCAAAATAATGCTCTGTGTTGATTTAATGAAACTAGCAACACTCGCTTGGAGGAAAATATATGTTCACTTTATCACAAGAGGGCAAGGGCATTCTAAACGCACTTTTCAAAAAAGTAATCATGTATTTTCCTGCAACCGAGTATTGCTCCTTTCATTTGATGTATTCGTTAAAGAAAAACACATTTTACTGTTACTTGTTCCTCAAGTCATATATGATCTTGTCCATCCTCATGAACACTGGTATTTATGCACTGTTGATTCCCCTTACCTTTCCCCTTGTCCGTGTAGTCTTACTAACTAGCAAACGACCTTGCTAGGTAACTGTTGTGTCTAGTCGCTAAACTACGCACACACGGTTCAATGATGTTTTAAACGTTAGTAAAGAATACCCGACAGGGATTTAAAAAGATGGTTAGATGGTCTTTATTGGAACTTCACGGAAACGTACTGCCACCTTTCTCCTGCTCCGTAAGTAGACGGTGCTTGACTGACATAACCAGTCAATCTCAAATCCAATCACTAAACAGTATACCTTTTAATGACTACCCAACCAGAACATAGCATTCATTTATAAAACATTATGGGTGTTTTAACACCACAGTAACGTTAACGTTAAGTTCTGACTGACCGGACAGATTTGCTGTTATCATTAGCTTTGACGTTAAGTAAGAAAAAACAGCAGACCTGCGTTCGCTTCTGGTGTAGATTTCCCTATCTGCATCCATTTTAATAAGTGTGATTTGCTGCGACGCGTGCGCATAGATTAGTCTTAAATGTACATTACTACCCTGTGGAGCACTGCTGGCTATATCCGTGATACTTATTCTCAACTTGGTTTCAATGTCAATGGATTTTTATAAATGTGCCAACTGCATTATTTGTGCATTCCTCTGGCACAATAATTGTGTAGGGAACGCCACTGACATTGATTGTAATGGAGAAGTTATTTTATACCCACTGTAACCACAGGTAACACGTGTGCAAGCCTTTGTTTGTGTGCATGCCTGTGTGTGAGTGTGTGTGTGTGTGTGTGTGTGTGTGTGTGCATGTGGGTGTGTATAAACACACATCATCTGCACAAATGGCTAATAATCCCCAAGGCTCAGTCACCCAGACAGGAGTTGATGGCGGTGTTAACATGAGGGGAGGGCTATAGACTTTCTTTGGCTTCTTTTCACTTCAGGTTTTCAAAGTAATTTCTTCTCTTTGATCCTGAATCCCTGTTTGATGTGCAGCCGCCTGCTGTTGGTCTCTCTCCTTGGTGGCTCCCTCTCGATTTCTTGGCCTGAAGTGCCCAGTGAACCAAACAGACGTAGGAGGCAAGACAGCTGGATCTCCTACTTTCAAATTCAAACTCAAACTGGAATTGTGCTTCATTGGCACATCTTCACAATATACAACATTTCCAAGGCAGTGCTACATGGAGTGCTACAGCAATCCCTAATTTATGTAGCCCTTTTTTCCAAGGAACCCAAAGCACTTTACAATGATAGGGGCAACTCACCTCAACCACTACCAATGTGCAGCACCCACCAGCCATAGTGCGCCAGTACAAACTCACTATACATCAGATACACAGTGGAGAGGCAAGGAATTAATTAATTCCATATATGTATATATACTGTCTTGGTTGGGAATTTGGCCAGGACACAGGATTAACACCCTACTCTTTTTCAGAAAGCACCATAGGATCATTTATGACCACAGAGAATCAGGACCTTAATACCATCCCATCCAAATGACAAACATGTAGTCCCGTGTGATCGAACCCAAAACCTTGGCATTGCATTTACATTTACATTTACATTTTAGGCATTTAGCAGATGCTCTCACCCAGAGCGACTTACACAGTTTTATATTTCTTTACATACAATCCATTTATACAGCTGGATATTTACTGAAGCAATTCAGGTTAAGTACCTTGCTCAAGGGTACAACAGCAGTGCTCCACCTGGGAATTGAACCAGCGACCTCTGAGTTACAAGTCCAGTTCCCTAACCATGACACTACACTGCCGCCTTAGAGAAGAGAAGCAGAGGCAAGCAAAAAATCATATCCAGACACAAAAAGGCAGCCAATATATATATATGGATGGAACGATCACCCCTCGGGCTCTGGGCTTCATCAGCTTCCCATGGCTTCTCCAGCGAACTTTGTGCCATTTTGTGATCCGGTGTCCTTTCTTTGTCCTCTTCTGCCAATTTCATTTTGCTTACCGGTGGTCAGGTTCAGCAACTGGGGAAAACATGCTCCTCACACAGTTCATTTCATTCTTGGATTTCTTTTCCATATCGGTCTTCAAATCCCCTTTCCATAAACTTTTCCTATAGTCATTCCATTTAAACATCCACCTGTTCCGTTTCCCGTTTCTCGTCAGATGAGAATTTCTAAACTTCATTACTCTTCTCTGTCTTTTTAACTTTAGTGATGGAGATGGACTCACCACATCAGGAGATGGTTGGGTGTTCAACCAGGCTTCCTCAGCCATAATCAAGAGACCCTCCTCAACACTGTGGTCCCACCACAGTTCATCCTCCGCATACTGTTTCTCCAGTTCACCTCCAAGGTCAAACCGGCTGAGGACCATCGCTCCTACTTCGATTCCACCATCTGGTCATCATCTCTTGTCAGCTCCACTGGCTGCAAGATC
This sequence comes from Aldrovandia affinis, assembly GCA_029706075.1. Taxonomy (NCBI): domain Eukaryota; kingdom Metazoa; phylum Chordata; class Actinopteri; order Notacanthiformes; family Halosauridae; genus Aldrovandia; species Aldrovandia affinis. Next base: position 312,879 of record JAINUG010000204.1, on the reverse strand, counting down.
TCCACCTGGGTGCTAGAGTCTTTTACAATGGGCATACGGGTCACACATTCAAATTCCTCACTGACCCTTTCCAGTTGATCCTGTTGATCAATCAGAGTTTTGGTCAGGAGGGCTGCAGAGGTGGTTTGGTGCAGTTCCTGCAAAGCAAAAATCTTCTCTTGTTGTTTTAACACAACGGTCTTCACCTGCTCCAGCTGTGTCTCTAGCTCCCGCCTTCTCTCACGCTCTTGCTCCGCTTGGCTCTGGAGTTGCTCTGCCTCAGACGCAAGGGCTTCCGCTGCTCTCCTCAGCTCCAGTCTGTAGGCCTCGACACGCCTCACCTCATCGCCAAGAGAAGCTTTGGGATTCTCCAGCTCCACAGCCATGTTCCCAATCTTCCTCAGGGAGTTGCGGTGCTCATCCAGCAACTTCTCCAGGGCCACCAGGTGGCCTTTGTCCTGTCCAGCTCAGTCTGGGCACTCTTCAGCTGTTGGACCTCCTTGAGGGTGACTCGCCATCGGTCCTCAACCAGGGCCGCCCGCCAGGTGACAGGTATCTTCTCCCATCTTTCTCTAGCCAGGAGAAGATTTTTGGATACAACATCCACTCTGGGTTCAAAAGCTCCATATCAGAAAAATGATCCAATTGTACTACCTCCTCATGCCTATAGGTGATGCCCTCTGCCCGCATTCTCCACCATATGTGGTGTCCCTTGGGCTGGGGCGACACGCACAGACTTTGTAGAGGGTGTAGGCAAGTTAAATAACCCGGAGGAGGCAGTATTACAAACAAAATGATAATTTAATATACAAATTCTGACAAACACAAGGGTGGGGTCTTCAAGGGAATTCAAACACAAAGTTCACAATCCTTATCTTTGTCATTGTCCGTAATCCGTAGTCTAAATCCAGGTCAGTTCCTCACACAGTCCAAATCGATAACAAAGCAGGGTCCTCAAACAATCCAATTCAAAACAAAATCCAAACAATTCTCTTCCAAACAATTCTCTTCCAAACAATTCTCTCCCAATCTCTCTTCCAATCTCTCTTTAATTCTCTCTTCAACACTCTCCGCAACCACCAACCTACTCCTTCCCAGTGTGATAGGAGTTGGTCCCTTAAATAGGCCTCCGAATGGCCTTCAGCTGTCCATAGTCCCAATCGCTTGACTTCGTTCAGGTGTGGGACTGCAGGCTGCTGGGAAATGAAGTTTTATCCTCTCCCAAGTATTAAAGGGCCAGGCAGCCTTTTTCTCATCCTGCCCCTTGGGATGCCACAATACATTTTTGTATTTGTTTATGCAAAGTGCAAACTTCATACTTGAAATTATGCTTGAAAACTTATCACACCTACAAGCATTGAATGTTAAATAAAGTTGTGTTTGAATATCTGCATATACTCAGCTGTTTTCCACGTACAAATGATCATTTAAATATCATTATCGAAGTATTTGGTCAACATATCATGGTAATTATTTCTGGCCATATCATCCAGCTCTAGCGTGCATCTTGTGCAAGACTGCATGGAGTGCCAGAGTGCTTGTGATAGCTAGTCAATCGCAGCATTGTCAGAGAAGTACATTAGGCATGGTTTCAGTCAGTTTAGCCTGTAAATAAAAGATGCTGCCATTTCATTCAAGTTTGAAGATTTAGACCAGATTGACGCAACACAAATTGACAGATAATTATCGGCCACTGCCATTGGTAAATTTGATCTTATCGGCCGATTGCAGTCAACAAGGCAAATATTGGCCGATACTGATAGTCCGATATATTGGTGCACCTCTAATATAAATTAAATTAAATTCAATACAATGACATGCTGTGTATTTTTTGAATTGCCTGTTTTGCCACACATTGACATTGCTTGAATTTACATTTAATAGGCAGCTTGTTTACTGTGATGGGAACTGGTGAGTGTGCCCATGAACAGCTTTCTTTGCCCCTCTAAAACACTATGTGATTTTCTATGTGCTGAAATATGAGGAATACATGGGGGAGAGTGGGGGGGGTCACGAGAGAAGTGTGGATGGCTCAGGAGTGGAGATGGGAGGTTCTGGGATCGTGAAAATTGTTTGTGGTGCAGTTTTTCAGTTGCCCGCTGAACCTGTAATCACACTTACTCCTCCTGCAGCGTGACTCCACACGGGGCTGGATTCTCATTGCTCAAACCTTCCCTTTCCCAAGGTGTAGAAGAGTCAGAATAAATATGAACCATACCCCCAATTTTGTTTATTTTTAGTTCATTTCTTTTTCATTTGTTTCAGATTCTTTCCAGTTTTACTCTCAATTTGGTAGCCAATTACACCCTCTATTTCTTTCAGTTTACCCTCCTCCATGAGCCCGCCACTCGTCCTTGGAGTCAAGCCAGTTTTTCCTGTACAGGGACACCTTTGTGATTCTCGGTGAGCCCATGCTGGCACACCCTCCACCCTCCGGAGCGGTCTGTCAATTGATGTCATGGGGCTCTTGGCCAGAGCTAGACTGATGCAGCCAGGTTTTGAACTGAAGCTGCAGTAGGTAACTTGCATTTAGGGGCGAATGCTTTGACCGTTACACCACCCGAGAGAGAGAGAGAGAGAGAGAGAGAGAGAGAGAGAGAGAGAGAGAGAGAGAGAGAGAGAGAGAGAGAGAGAGACAGACCTTAATTATAGATTCAACAGCAGAGCATGTAGTGTTCTCAAGGAGACAGTTACCCTGAGGAGTGTTTACAGTGAGTTGGTGTCCCACAGTAGTTTGAAGGAAAAATAGGTGGGTTTAGAAGCACAGTGTCAGCATTTAAGGACATGCCTAGTACCGTGTGGCCACAGTGGCCTTTCAGGTAAAATAGCATAGCATATAACACAACATGATATAATAGAATAGAATGTCGTATATATACAGGTAACTACCAAACTGAAACACTTGAGTAAATGAAGGGTTCTGGTGGCTCTGTTATGGTGTGGGGTGTATTTTCCTTGCATGGTTTAGGTCCACTAAGGTGCCAAAAAATACAAAAGTCATTCTGAGTGATCAACTTCATCCTATGGTGAGGCATTTCTATCCTGATGGGAGTGGTCTCATTGAGCACGACAATGCCCCCATCCACAGGGCACGAGTGGTCACTGAATGGTTTGATGAGCATGAAAATTATATAAACCATATGCCATGGCCGTGTCAGTCACCAGATCTCACCCCAATTGAACACTTATGGGAGATTATGGAGTGGCGCCTGAGACAGTGTTTTCCACCACGATCAACAAAACACCAAATAATGGAATTTCTCGTGGAAGAATGGTGTTGCAACCCAGAATCTATGCTAAGGCGTACTGAAGCTGTTCTGGTGGCTCTTGATGGCCCAACACTCTATTTAATACTTTTATTTTTTTCCGACTTACCTGTATATATGTACAGTATATTGTAAACCTGGGGTGTTGGGTTTCAGCCCCGGACTTCCCATTATGGTGCGGGAGTGAAGCCAGTGGGCAACTATGTATCGACCCTCCACTACCACCCCTCGGTATGCCTCCGGGCAGCTGCCACGCATTCCCCCCCTCAGCTCTGACCGGGAGGGAGGGGTGGCCTGACACCACAGGGCATCTCTCCAGGAGAGGGCATTGGGTATGCATCAAATTTAGAAATGTCATTCAATTTACGAAAATCGTTGCAGAACCGGATCGTTCCGTCCGGTTTGGGAACCAACACGATAAGGCTGCACCACTCGCTCTGTGATTCCTCGATGATTCCCGCAGCCAACATTGTCTGTACTTCCTTCCTAACGGCTTCTCTCCTCACCTCAGGAATACGATATGGACGCAAGGTTACCTTCTTCCCGGGTTCCGTGTCAATGTGGTGTTGAATAAGCTCTGTGTGTCCTGGCTCGTTTGAGTATACATTGAGGTTGCAGCTGACCAGCTCTCGCAGCTTCTGCTTTTGGGCGGTGCTCAGCTGCTCCACCAGTGGCACTTCCCCGGGAGTGGTAACTGGAAAAAAAGGTTTTGGAGATGCAGAATACAGAACCTCCCATGCAGTCCATTTCTTTAAGAGTACTCTATTCCCTGGCTGAAATTCTCACAGCTGTGCCCCCCTATTGTACACACGCACACCTGAGCCGTCTGAGCTTCCTGCATGTGCTCGCGCACTAGGGGCCATAATGTTGCCATCCGGTTTCTCAGCTCTTCCACATGCTCCACCAGAGTGCGATGGGGAGATGGCTGTTGCTCCCAAGCTTCCTTCGGCAAGTTGGGTCGTCAACCATACAGGAACTCAAACGGTGAGAATCCGGTCGATGCCTGAGGCACCTCTCGGTTGGAAAACAGCAGAAATGACAGGAGCTGGTCCCAGTTCTTACCATCTGCCTCCATCACTTTCTTCAGCATGCTTTTCAGTGTATGGTTGAATCGCTCCACCGTAACTGGTTAATTTTCATCATTTTGCAGAAGTCCTTCATTATTTTGGATATAATCGGTGTACCTTGATCAGTTAAAATTTCATTTGGCATGCCCACTCGGGAAAACAACAACACTAACTCTCGCTCAATTCCTTTTGTGGCCATGGCTTCTGGATATTTGGTAGCATAATCAATAATTACCAGTATGTACTGATACTCCCTGCTGCTCTTGGGTAGGGGCCCGACCCGGTCCATGGCTATCCTACTGAAAGAAGTAGAGATGATTGGCAGCGGAATCAGTAGGTTATGAAAGAAATGGCTTTGGCGCCACCTGCTGGCACTCCGGACAACTTCGACATAAATCTTCCACTGCCCTCTTCACTCCCGGCCAGTGAAACCGTGTTCTTACCCTCTCCAGTGTCTTTTCCACCCCCAGATGGGCCCCCAGAACATGGGTATGGGTGAGTTGTAAAACAGCTTGCACAAAGGTCTGAGGTACTAATAATAATTCAAGAGGTTCACCATTCTTCATTACAACTTCATATAATAATTCTCTCTTTAAGGCAAAATGCGGAAAAGTTACCTTGTTTATCCCCTCAAGTGGTGCTCCATCCACTATGGTGACCTGCTGTAGGGCATTCTTCAGATTTGGATCTTCTAGTTGTGCTGTACTAAATCGGCCAGTCAAAGAAGCGGACTCTGGCGACACCTCAAGGTCCAAAGGGAACATTTTGGCTAGACTCACCTCACCATCATTTTGGTTTCCGTCTGCGCTCCCGGACTCAGACAGGGGCTCGGTGGAGGCGTTGGGGTCCACTTCCTGAAATCCACACAACCTTTCTTCCCCATTAGTTTTTCTTAGTTTTTCTTTTTTGTGTGTTTACTTTTATTTTGTTCCCTTTTTCCTGCATCCCCCCTAATACCTGCCCACAGCCTGGCGAACATCGGGCAGTCCCTCCCTAGGAGTACAGGGACCGGCAGATTAGATACTACACCAGCCTACCCCATGTATTGTCCCTCTGTGGTCTGGACGGTGCCTGGTTGGCTCTCCAACCAGGAAAATTCAGGCTGGACCAGGGTCACCATGCTGCCGGAGTCAAGAAGCGCTGTGGTGTCTTTTCTGTTGGCCCTTATTGGAGTGATTGGGGAGGGGCTGCCTTCATGAGCCCAGCAGGACGTCAGTAGCCCACAAGGTTTCCCAGGTGTGGTTTCACTGAATGCTGAAAGCATTGGTACATCACGTTGAGGGCAGCTCCAGGACAAATGTCCCATCTTACCACAGCCATACAGTCATAACACTTTCGTTGGTCCACATCCAAAAAAGGGCGTAGTCTCGGGGGGCTGTCATGGTGCGTGTCGTCATCTTTGGCGGAAACCCAGGAAGCCCCGTCACTCTTCTTTCTTTCTTTAGGGCGCGCTGCTGGTTCTGGTTTTTGGGGTTGGCTGCTGTGCAGGACTTCCAGAGCTGCCTAATGCCCTTCAACCAGCTCCATAAGTTGGTTGGCACTCTGGGGATTAGCTTGGCTAGCAAATGTTTGGGCTTCATAGGGAAGGGAACGCAAAAATGTATCAATGGCCATTCTCTCTAGAGGGCTCAGTCAATTTTTGGTTATACGAATATGCATTGGTGACCTAGGGGATATAGTGGGATCATAACTCCAGTCATGACATTTTTGGGCTTGGCTAATTAAAGTGTGACCATATTTCCTTTTTCAGAACGTTGTAATGTTTGGCTTGTTCCGTTGTTAAATCCTGATAGATCTTTTGAGCTGTCCCAGACAGGAAGGGGGCTATCAAACTAGCCACTCCTCTCGGCTTGCCGTTCGCTCAAACCTCTGCAAGTACGCTTCGATGTCGTCATTCTCCGTCAGCTTTACGATGAACATGCTGGCTGTCACTCGGGGACGGTGTGCTGCCGTGGCTTCCGCTACGGTCAGATGCCTAATCTCCGCACGCAGGAGTGCAGTCTGCTGCCGCTTCAAGCAACTCACGGTTCATCGCTTGCTGCACGATATTCGCTTCCACGAGTTGTTTAACTAGCGCTTCCATTTTCCTTTGTATTTGCTTTTAGTTATTGCTGCATTCTCCACCAACTGTAGCAGGAACCGGGGTGTTGGGTTTCAACGCCACCAACGAACAATAACAAAACCAACATAAAAGGGTAAATAAGGAAACAGGAGGAGTTTCTTTGGGGAAATGCGGGGTAAATGGGGAAGCAAACACATTCCGTCCGTAATCTGTTCTCGTTATCCTTGTCCAAAATCCAAAAGTTGCAAATCCAAGTCCGAGTCAGGTGTGCCCCGTCAGTCCCAGACTTCCCATTATGGTGCGGGGGTGGAGCTAGCGGGCAACTATGTATCACCCCTCCATTACCACCCCTCGGTATGCCTCCTGGCAGCTGCCACAATATATATATATGTGTGTGTGTGTGTGTGTGTACGTGTGTGTGTGTGTGTGTGTGTGTGTGTGTGTGTATAGTTGATGGAGGCCTGTATTTTTCAGAGCAGCAGTACATTCTTGAAAATGAAGTTGGATGATGTCTGGATACCTTTCTTCATTGCAGAAGTGTGGATTAGTTTGTCTGTTTCTGTAGAGAGGAGGTGTTTTAACAGGACCTGTGTGAGTAGTTTACTGGTTGGATCTCATGTTATTACACTCTCGAATCTTATTTTCCCAAAAGCTATTTTTTTATTCTTCACTTTTGGCCATTTTCCTGGCCATGCCAGTGTCATGCTAGTGCTCGTGCCAGTGACTGGCAACACCACAAGGTGGCTCGTAATTGGCTGTAGCAGTGCCCAGGAAGGGGGTTATTGGGCAGGGCTATCCCTGCCTCGCTGCACAAGGGCAACTCCGGTTGCCTGCAGTCTGCCTGCGCCAGCTGCACATAAAATGACCTCCTTCAATGCAGTGACTGCGCAGCTGAAAAGGTGTGGCACCTGACAGTACATACACTTTAGGAAAGAGCGGATTCTATTCAGTGTTGTCCACTGTTTACATTAGTAAATGTAATATAAGGGAAAAATAAAGGTAAAATAATGAAAATTGTTGCAAAAAAAAAGGACCGCTTAAAGCAGTTTTATTGACGAAAATGGACACTGCATTTGATACATTTCAACTCTGCCTTGGAGTCCGGGGACAGGCAAAAGGGAAAGGTGAAAGAAGAGAAGTGTTGATAGGGAGGTGGAGGAATGAAGTAGAGTATACTTGTAGAGTCATTTGGTTTGGCAATTTGAGGAAATAGTGCAAGGGATTGTACATTTCTCTTCAGAATCTTTGTTTTAACTCCAGTGAACATACACACAGTGTATATATTGTGGTAACTGGCTGAAGGAAGTCTGGGGGCTGGTATTTGAGGGGTGGTATGTGAAGTAGCTAGCTCAACTCCCATGCCTTGAAAGGGATTATGAGCAGAAGAGCTACACCTGATGCTCCTTTACCGGAGTGGACCGGGGGAAATAAAAGCACCTGTGGAGTGCAAATATGTAATATTTTTTAAAGTAATCAAAATAAATTTCTAATATGTTTAGAATAAAATATGTTTCAAATTTCTGCTTTGTATGCAAGGTTTTGTTATTGATCATAGCTGTGTGGAAACCCCACACCCCTGATCCTGCCACAATATGTATAATATACACTGTGGTGTCCCCAGGGGTTGGGCGACACACACAGACCTTGCAGAGGGTGTAGACAAATTTAAGAACACAGAGGAGGCAGTATTCAAAACAAAATGATAATTTGTTATACTAATACTTGACAAACACTACACAAAACAAAGGGCAGGGTATTCAGGGGAATACAAACACAAAGTCCGCAATCCTTAGCTCGTTGTCAATGTCCGTAATCCAATTCCAAAATCCAGTTCAGTTCCGTAATCCAGTCCGTAGTCAATCCAAAGGGGGTCCTCAAAACAATCCAAGTTCATACACAGAAAAAACACACTCCATCACTCTCTTTCCAAATCCTGGCTGGTCAAAAGACTTCACAGGTATTCACTCTCCAAACACACACACAGCAACTCCTTCCCAAACACGTTCCCACTCCTCTCAAAGTGTGATGGGATTCAGCCCTTTAAATAGGCCTTGAAATGGCCTTCAGCTGTTCGTTAGTCCCATTGCCTTTACTCCGTTCAGGTGTTACTGTGGCCTGCTGGGAAATGTAGTGTTTTCGGCTCCCATTTGTTGAAGGACCCGGCAGCCATTTCCTTGTGCAGCCCCTGCACGCAAGTTATTTTCCACATTAGTCTTCAAATCCCCTTTCCATAAACTTTTCATACAGTCATTCCCTTTACTTTCACGCCCGTTCTTTCTCTTCAGGTGAGAACCTCTAGTCTTTTCCCTTTTAAACTTTATGGAAGGGGATGGACTCACCAGGTCAGGAGATGGTTGGGTGTTTTCCTCCACACCATGGTCCAACCATAGCTCCTTGTCAGCATACTGCTCCTCCAGTCCCCTTCCAAGGTCCTGCAGGTCGAGTGGGACTGAGGACCATCTATCCCACTCCGACTCCAACGTCTGGTCATCATCTCCTCCCAGCTCCGCTGGCTGCGAGACCTCCACCTGCGTGTTAGCGTCTTTGGTGACATGAACACACTTTGCACATTCCAGCTCTTCACTCACCCCTTCCAGTCGGTCTTGTAGGTCCAGCAGTCTCAGTTTTTACTTTCAGGACTTCACAAAAAGAATTCTCCGTGGCCCGCTGCTGGGCTTCTTTTTGGTCCAGCCTCTGCTTTAAGTCACGCAGTTGGTCTTTCAAAACAGGGAGCTCTTCCTTTTTCTTTTGTTCAGTCAGGAAGGCTGCAGAGGTGGTTTGGTGCAGTTCCTGCAAAACAAAAATCTTCTCTTCTTGTTCTTTTAGAACAAACTTCACCTCTTCCAGCTGAGCTTCCAGCTCCCGCCTTCCCTCGCTCTCCTGCTCCACTTGGCTCCGGAGTTGCTCCGCCTCGGACGCATGGTTCTCCGCTTCTCTCCTTAGCTCCGCCTCCTTCTGGGCGAGCCTGGTCTGTACATCCCCCAATGCCCTGGTATATTCCTCTTTAGCCTGTTCCTGGGCTTTCTGAATGTTCAGACCCTGCAGATGCTCGTCCTCCAACATCCTCGTTAGGTTTCTTACCTTCTCTTCGACCGCCAGGTTGTGGGCCTCTACCCGTCTCACTTCATCAACAAGGGATGCTTTGTCCTTCTCCAGGTCCCCAGCCATGATTCCCAGCACTCTCAGCGAGTCAGTGTGCTCCTGCAGCAATCTCCCAACGGCCACCAGATGGCACTCCTCCGAGTTCCCCAAATCAGCTTTCGTCCTGTACAGCTCAGACTGGACATTCTTCAGCTCATGAACCTCCTGGAGGGTGACTCGCCATCTGTCTTCAACCGTGGCCGCCCGCCTCTGGTTCTTCACCAGGTTTTCCTTCTTGTCACAACACAATTTCTCCAGTTTCTGGATCACTTCCTCTTGGCCCTTGATGAATGCTTGCGCCTCTCCCAACTCTGCCTCTAAACCAGCACATTTTTCCACTCCACTGGTATGCTGCTTTTATGGCCTACCTGGGATCTTTCCCTTTTCCCTAGGGGGCACCACCGAGCGGGAGTGGCCATTCTTCTTTTGGACTTTTCTCATCTCTTGTTGCCCCTTCAGGTTTCTCAACACCTTCTCCATTTCACCGATAGCCTCAGCAACGTTGGGCACCATTCCAGCCAAAAAGGAGCATTTGAGGGCTGGACTTGCCTGGAAAACCACTTTGAGGGACCGTTGGTGTGCTTTAGACAGATGCTTGGGACCCTCTGCCTCCAGCCAAGCCTCCATGTCTGGATCCATCGTCCAGTCCCCTTCCATCATGGAGTATCGCTTTCAAAAATCACAAACAAAAACAATTAATCCTGCTCACAGTTGCACTACCTCCTCTTGCCTATATGTGATGCCCTCTGCCCGCATTCTCCACCATATGTGGTGTCCCCAGGGGTTGGGCGACACACACGGACCTTGCAGAGGGCGTAGGCAAATTTAATAACACAGAGGAGGCAGTATTCAAAACAAAATGATAATTTATTATACTAATACTTGACAAACACTACACAAAACAAAGGGCGGGGTTATTCAGGGGAATACAAACACAAAGTCTGCAATCCTTAGCTCGTTGTAAATGTCCGTAATCCAATTCCAAAATCTAGTTCAGTTCCGTAATCCAGTCCGTAGTCAATCCAAAGGGGGTCCTCAAAACAATCCAAGTTCAAACACAAAAAAAACACACTCCAACACTCTCTTTCCAAATCCTGGCTGGTCAAAAGACTTCACAGGTATTCACTCTCCAAACACACACAGCAACTCCTTCCCAAACACGTTCCTACTCCTCTCAAAGTGTGATGGGATTCAGCCCTTAAATGGCCTTCAGCTGTTCGTTAGTCCCATTGCCTTTACTCCGTTCAGGTGTTACTGTGGCCTGCTGGGAAATGTAGTGTTTTTGGCTCCCATTTGTTGAAGGACCTGGCAGCCATTTCCTTGTGCAGCCCCTTGGGCTGCCACAACACATACATTGTGTCTTGTGTTGGAGCAATCTCTTTATTCATGTCGTGTTACAGGATGTAAATGACAGTCAGGGGTCTAATTGAGTAAACTTATTGACTGAATCATTTCAAAGAACAGGACACACTTTTAACTGAAATCCCTCCATAAACTGTACAGGCAGGATGTTGTGCTCTTGACACGGTGAGGCAGGATGTTGTGAGGCAGGATGTTGTACTCTTGACGTGGTGAGGCAGGATGTTGTGCCCAGGGATGTTGTGCTCTTGACGCGGTGAGGCAGGATGTTGTGAGGCAGGATGTTGTGCTCTTGATATGGTGAGGCAGGATATTGTGTTCTGGATGTGGTGAGGCAGGATGTTGTGGTCTTGACACGGTGAGACAGGATGTTGTGCTCTTGACCCAGTGAGGTAGGATGTTGTGAGGCAGGATGTTGTGCCCAGGGATGCCGAGGCTTGAACGGGAACAAAAGCATTCCCCCCACACGTGTGACAGTGTCACTTCCCTCCACCTTCTCCTGTAAAAATGATATATATACAGTATACAGTATATAGTATATTCTGGATTTCATGTGTCCCTCTCTTTTTACTTTTGTTTCTTTCTTTTCCCCCACCACCTCTTTCACTCCTCTTCGCTCTTTAAAACTGATGACCGAGGCATCTTTCACCCTGTCAGGCCGGCCATCTGTTCTGGTTATGTGATTACTACAGGACAGGATCATGCCTGCTCCTTACATTAAATACGTTTTTCCTGTGGATGGCATGGATACCCTCGCACACTCGATGTACAGGGAGTCTACCGGTGGCTCCCTAAAGTCACTGACCCCAGATCAGTTGTAATGGGGAAAATGTTGGGGAATCGCAGGGGTTATGTGGGATTAGAGTGCTTTAGTACACAGATCCAGCTGTGGCTGTCTATTAGAGGAGCTGCAGGAACACGGGATCAGTTACGCATTTTATTTCTTTGCACAAAAGAGGGCCTCCCTCTGTCCCTCATACTGTATGCATTCGCACACATGCCTACACATCCACATGCATGTTCACTCGCACACAAATTCATGCACACAGACACACACTGAGGCTGCTGTTGGGTTCCTATATTTGGTAAGACAAAAATCGCACCAAGGTGACCAACCATGTAGAAGGTAAAATGTCTCAGGGCGACAGCGAGGGGGGCGGTGGGGGGGTGCATTGTGCAGCGTAAGACGCCATTGACTGTAATGGAAGGCGACCATGTTTTAGTTAAATGTGGCAAAATATCTGTCAGTGCTGTGGGAACACTTGCTGTCTGCTAATGCAATGGTTGTCATTGAAGATTTTGTAATTTAACATTGCACTGTTAAATAAGAGTAGGTCATCCTTCAAAATGAGTGGCACTCTCTTCTGCCACTGCTGCTCTTAGTTGTTATGGTAAGAATGAGAAGTGTTAAAAAAATATATATATGTTTCTAGTACTGTACTTTGTGTGCGTCTTATTGTGTATGAGTGTGTGTAGATGCACGTTTGTGTGTGTTTTTATGTGTCTGGATGTGCGTTTGCAAATGTGTGTTATTATGCGTAAGCACAGTATATAGATGTGCATGTTGTGTGTCTGTGTCTGTATGTATGTGTGTGTGTAGTTGTGTTTGCCTGCAGGGTTGTGCATGTGTATGCATGTATGTGCACAGTGTCTAGTATCCATATTTTCTCCAAATTTGGAATGTTCAATTTCTATGCATTTTTGCTCTTTGCTGCCACCTACTCTGCCAATTCGGGAGAGGGCAGTTTCCTCCAAAGCACGTGATTTACTGCTTCAGTCTGCAGTTCACCTGTTAGGTTTGCAAAGACATAAGCCGGAGAAACCAGCCCTCCCTGGGTGATGTTGCTGGCAATTATGCACCACCCTTTGGTGCTGCCGGCCACAGTCAGCACTGGCATGATCTGATACAGTTTTCAGACCGTGAGGCCCATCCACATACCAGAACGATGCCTTAATAGGATGAGCCACACAGCAGTCCTATGTGTGTAGTTGTAGATGTCTATATCTAGTTGTAGTGTGTGTGTGTGTGTGTATTTGCATGCCAGTGTGTGTCTTTAAGTGTGTGCCTATGTGCATGCACATGTGTGTGTAGCGGTGATTACTGAGGTACGCTGGAGGGCCGGTTTTTGGTGGGGGGTTTTTCTATAAATGTATGTCTGATTTTTTTTCTGTTTTTCTCCCAATTTGTTAGCCAATTCTACCCTCTATTCCTTTCGATTTGCCCTCCCCCACAAACTCGCCGCCCGTCAAGCTAATACCCCGAGGCTGGCAATGATCCGAGACGGAACTCACACACCTGCGATTCCGAAGGGCTCCTGCCCAAGGCTTATGTAATTAACACAGAAACAACACTTTCAGCACTGCGGCCGGGGCCGGGGCCGGCTCTGCTTTACTGTGGGGGCCGTGACCGAGGCCGTTGTCCTGCATCCCAGTGAACCTGAGAGGCCCTTTGGTCCAATTAAAGGGCTACTCTCAGAAACACGATTGAAAGCTGATGAAAATGTACTGGTACTCTCAGAAACACGATCAAAAGCTGAAAATGTACCGGTGCACAGCTTATATTGTTTATACGCTATGCATTTACAGAGATCAGTATTTTTAACAAAGTGGTTCAGGTTGAGTACCTTGCTCAAGTCTACAACAACAGTGCCACATCTGGGATTTCGAATGTGCAACCTCTTGAGTTTAAAGTCCCCAATTCCTTTAGCACTACACTACGCTGCCTCCCAGTTGCAGGACATTTTCAATAGATTTGATTTTCAATAGATTTTTGAAAATCATACTGTCACACGCCACGTGACAAACCCTGGATGGGAACAGAGCAGTCTGGAGATGGAGTGGAGTTTGTTGGTCTACGGACCAGATTTTATTTTATTTTTTTCTGTCTCTCCCCCCAGACATGGGGAAGAGACAGTGGGAGTAGCAGGTTAACATATAACAAACACAACCACAAAATCTTCACCCTACTCGTCGCGAAGCTTTCGGGTAAAAACAACAAACTAAAATAACAAGCTAAAATAATCATAACTTTCGGGACACCGCGCCTCTTCGCCCCAGGCACACACATATCCAGTGACCTTTCAAGTGCTTCCCACCCATGCATACTGAGACACTCAAACTTTGCAGTTCGAGTTCTCTTTTCAACCCATTCATACAGAGACACTTGCCACTCCCCACAGTGAGAGTTCTCGGGCTGTTGCCCCGAAACACTCTCCACTGCCCGAGTGCGAGTTCTCTTTCAATCACACAAATAAAACCAAGGGCGAGAGGCGGACCCTCTTTCAGGGCGCCCTCTCGCTCTCTATCACGATCACACCAAGGGAGAGAGGCGGACACTCTTAGTGCGCCCCCTTTCCCTTTTTCCCAGACACACAAGAAGCACTCTACTCAGTCACTTTCGACAAACGCACACAAAACTCCACAAACATCAAACATCACTCCACAATACAACAATCCACAACAATCCACAACCATCCACAACACAACATACGTGCACGCGCACGCGCACACGCACACGCACACACACGCACACGCACACGCACACGCACACGCACACGCACACGCACACGCACACGCACACGCACACGCACACACCCATCAAGACAAAGACAAAAGACTAACTGATTCCCCACTCGCCCCACCTGCTCTTAAATAGGCTTCGTTTCTGCCTGGCTCAGGTGGGACTCGTGAGGCAATCACCCAATCATAATCATTCAACACTAAACTCACATTCTCACACAGACACCCAATCAGCCAATTGACTTCCATATCAATTGACTGATTGACACCAATTAAATAATAATTACATCAATTATGGCCTTTGGAGCAACCTTCCGGGCGACAGTTCACTCTCACACCCTGTGAGATTGCCAAACCTGCCCCCAGAAAGTCTCCCTGTTCCAAAGGCCTCCAAAACATGTAAACACACAGGCAACCATGCCACTCTCACATGGCCAAAACCGACGCCCTCCACACATACCATGGATAAGATGTGGCTTTCAGTAACAAATCTACACCAAACAGGCTTCCATTGTAAGAGTGGTTCATAAAGGTTGATGTGTCCAGCCGGACACTTACCTTGGTATGCAATTGTACCCTTGAAGGCTTAACGGATTTTCTTCCAAGGCATGTGGAAGAAAGCATTCCATTCATTCCCTTGCATGGCCTTAGGGAGCACTTTCCTCCTGTGGTTATCAATCAATCACTCAATCTTTATTTTTGTATAGCGCCATTTACAAACAGGTAAACAGCGCTTCACAATTGGCATTTTCCAGAGGGAATCAAAAAAACTGAAAACCATTGGAGCCAATGTGGGAGACACATTATTAAAAAATTATTCCCTGACCCCTTAAAAGGCGGTCGAGATGAACTCCTGGAAAATGGTGGGATACAGAGAAAAACAAAACAAATAGTCCTTGAGGCTCATGAGGCTTAACAGACCACCGGAAGGGCATTCTAGGTGTAGGGGTGGGGTGGACCTCATCCCTCCAGATACCAGGGCAGGGCGGGGAATGGAACCAGCAGCTAGGGTCTGGGCCAGCGGCATCCAGCTAACACATGGCAGGGGTGGGGGGTTGACTCTGGGGCAGGTGAGCTCCGGGCAGGTGCCACGAAGCCGGGGAGAAAAGAGGAAAGGTGCAATTATGACTATGATAAATATCACACCGGATCAGGGGAAAGAGTAGTGATAACACTTTTATCTTTATTGGTGGGGCTTCAGAAATCACTCCACATGACAGGCTAAGATTCTCCATGGTAACAAGGATCAAACTAGCATTCTATCCTGAAGATTCCACTCACAGATCCATCACTCGAAATCCCGAACAGTGGAACTCCATGAACGTCCATTCCTACTGGAACAGATAACAGGGGGCCTCGGGTGATGTTACAGTCAAAGCATTCACCTGGAATGCTAGTTGTCCACTGCAGCCGCGGTAAAAAAAATAGACTGTGCCAGTCCAGCCCTGGCCGGGAGCCTTGATTGGGGCGGCGATTAGCTGTCCGCCCCAGGGGGTGGGGGGAGGTTGAGCCGGCACGAGCTGACCGAGAAGCGCAAAGGGTGTCTCTAGAAAGTAGGTGGGGGAGTTCCGTCTCGGAGGAGGCGGATCATCACCAGCCTCTTGGAATTAATTAGCGCCGTAGTGACGGGGCGGCGTGTTCGTGGGGGAGGGCGAATCAAAAGAAATAGAGGCTATTATTGGCTTTCAAATTGGGAGAAAAATTGGGAAAAAAACAAATATAAATATAACTGTAGCTATAAAGATTTTTTTTTAAATCGAATTCTTCTGAATTGCAGTGCTTTCACTGCAACGATAACTGTCAAATTGAGATTGATTCAAATTAAACTTGAGACCATTAACGACAAATGTTGCAATCACTCCCGCTTTTTAGATTGTTTCTCCATTGATAAAGTATTTTTGAAAGTTTGTGGACCTACGCCCTCCTACCTATAAGACTAGTAAGTCTTCTGCATTGATGCGTTTCTTTTTTCTCAATTGAGAGTTGACGGGTGTAAATTAAACATAAAAATGTTCTTGGCATAGATGCAGGAGCTCCTGAAATGCCCCCCCTGACCAGCGTTCTCCTTTCATCCCAAACCGCCACGTGGCCGCTGCCTGGCCGCCTGTCCCACAAACACAGCCTCTGAGCCACTGAACTGTGCTCCCCCACACCCACAAACACAGCCTCTGAGCCACTGAACTGTGCTCCCCCCACCCACAAACACAGCCTCTGAGCCACTGAACTGTGCTCCCCCACACCCACAAACACAGCCTCTGAGCCACTGAACTGTGCTCCCCCACACCCACAAACACAGCCTCTGAGCCACTGAACTGTGCTCCCCCACACCCACAAACACAGCCTCTGAGCCACTGAACTGTGCTCCCCCACACCCACAAACACAGCCTCTGAGCCACTGAACTGTGCTCCCCCACACCCACAAACACAGCCTCTGAGCCACTGAACTGTGCTCCCCCACACCCACAAACATAGCCTCTGCCTGGTGTGCTCTCCCATAGCCAACACCATCATGTTGCTAACTTTCCGCTTGTCACACCACACGTACTGTACTTATTTACGATTTATAGTTATTGTTATAGTAATCTATTCTGGTGGGAATGGCCCTTAACTCTTTGACAACTTTAAACTTCCTGACCGGAAGCAATCTAGCCTCATTTCGCAGTTCTGGTTTTGGATACAGTAAATGGACTTCTTGACAAATGGTCTCTGTCATTAGAGATCAGGGGGAATGCTTTCATATCTTGTGGAGATCTGACCCAGGGTGACCCTGGAGCACATTTTTCCTGGGGGCCAGACCCTCTTCCTGACTCCCCCTTCCTGACTTCTAATTACAGGATTGCTGCAGAGACATAAATTGTTTATGTATTTTGTTCACTTCCCTGGTGCACGTTTCCTTATCCTGGGTGAGGTACGGGTGCTCACAGTTTTATGTATTGTCCTATTTTTTCATCTGGATATCTTACTGAAGCTGAGCAGGTCAGACCCAGACATTGATGTCAGACCCACGGTGTAGATGTAGGCACAGATTTTTTAGAAGTAACTAGAGCACAGCCTGTGCTCATGTCCTCCACCGACATTGGCCTTGTGGCTATGGGAGAGCACACCAGGCAGAGGCTGTGTTTGTGGGTGTGGGGGAGCACAGTTCAGTGGCTCAGAGGCTGTGTTTGTGGGTGTGGGGGAGCACAGTTCAGTGGCTCAGAGGCTGTGTTTGTGGGTGTGGGGGAGCACAGTTCAGTGGCTCAGAGGCTGTGTTTGTGGGTGTGGGGGAGCACAGTTCAGTGGCTCAGAGGCTGTGTTTGTGGGTGTGGGGGAGCACAGTTCAGTGGCTCAGAGGCTGTGTTTGTGGGTGTGGGGGAGCACAGTTCAGTGGCTCAGAGGCTGTGTTTGTGGGTGTGGGGAGCACAGTTCAGTGGCTCAGAGGCTGTGTTTGTGGGTGTGGGGAGCACAGTTCAGTGGCTCAGAGGCTGTGTTTGTGGGTGTGGGGAGCACAGTTCAGTGGCTCAGAGGCTGTGTTTGTGGGTGTGGGGGAGCACAGTTCAGTGGCTCAGAGGCTGTGTTTGTGGGTGTGGGGAGCACAGTTCAGTGGCTCAGAGGCTGTGTTTGTGGGGTGGGGGAGCACAGTTCAGTGGCTCAGAGGCTGTGTTTGTGGGTGTGGGGGAGCACAGTTCAGTGGCTCAGAGGCTGTGTTTGTGGGTGTGGGGGAGCACAGTTCAGTGGCTCAGAGGCTGTGTTTGTGGGTGTGGGACAGGCGGCCAGGCAGCGGCCACGTGGCGGTTTGGGATGAAAGGAGAACGCTGGTCAGGGGGGGCATTTCAGGAGCTCCCGGCTCTGATGGTGGAGCCTTTGATAATGTTGCTAACTTTCCGCTTGTCACACCACACGTACTGTACTGATTTACGCAAAACAGAAAAGCACCCCTCCTACAGCACTTAAAGTGAAGGACTATGTCATAACGTGAAGGGAAGTGATTTATTGTGATAAAGAGGGTGAATGCGGAGGGAAAGCGCACTCCCTGGAGGTGAGAGAAGTGTGCTCACCTCAGTGGCGAAGGAGTGAACTGAACTAAACCCAACCCCCTCCTTGCCTCTCGTCCTCAAGTGGCCCTGAGGACGAAGTGAGTGGCCCCTCACAGAGGATAGTCTGGGTGAAGGGGGTTTTCATAAATCTATCGGCTTTGAGATGCCCTTTCACACTTGTGTTCCCCTGCTTCCATGTCCACCCAAGCCCCTGCTTTGTGCACTCTGAAAAAGGCACTCCTTGCTTCCTGGCTGGTGAAGTTGTTCGTTCTGAAGTGGGTGTTGGAGGACCTAACAAGCCCTTAGACCCTTCCCTGGCTATTCCACACCGTGTAGCCATTTCGGCGCTGTCCTGGAAGGTAGGGGGCCTACCCTCAATGGGGGGCAAACACATTCCAGCAGTGACTGTGATTTATGACCATCATTTATGACCATGATTTATGACTGATGTTTAAGGAGGCCAGAGATGTGTGTTTGTGTGTGTGTGTGTTATGCATGTGCAAGGGAGCATGTGTTTGTGTGTATCAGATCACAAACATGTCTCAAGTGAGAGGAGAGGAGGGGAGTATATGTCAGGATGATGGTGCTCAGCTGTATATACAGTGCATCCGGAAAGTATTCACATCGCTTCACTTTTTCCACATTTTGTTATGTTACAGCCTTATTCCAAAATTGATTAAATTCATTTTTTTTCTCAGAATTCTACACACAATACCCCATAATGACAAAGTGAAAAAAGTTTTTTAGAAATTTTTGCAAATGTATTCAAAATAAAAAACGAAAATATCACATGTACATAAGTATTCACGCCGTTTGCTATGACACTCAAAATTGAGCTTAGGTGCATCCTGTTTCCACTGATCATCCTTGAGATGTTTCTAGAACTTCATTGGAGTCCACCTGTGGTAAATTCAATTGATTGGACATGATTTGGAAAGGCACACACCTGTCTATGTAAGGTCCCACAGTTGACAGTGCATGTCAGAGTAAAAACCAAGCCATGAAGTCCTAGGAACTCTCCATAGACCTCCGAGATAGAATTGTGTTGAGGCATAGATCTGGGGAAGGGTATAAAAACATTGCTAAAGCATTGAAAGCACCCAGGAGAACAGTGGGTCAATCAGACCTTTATGGTAGTGGCTAGACGGAAGCTACTTCTGAGTGAAAGGCATATGACAGCCCACCTGGAGTTTGCCAAATGGTACTTAAAGGACTCGAAGAGCATCAGGAAAAAGATTATCCGGTCTGATGAGACACAAATTGAACTTTTTGGCCTGAATGCCAAGTGCTACCATAAAGGTCTGATTGATGGAGTGCTGCAGAGATGTTTGTCCTTCTACCAGGTTCTCCCATCGCTGCAGAGGAACTCTGAAGCTCTCTTAGAGTGGCCATTGGGTTCTTGGTCACCTCCCTGACCATGTCCCTTCTTGTCCGGTTACTTAGTTTGGCCAGACGGCCAGCTCTAAGAAGAGTTGTGGTGGTTCCAAACTTATTCCATTTCACAATGATGGAGCCACTGTTCTCCTGGGTGCTTTCAATGCTTTAGCAATGTTTTCATACCCTTCCCCAGATCTATGCCATCTATGTTATATTTTGGTTTTTTATTTTGAATACATTTGCAAAAATTTCTAAAAAACTTTTTTCACTTTGTCATTATGGGGTATTGTGTGTAGAATTATGAGAAAAAAAATGAATTTAATACATTTTGGAATAAAGCTGTAACATAACAAAATGTGGAAAAAGTGAAGCGATGTGAATACTTTCCGGATGCACTGTAGATGTGGCTCAGTAGGTACAGTGTGGCGTTGACAACACTTAGGTTGTGGGTTTGATTCCCATTAGGGCCACATATACTGATAAATGTAAGTATTCCACACTGTAAGCTTTAGATAAAAGCATCTGCTAAATGGCATTTATATTAAATGGCAGATATTATATTTTAAGTGAGCAGTGGTTGGCAAAAAATGAAAAAGACGGGAAATTCATACAAGGACCTTGACCGTTATCTTGACCTATGCACTGAAAAGGACCTGCTACTATACTGTCACTATGTTGGTCTACTTCAAACGGTACATTCACCACTGAGAGGCACATTAAATCACTTTCTCTTTGAATCAAGAGCAGTCCTCTATGACTATATAATATTTCCAATGTCATGCTTGCAATTAGACAGTGATGACAGTGATACAGTGTATTGCATTTAATCTATTCATTGGTTATGTGGTAAACCAAATGTACTACACAAGAAGTGCACTTGCAGTACATATAGAGTATATTCATTGTATCTACAGTGGCGATAAAAAGTTTGTGAACCCTTTAGAATTTTCTGCGTTTCTGCATAAATTTGACGTAAAATGTCAAAATGTCAAAGCCCTACAAATAGATAAAGAGAAGCCACTCATTCTCACACTAAATTTCTTCTGCTTCAACCATTCTTTGGTAGACTGACTTGTATGTATAGGGTTGTTGTCTTGCTGCATGACCCACCTTCTGTTGAGCTTCAGTTCACGGATGGATACCCTGACATTCTCCTGTAGAATTTGCTGGTACAATCCAGAATTCATAGTTCCATCAATGATGACAAGCCGTCCTGGTCCCGAGGCAGCAAAGCAGCCCCAAACCATGATACTGCCACCACCGTGTTTCACAGTTGGGATGAGGTTCTTATGTTGGAATGCAGTGTTTGGTTTTCGCCAAACATATTGTTTCTCATTTAAGCCAAAAAGCTATATTGTCGATTAGTCCGTTCACAGAACATTCTTTCAATTGTCTTCTGGTGCATCCAGGTGATCTTTAGCAAACTTTAGACAGGCAGCAATGTTCTTTTTGGAGAGTAGTGGCTTCCCCCTTGCTATCCTCCCATGCAAACCATTTTTTTCAGTGTTTTCCTGATGGTGGACTCATGTACACTGACATTAGCCAATGCAAGAGAGGCCTGCAGATCCTTAGACATTATCCTTGTGACCTCCTTGAATATCGTACACCTTGCTCATGGAGTGATTTTTGTTGGATGACCACTCCTGGGGATGAGTAACATTTGTGTTGAATTTTCTCCATTTGTACACTATCTGCCTGACAGTGGATTGGTGCCCAAACTCTTTCAAAATGGTTTTGTAACCTTTTCCAGCCTGATGAGCATTGACAACTCTTTTTCTGAGGTCCTCAGAAATCTCTTTGATCGAGGCATGGCACGCTTCCACAAACCTCTGTGGTGAAGACCAGACTTTGATAGTGAAGACCTAGGTTTATGTTTTTTACATAGGGCAGGGCCACCTAAACTTACTCCTAATGGTCATCCCATTGATTGAAACACCTGACAGGTGAGTTTGAGTACACCTTCCAACTGGATTATGGCTAATTGGGCCCCATTCATTCTTCAGCAAGATAATGATCCAAAACACACCTTGAAGTTGAATTGACCTGGTGAAGGTGGAACATGAAGGACAACTCATACTAATGACCTGGCCTGCCCATTGTCCAGACCTCAACCCTTAGAACTTAGGGATTGGACAGAACTGGACAGAAGGGTCAAAGCAAAGCAACACACAAATGTCTCTGAGAATTGCTGCAGGAGAGCTGGGAGGACATGTTGGGTGATTTCCTGCTCTTTTAAGGGGTCAGGGAATAATTTTCCAGTTTCCTACATTGGCTCCAATGGTTTTCTGGTTTTTTGATTCCCTCTGGAAAATGCCAATTGTGAAGCGCTGTGTGACAACCTGTTTGTAAATGGCGCTATACAAAAATAAAGATTGATTGATTGATTGCTGAAACTTATTAACCGAATGGCCCCTGTTGGTGAGGCTTTTATCAAGGCAAAGGGTGGATATTTTGAGGAATCCAAGATTCAATTTTAAATTCAATTTTCTCAAACATTGCTTTGATGTTCCTTTTGTTTATTGTTACAAGTATTTATAGAAACCTATATGGTGTAAAACATTGTGAATTAATGAGATAAACCTAGGTTTCAGCAGGTGTACTCAAACTTTTGACTGGTACTGTACATGCATATGCAGTACCCTTAGACCCTAAAGGTGAGCAAATAAAGTTATATAAAATAACAATATATGTAATGCTATTTTGTATACTCAAAAGTGTGAAAATTATATTCTTTAATACTAATATACTAATAATTGCTCAGAGAAAAAGTTTATATATATTATGAGACATATGTGTTCCCAAAAAGTATATGTAACAGTTATTTACACCCATAATAATTATTTAAATTAAAATAAATAAATGTATCAAATTTATAATCTGCAAAATCTGCATTGAAATCCTACAGTTCACCTTAGTGTGTTTCACTGTTGTATAAAAATGAGGTAATACACAAGTAAAATCCATTTGTCATCCATCACCATGGGGAAAGACAATGTCAACACCAGGGGGTTGTTGACCATCACAGGCCAGGAGATGGTTGCAAACAAATAAATAGACAATAAAGATACCAGTTTCTAGTATTAGCTCAATAATTAAGATGTTTAGAACCACTGGAACAGTGGTAAACCTACCTGGTAGAAGAGTAAGTGCATCTTGCCCCAACACACAGTAAAGCAGATGGTTTGGGAGGCAAAGAAAGGCACATAAGAGCAACAGAAGTCAGTAACAGCAAGTGCTAGATTCAACTGTACCGTTAACATAGTCATAACCATCATAACAAACATATTCAAATAACAAGACAATATATTTATTATTAAATTAGGTGTTAAGATAGTGTTAGAATATGTGGTATAAGTAAAGAATAAGTGCTAGTAAAGAGGGCCGAGAAAACATGTAATCTGAAGTCTTCGGTCAGCATATCTCCTGTCCTGATCCCCTCGGGCGTATTTCATAAAGCAGAATTAAGGAGTGATCAATATGTTGAATTGGGTTAAATTCAATTGAATGTCATCCTGAGTTTTACAAAATATTTACTAGGAGTTCCATGACGTTTTTCAGGCATTTGGTGATTTTTAAATTACAATAATGTTTCCATGGGGGGCCTTGGGGGGTATAATAGTGAAAGCATTTGCCCGGAATGCAGGTTGCCCACTGCGGCCGGGGTTCGATCCAGGACGACAATTAGCTGGAGGAGGGAGGGAGAGCCGGCACTAGCTCGCCGAGAAGTACGAAGGGCGTCCACGTAAGACAGGTGGGCGAGTTCTGTCTCGGAGGAGGTGGATCACTGTTGTCTCAGGGTATTCGCTTGACCCAGAGAAAGGGCAGTGGGCTCGTGGGGGAGGGTGAATTGAAAAAATAGAGGGTACAATTGGCCACCAAATTTGGAGAAAAACAAGGGAAAAAATCTGAAATAAATGTTTAAAAAAATAACGTTCCATTAGGAAAGCCACGTCAACCCCAGTTCCAACTTTTCCTAAATATGTTTTTTTCCACACCTTTGCGTTGGTTGAATTTAAATATAACAAAAGGAACAACTGTTGTGATTCAATACCACTCTTATAGCCATGATGTATTTTGGGGAATTGGTGCCTCTCTAATGCAAATAGGACACTTTGCCCCCCAAATATATGATAATGGCACATGGAAACTCATGTGTCCCACTGATTGTGTTATGTATCACATAAACATTAGTGTAATGGGTGAGAATGGTGGAGGGGAGAAGATAATGCAATATGATTGTGTAATTAGCCATTATCAATGAGAATAAAACTGGACGGGCCAATCTGTTGTGGGGGTAATCTAATTACAATTTATAAACAGATGTAAATTTGGAAATGGTACCAAGAGCATCACAAAGATTTCTGTTTGTGCTGGACTGAGGGAATTGAGAAGAGCAGCAATTTCTAAATTAAGAAATAAACAGATGTGAAAAGGCACATATCGCTGTGGGCACAACCAGCGTGTTCAGTATTATCAACAAATGACTCTTGGACTATTTAATATCAACACTTATGATTTATGTACATGCACTTTAAAAAAAAAATTGCTTATTATTTATTCTTCATACATTTATATGCTAAGAATGAGAAAATGTTTCATTGCACTGAAACATGGATATGTGCACACGATATTTATAGCCTACTATAGACTGATACTTTGCTCACTGAGAGACAGTGTCAGGTCAGCAGGTGTGCACAGAACAAAACCCAAGAATCCTGTCTCAAGTGCCATCGACTTGTCTGTGGAAAATGCACCAAGAGAATCACACAGATTTATGTTTGTGTTTGACTGCAAGTAGGGAACGGAGGCGCATATTTAGTATTAACAACAAATGGCTCTTGGAATATTTTATATTGACATTTATAATATAAGTGTTGATATAAAATATTCCAAGAGCCATTTGTTGTTAATACTAAATATGCCCATACTTATACGTACATACACTTTTATTAAAACAACCAAAAAACATACAAGTAACTGCCAAAATAAAGACAACACTTGGGGCCTCCTGCATAGTCTAGTGGTTTCAACGTCCAGCGCTGGCCATGGCAACCGGGGTTCGATTCCCCGTCACGCCAGAGTCGGCTTTGGCCAGGAGTGCCACTGGGGCGGCAATCGGCTTGTCTGCCCCAGGGAAGGGGGAGGGAAGCTGACACAGTTCGGTCGTGTGGTTCTGGGGTGCCGGAATTACAGTGGTTCTGGGGTGCCGGAATTACAGTCGACAGCGCAACGAGTGCTGTCTCGGAGGAGGCAGCGCTTTGCCATTGTCACTGCCGGTCACAAGGCTACGGCAGCGAACTACGAGGGAGGGGATTGAACTAAGACTAGTGGGAGTAATCTGAACATTCTGAAATAGATTTACATCTAAATTTACATTTACAGCATTTAGCAGACGCTCTTATCCAGAGTGACTTACAAACAGTGCATTTAAACATGGTAAGATCATGGTTAGTGCAAGAGATCAGTGTAGAAACACTGCAATAGACAACATTGTTGGCAGCTGCACACCATACCTACAACACGGGGAAATAAAAGTTAGTGTGTTTTTATATCAACGCTATTAACCCCCTGAGGTCGACGGGAGCGGCGCCGCTCCCAGCAGCAATAAAAGTATATTACTATTTCTAACTTCGCGATATTTTATCATACACACGCGACAAAAACATTGACAGAAACCTTAGAATCGCGACTTTCCGATTTGAGCACTGGCAAATCAAATGGGATTTTTTAAATTAGGTTAATTAGACCAAAAGTAAACCTTGCCTTTTACTCTCTTTTTACCTGGTAGTAACGTCCCCCTTCTATTGACATGGTAACTAGGTGCGAATTTCGGGAGGTGTGTGGGGAGGGGCGTGGGGCCATGTGTGGCAGGCGTAAACACATAAACTGTCCCGACAATTTGAAGCAAGATTTTATACAGACATACAATTTTATTCAAGATGGAAAGATTTTCTGCGCTGCAGTGTTTGAGAGTATTGATGAAAAGCGACGAAGACAATAACTGACGAAGAGTAAGTAACTATATTTGATTTGCCATGTTATCAAATACTCGTATATATATTCAATATATGAATTCCGCGTCTTGTGACTACATATTCTGCGTGTTGCAACGTAACAAATTGCAATATGCACACAAGATCTATGGAAGAATACTTTTCAAACAGCCTAAAATGTTATTTATTTCGCTTGTTTTCAAATACTCGTGAAAATATATGAATTCCGCGTCTTGTGACGCCAAACATATTCCGCGTGTTAGTAACTTAATCTAAATCCCTAACGTTAGTAGATTAGTTGGTTAGTACTATACACATCTACCTAATATATACAAAGTGCAATCTAGAAAGTAAGAAGGAAGAAAACGAGATAATAAGCGAAGGCGGAAAAAACCCGAAAAAGTAGGCTATAAACTCCCGAAGTGCATGACAAGACAAGGAGTGGATCTCGAAATAAACGGAACAAGGACAGACAGGGAGCAGAACGTGACAGAACAGGGAAAATGCAATACTGGATAAAGAATAATGAATAAGGACTGAATGAAAAATAAACAAAGACCAAAAAACAACAGAACAGGAACTCAGAATATAACACTGATGGCCCAGTGAGATGGCCCATCTGACAGATCTTAGAGGTGTGGACAATGAATAATGAATATTCAGGTATTTAGCATTTAGCCCTCCCACAGCCTGAAATAAATGTGACCAGTTCTGATAAAAACAGGTTTTTAGCTATTTAGATCTCAGATGTGCTAAACTGTTTTCACACCCTTTACATAACCAAGACCTTGATGAACAAACGCACATTGGCAAAACAATTCGTCACTATAGTTTAGTGTGTGCTTTCACAACTTTTGTGACAGCAGAAAAATTTACTATTTTTAACTTGTGTGTTTGTAGATCTATTTACAAGCTGCATATGATACTGACCAAACTATTGATGGCATACAAATGTAGCTGTGATTGTCCTTCAACTAAAAATATCAAACACTTTGGAGTAAGTGTGTGTTAAATTGATGAAATTGAGATAAATATCAGACCATGCCAAAATCAAAAAACATCTAAAAGCTTAGCACGGACCTCAGAGGGTTAAAGAAAAAACAGATTTTGGACATTGCATTTAATGCTAAACTGATTTCTCAAAATTGCTGAGGCTGCCCATATTTATGCTCATGTTTATACCTTGGCCACAACCTGAATGCAATGTTTTAAATTACGTGACATTCATTTAGCAGACACCCTTTTACAGAGTGACTTACAAAACAAAGAATGCCACATAAGCTTTCAAAAATAGAAAGGGCAGTATTAGTACAGAATATGACAGCTGTCATACTTAGTCCACGTTTGGCTCAACTGTCACAACTGCTCATTGGGTTAAAAAGGTAAAGGAAAATACATATAAAACAAATCTTACATAATCTGCTGCCTAATGTATTTTCCATTCAGACTATTCTCTCTATGCTCATATATACGTTTTCACTCTCCCCCTCCTTTCCCTCCTCCCAAAAGCTAGAGGCCACATATTCCCAGAACAACAGAACAGGGCTGACAGATGCATCTAAATATTTAACCGCTGGACGTGAACACACACACACATGCATTATTGTGTGGACCTTAATTACAATGACAATGTAAAGAACTGACTCTAAATAAATGTTGTATTGAATTGAGAGAGAGAGAGAAAGAGAGAGAGGGGAGAGAGAGATTGTCCTCACAGTGCAATACAGAGAGTGGCTTACAGAAACTGGCGTGACCTGGTGGAATCGACCCCGGGCGCAGTGGGCAGTGTTGGACGTTCTACCGCTACACCACCCAGGAGGCCTACAATGCAGTTTTGTATCACCAATAAGGGGTGCTCTTTCAGTCTGTCTGGGTGGAGTACTGCAATATTCTCAGAGAGAGTACAGAGAGATACAGAGAAAGAGAGATTGAGAATTGACAGCTCTCCTCTCATTCAGGATATCTGTTTCATGGATACCTTTTCGCCACTTATTCATTCAGCACTTACTGTCACTATTGGCTGTGTTCGGTGACTGTACATCATGACTACCTGGCCATCAAATCTGCATTAGGATCAGTTAAGCCTTTGGTTTGTTAGAACTGGTTCCCTCCATAAAAACCCACTGCAGCTGAAGTTTGCATCTACTGTGTTGAGAAAAGGTTTGTGAACCTGTCAGAATTGTCTGCATTTCTGCATAAAGTTCCTAAAATGTGATCAGATGTCCTTTTAAAAGATGAAGAGAACCCGATTAAAGAAATAACACAAAAAATTGTCTTTTTAAAATGTATTTACTGAGCAAAATGACACAACATCTACATTATGTTGTGAACCACTAGAATTATCAGTTCAATTAAGGGGGTAATTCAAGTCAGGTGTTTCAATCCATACCATAATTGTAAGGGTTGGTGGTGATAGGCGCCACTCGCAGAAACCCTAGGGGATCAAAAAGTTAGACTGAACCAGTCTAACCACTAGCTCTGCAAAACAGAGAAATAGGAAGATAATAACCAGGAGGAACGGAAAATCACACCCAACGGGTGGTTACTCCAAGTGTCTGTAAACACAAAGGCTATGATAGCCAAACGAACCAGATAGTAACCTGAGCCAGTCGAACCGAACTGAACAAAAGCAACCTGAGTCAAAGCACCGCCAGCGGGCAAGGTTCTTTTAATAGGTACAAACTAAATAAGTTTGTAAGTTAAGACACGAGTTTCCCAAAACAATAAAGGCTAGAGAGCTGAGAGAACATGGTGTAACCGAAACAGTCTAACAGACTGAACAACAGGAACCCGAACGAAAAGCGCTTAATAGCGAGAAGGGTTCTTAAAGTAGGTACAATTACACATGTTCCTTTGTTTACATAACACCAAAAAGTTCTGAGCGTCCGAAAACGCGAAAAAGCTAGGAGAGCCACAGAACCACATTGCAACCCGAAACAGTCGGAGTGACTGACAAACGAAACCCAACAAAAGCCCATAACAAACGAGCAAGGTTTCAAATGAAGGTACAATTTAAATAAGTATTATGTAAATACCTGAACCAATAGTTCTGAACTTCCAAAACGTGAAAGGCTAGGAGAGCCAACAGAACAAGGTTGTCACCGAAAAACAGTCTAAACGACTGAACAAATGAAAACCAAATGAAAAGCGCTTAATAGCGAGCAAAGGTTTTTATTAGTAAGTGACAAGTAAATAATTTATTATGACCGGACATAACCAAAAGTTCTGAGCGTCCGAGAACGCGGAAGAGCTAGGAGAGCCCACAGAATAACATGGTAAGACCTGACCCACAAGTTCTGAACGTCTGAAAACTCGAAACAGTTAGGGGGGATCGGCAGACAGCAGGACACAACTTGACCCACATCTGACATCCGCAAAAACTTGAAACAGTTAGGGGGGATCGGCAGACAAACAGGGCACAACTTGACCCACATCTGACGTCCGCAAAAACTCGAAACGGTTAAGGGGGACCGACAGAACCACAGAGTAAAACCTATACCAAGAGATCTGAGCGTCCGGAAACGCGGAGGAGCTTGGAGAGCCACCAGAACCACATAGAACTTGAAACCAGTCTAAGCGACAGAATAAAAGAAACTTAACGAAATGCTCCTAACCACGAGCAAAAGTTTCTAATGTAGGAACAAAGTAAATGGTTATGAAAAGTTCTAAGCGTGTGAAAACGCAGGAGGGCTAGGCGAGCCACCAGAACCATAATGTAACCCGTAAACAGCCTATCAGACTGTACAAAAGAAACTTACGAAAACGCTCCTAACCACGAGCAAAGTTTCTAAAGTAGGTACAATGAAAATGGTTATGAAATTGTAACCCGTAAACAGCCTAGACGACTGAACAAAAGAAACGCTCCTAACCACGAGCGAAGTTTCTAATGTAGGTACAAAAGGTTATGAAATTGAACCCGTAAACAGCCTAGACGACTGAACAAAATAAACTTATGAAACGCTCCTAACCACGAGCGAAGTTTCTAATGTAGGTACAAAAGGTTATGAAATTGAACCCGTAAACAGCCTAGACGACTGAACAAAAGAAACTTATGAAACGCTCCTAACCACGAGCAAAGTTTCTAATGTAGGTACAAAAGGTTATGAAACGACCTTAAACCAAAACTCTGATTGTCCAAAACATGAAAGGCAGTTAACCAAAAGAACCAGTTAGTAACCCGAACAGTCAAGCTGACTGAAAACACAGAAACCCCACTAAAAGCTCTCGTAATCAGCAAGGGTCCTAATGAAGGTAACCTAAATAAGTTATTTGGTAGACACAGAGTTTTCCCCAAAAAACGTAAACGGCTAGGAGAGCCAAAAGAACAAGTTAGTAACCTCAAAGCAGTCGAACAGACTGATAAACGAAAACCAAACGAAAACCCCCATTAGAGAGAATGGTTTCCACAAAAGGTACAACTAAATAAGTTCTTTCGTTTGAAAAGGGATTGAATGGAGATGGTCATTTTCTAAAGGAAGTCTTTGTGTAAGTCTTCATGAACGTCTTGAAAAAGACATTCTACCTTACCGGCTAAAAATCGTAAAGATGGCTTACGATTTCGCCCCGATCAGAAGCCCAGGTGCGGTTAATATAGGGAGATAATTGAACACTCGTTTCACCTGTGCACATTCCAAAGGGAATTCTGGTGGCGAATCTGGGGAACAACCGTGACAATAATCCAATAGAAATGTTGTGGCTGGACCTGAAGTGAGGAGTTCATGCCAGAAAGCCCACCAACATAACTGAGTTGAAGCAGCTCTCTAAGGAGGAATGGGCCAAAATTCCTCCAAGCCGATGTGCGGGACTGATCAACAGTTACCGGAAATGTTTGGTTGAAGTCATTGCTGATCAAGGGGATCAGACCAGTTACTGAAAGCAAAGGTTCACATACTTTTTCCGGCAAAGACATTTAATGTTGGATCATTTTGTTCAATAAAATGAAAATCATGTTTTGTGTGTTATTTGTTTAACTGGCTTCTCTTTATCTATTTGTAGGACTTAGATGAAGATCTGATCACATTTTACGTCAGATTTATGCAGAAATGCAGAAGTCAGTGTTATGGTCCAGTTGAAGGTGGAAGGTAGCTGGCAGTAGAGCTACATAACCATCATTGTGTTTCTGGCTGCTAATCCTCACGAAGAAGGGATTTCATTGGCAAGGTCTGAGAAAGAGTTTATATTAGCATTTCATAACTCCGTGTAAAGCTATTGGGGAAATGACAGCGCCTATATCCTATGAATTTCCAAATATGGTAATTAGCTCAAAGGAAGTGGGCAGATACGCAAATGAGGTAGGATGAGCTCATTCTGATAGACAGGCTCTTTTCTAGTATCAAAACAAACCAATCAAATCCAGGTTCTGTGCTCCGTAAAATTGGGCAATTTACCAGAATGGCAGGACTCTGTTTAACAGAATAAATGGATAGATTTTCAAGACTAGACAGAAGACTGCTGTGATAAACATTATGACTGTACTTGGCACTTACATTTTTTTGAAAAAATATTTGTCATCCTGCTTGAGGTGGTATGAGGTGTTTGCTCAACCCTGGCATCTGCACAAGAGGGATATTTATCTGAGGACAACGTTGATTCGAAGGGAGACTGTGCCTTATTCACATGTGGCTCTGTGAAAAAGTGCTGTAATCAGATGGGAGTTAGATGTAAAACAGACCCAAAACGGAACCACATTCACAGACGAGCCATTTCTAGCCGTTTGGCCATCTTTCCTGCCAGCATTTTTATTTTCGTTTTATTTATGTCACGTCTCGTGTTCGTGTTCCCCGTAATTAGGTGTTTTCATTCATTCCATGTTTTCCTGGTTGTCTGGTCCGTGTTTTCACTTTCACCTACCTGTTCCCAGTCTTGTCATTGTATTGTTTTCACCTGTTCCTCATGTGTCTGATTGCAGTTAGCTGCATTCATGTTAATTCCTGATTGTTTCTCGTTATGTCTGATGTAGTTGGCTGTTCGTTTCCCATGTTCATTTCCTGATTGTCTCGTTATTGTATTATCGTTTTCACTTAATTCCTGATGTGTCTGATTGCAGTCAGCTGCATTCATGTTTATTCCTGATTGTTTCTCGTTATGTCTAAATGTATTTAAGCTGTGTGTTTTCCCATGTTCGTTGCCAGATTGTCTTGTGCTTTGCGTATGCTCACATTACTCTCCCGCGTTATCTCTGTTTCCCTTCGTGTTCGTGTTCGTGTTCGTGTTCGTGTTCGTGCTCGTGCTTGTGCTCCAGTGTTCGTCAGCACCCCAGTCTCGTTCCCGCTCCTCCCTGTGTTCCCTGGACTGCCTTCTCGTTTTCGACCTTTGCCTGCCCACTGACTACGCCTTGCCTGCCCCTGATACCCCTGAAGCCCGTAACGAACTCTGCCTGTCCCCGACCATCCTTTGGATCTCTGCATTGCCCTGATTACTCCTGCCTGACCTTTGCCTGTTCACTTAATAAAATAAGTTTCTGCATTTCTGGGTCCGCGCCTGGTTTTCTGGTCCCTGCCGTGACAATTTATTTATTTATTTTTGTGGGAGTGAATGAGATGTGGGAGTGCTGGTGGAATACAAGACTGCTTACAAAGAAAGTTATTGCAAACGACAGCCAATTAAACAACCCCTGAGCATAGCTGGCTGAGAAACAATAATAATAATAAAACAATTGCTCTCCTGTGTTGAGTCGGCTTTACAGAGGCTATTTCAGGGATCAAACGCTGGATATCACAGGTGTAGTGCCATATATTTCATAACCTGACTATCAGTTGATTAGAGTAAGTCTACTCCTGTGCCTTCTTCCTCTTTCATGTTAATGAGCTGGAATGGCTCTGCACCACCCCCTCCTTCTCTGGTGCTGATTCCGCTGTTGCCCTCTTGATGGAGTACATGAAAGAGGCTCTTCATGAGAGGCCTGATTTAGGTTTAGCTTTGGATTTAGGTTTAGGAATACGTTTAGTTTTGTGTTTGGGTTTTGGTTTGTATTTAGGTTTGGGAATATGTTTAGTTTTGTGTTTGAGTTTTGGTTTGGATTTAGGTTTGGGAATACATTTAGTTTTGTGTTTGTGTTTTGGTTCGGCTTGGGTTTGAATTGTGATTAGTTTGGGATTTAGGTTTGGGAATACATTTAGTTTTGTGTTTGTGTTTTGGTTTGGCTTGGGTTTGGAATTGGGATTAGTTTTGGATTTGGGGTTGGATGGAGTGTTGGTTTAGGTTGAAGCTTGGAGGTTTGGAGTTTGGTTGGGGTTGGGGTTTGCATTTGATTTGGGTTTAGGTTTAGGTTTGGGTTTGGTGCTTTTTCATGTTCTACTTTGTTGATCAATCGGAAAGCTGGCCTAACTGTGCAGCTAGCTTGTCTGCATCTGCAAATGATTACACAGAGAATGATATAAAGTGTGCGTATATGTTTTTTGTTCTCTCCTCACATGAAGTGCATGTTCAGGGTTTTCTCTTCTGAGGAATGATTCTGCAATTCCACATGACCCAAGCAATTGTGCTGGCTCGAAGACTGAGGTGATCATTCTAATGAGAGCAGTTTATTTTATGTGTGTGCTTCTCTTCGTTGTTATGAAAGCTGAGGAAAGCCATTAAGTGTTGCAACAAACAGTTACAGCTGGAGTGCACCACTGCAGTGGCAGGGATCTGGCCCCATCGTACACACTTGCAGAAGGGCTGACAGGCATGATTATTGGAGGCTAATTCTTCAGCCTGTTTGGTTTGCACCCAACATTGTTTTAGTGTCTGCATGGTGTCTTTGTAGGTATTTTGGAGTGAGCTGCATAGACCCAGTGCACCTTGTAATGATGATGATGATGATAGTGTAATTTTTAGTATGCATGCCCAGGTTGGTGAAGTATAGAGTAGTGGATAATTGATTGACACTCACCATTGGAAATGGCACACAGCACACAATGGAAGTTGTTCCCTGGGCCTGCTTCCCTGCTTACTTCTCATTCAAAAATATATTTTTGTATTACTGCACGGATATTTTGTGCGAACTGTGATTGTTCCTATCATGTATTAATGCACATCTTGTAAGTCGCTCTGGATAAGAGAGTCTGCTAAATGTTAAATATGGACCAGGGGCTCCCAAACTTTCTGAGACCATGACCATCTTAATGAGCGAATACATTTTCTGTGAAACACTCCACATTAAAATGTTGCCTGAAATACAGGTAATGAACAAAAATAAATACAAAATGGAAACACCAATGTGGACCACCACCGTTTTTGATTAAATTGGCTGGTCTTGCCCCAGGTTGAAATTTGCTGTCCAAACAGTTTTTCCCCTTTAAAAATGGCATATGTGTAAAAAACAACCCAGTGCTTGCCTGAGGCAGTCTGCTAATTTTGACAGGATGACAGGAGCGCTTTTCCCAGGATACTCAGTGTAGCCAGTGTGCTTTATTTGTGAACTCTCTCACCCAAAAATAAATTCAAATGGCCAGAATAAAAGTTAAATGAGAGTAAAAGTAAAAATGTACAAATATCATATCTGGATATAATTTGCACTGGGATTGATATTTTAGATACAACAAAATACAAATTGTTTTGACTTTTGTAGAAATATGACCTCATGTGCAGTTATTTATTTTAGAAAGTCCTCCATCGACCTCTTGGTATTGGAGGACAGAACTGCAGGTTCCAGACAGAGGTGGTGAAAAACGCATGCCCTTAATCATTAGTTAGCATACCAAGGTCAATTTATAACAAGGTCAATTCCATTTCAATTTAGTCAATAGAGGAAATATATTTCCTCTAAATTATTTTATTAATTAAAATATCTCCATACAACATTATGGGCAGTTTTCATTTAAATTCATTGAAGCAGACAAGCTTTCCTGAATTGACTGAATTGAAATGGAATTGACCCCAACCCTAGTATGCAAAAGGTTTGTTTTGAAGTTATTTCAGGAAAGCTTTTTGTTTTCAACCAGGAGCCCCCAAATCATGTTATGACCGGCTATGATGATTCAAGGAAGACAAGTCGAGGTTGGAGGAATAACACATTTATTCAGTCTAGGTTTCAAAACAAACAAAAGACGTGGCTTTCCACACCGTTCCCGCAAGGAAGGAGAAGTGAGGAGAAAGCCATGTCTTTTGTGACATTTGTTGTGAAACTCAGAACCCTTAGAAACGTACCCTTTCCGAAGGGGCCTAAAGGAAAGAGAGCCTCTTGTTCCACCAGCAGCACCCCCTACTCTCCCGATATTTAAAACATATGTTACAGTTCACCTTCTCAAAGTTTTTTTTTTTTTTACTGCTGCTTGTATTAACTTATTTGAGTGGCCTTATACACTTCATTTTGTATATTGCTATCAAGGGCGTAACCACATATTAAATATTGGGGGGGGGGATATAATTAAAGGGATTGTTTTATATCTACAAAGCAAATTGAGGATTGGCTTGTTCTAGGGGCCACTTAGCCTCTCTGGACAAACTCATAACCGTATAGCACCATGGACCTTACCAGGTTGATACTCTGATGTCAGATAAGTCCACCCAACTTCTGGGGATATGTTTGCTAATAAACCAATGGTCAGTTACTTCCTTTGACAAATCGTAATCTTGTGGCTCCACTTGGAGGCAGCGATTCAACCCAATTCAACCATAGACCTATACATAACGTATAACATGACGGCAGTCAGCACCAATCAGATCAGTCTGTCTAGTGGCAACATTGCAATGTCAAAGCCTTTTGATCTTTGTGCACAGGAAGTACCGTTTCGTTATTTTTTCTGTAGGCCGTATTTGCAATATTTTCCTGCCCCTGTTAATCAAATAATCAATGTAATTTTTATATCTGATCCCTCTTTTCAAAATGCATTTCAAATGTAGAAACAAAGGATGGTTCCAGGATGAAGCCTGCAGAATAGAGGTAGGCTGCACACACGCTTATGCAATCCATTTATTTCTGCAGCTTAATAGCAGATATCAGGTTTTAACCTGCAGAAATAAATAGATTTTATAAGCATTAAAATTTGTGAGAGGCCCACCTCTATTTTGCGAGTTGTTGCCTCATGGAACGAGCACTGATCATTATTCATATGGGTGCGAGGGCTGCTCTTTGAAGCACAGGCTGAAACCCACAAAATTCGAAGGCCTTTAAAGTTACCTTTCCCTTCTTGTTTCTCTTTCTTTGACGCAGTGGCTCTTGACAGATTGTTGAATCATGGAGAACTGAAGTGAAACTGAAACCAAGTCCTTTAAGTGCAGAAGGCCCTCACAGCACTCTGGGGTAAAGAGTGGGCTTCACAGAGAAAGAACGGTGCATGGAGGACAGGCTTTCTGGAGCTGTGTTCCCTCCTGCTATAACTGTGGAATTTTAGGTGAGAAAATATGACTGAGTAAAAATAAAATGGTGTCGGGTTAAAAATTACAATATTTTATTGTAAAATAAGGGGGTTGGGGACAATTGATCCCTGTGAGGTGACAGTGGATTAAAAAAAGGTAAAAAAAAACATATATATGTATATACAATGGGGGAAATAAGTATTGAACACATCAACATTTTTCCCAGTACATTTATTTCCAATTAGGCCATTCAAGTGAAATTTGCACCAGACTTTGGTATTAACTCAAGAAATCTAAACATTAAAGTTCATATGTAAATAAAGTTATGTGTAATAAAGTGGAATGACATAGGAAAAAAGTATTGAACACACTAACTGAAATTTATTCAATACTTAGTGGAGAAGCCTTTGTTTGTAATGACAGCTTCAAGGCGCTTTCTGTATGAAGTAACTAATCGCCCGCAGTATTCAGGTGTGATTTTGGCCCATTCCTCTACACTGATTGTCTTTCAATCTTGAAGATTGCGGGGGGGCCCTCTTGTGAATCTGGATCTTCAGATGCTTCCACAAATGTTCAATTGGGTTTAAGTCAGGTGATTGACTGGGCCATTCCAACAAGTTGATTTTCTTTCTCTGAAACCAATTGCGAGTTTCCTTTGCTGTATGCTTTGGATCGTTGTCCTGCTGGAAGGTCCACCCACGTCTCATCCTCAGCATCCTGGTGGATGGCAGCAGGTTCATCTCAAGAATCTCTCTGTACATGGCTCCATTCATTGTTCCTTCAATGATATGAAGTCTGCCAGTACCACGACAGGAGAAACAGCCCCACATCATGATACTTCCACCTCCAAACTTCACTGTTGGTATAGTGTTATTCGGGTGATGTGCAGTGCCATTTCTCCTCCAAACATGGTGTGTTGTGTGACAGCCAAAAAGTTCAATTTTGGTCTCATCTGACCAGAGTACATGCTCCCAGTAGTTCACTGGCTTGTCCAAATGTTGTTTGGCAAACTTTAAACAAGCTTCAACATTTCAGTAGTGGAGTCTTGCGGGCTGAGCGTGCACAGAGGCCATGGCGGTGGAGTGCATTGCCTACTGTCCTTTCTGTCACAGTTGTACCTGCTGCCTCCAAGTCTTTCTGGAGCTCTTTCCTAGTGGTCCTTGGCTCTTTGGCTACTCTTCTAAGTATCCTTCTGACTCCCTGATCAGAAATCTTGCGAGGAGCTCCTGTGCGTGGCCGGTTGATGGTGGAGTGATGTTGCTTTCACTTACGGATAATGCCCCCAATGGTGCTTACTGGAAGATTCAGAAGTTGTGAAATACATTTGTAGCCAATTCCATTTTCATGTTTTGCAACAATCTGGTTGCGAAGGTCTTGAGAGAGCTCTTTGCTTTTACCCATCATTAGATGTTTCTTGTGTGCCACCTTGGTAACAAAAAAAAACCTTTTATAGCCCATCAATATATTCTAACCCAGCTGAAATTAATTAGCACAGATTGGAGGTAGAGTTGCCTCCTAATTAGTTATGGTTTTCAGCTGGTTCCTTGCCTTTCCTTGCTGTGGTGTACTGCTTTTTCTTAGTGTGTTCAATACTTTTTTCCTGTTTCATTCCACTTTATTACACATAGCTTTATTTACATATGGACTTTAATGTTTTGATTTTTTGTCTGGATTTTTTGAGTTAATACCAAAGTCTGGTGCAAATTTCCTTGAATAGGCTCATTGGAAATACATTTACTGGACAAAATGTTGATGTGTTCAATACTTATTTCCCCCATTGTATATTCACTACCGGTCAAAAGTTTTAGAACACCCCCATTTTCCAGTTTTTACTGAAATTTAAGCAGTTCAAGTCCAGTGAATAACCTGAAATGGTGCAAAGGTAAGCAGTAAACTGCCAGAGGTTTAAAAAATAAGTTTAGGTTCCCAAAAAAAAAAAAAAAAATTCCTGGAAAAATAATGTAATTTTCAGAGTTATAAAAAAAAGGCCCCTTTCAGGGAACAAGTAATGGGTTAACGTGGGTTAACAGTCACTCTGTGCAAGTCGCCGACTCTGGATCCAGCAAAAGAGCCCCAGACCATCACGCTCCCTCCTCCATGTTTGACAGTTGGTGTCACACATTGAGGAACCATCTTTTCGCCTACTTGACGGCATACAAATATCCTGGTTGATGCGGAAAAAACTGGAAAATGGGCGTGTTCTAAAACTTTTGACCAGTAGTGTATATATATATATATATATATATATATTATATAAGATTACACTAAATGTTAACCCTCTGAGGTCTGTGCTAAGCTTAGAGAAGGTTTGTGATTTTGGCGTGGTCTGATATTTATCTCAATTTCATCAACTTAACACACACTTACTCCAAAGTGTTTGATATTTTAATTTGAAGGACAATCACAGCTACATTTATATGCCATCAATAGTTTGGTCAGTATCATATGTAGCTTGTAAATAGATCTACAAACACACAAGTTATAAAGAGTAAATTTTTCTGCCGTCACAAAAGTTGTGAAAGCACACACTAAACTATAGTGATGAATTGTTTTGCCAATATGCGTTTGTTCATCAAGGTCTTGGTTATGTAAGGGTGTGAAAATAGTTTAGCACATCTGAGATCTAAATAGCTAAAAACCTGTTTTTATCAGAACTGGTCACATTTATTTCAGGCTGTGGGAGGGCTATATGCTAATTTCATGAATATTCATGATCCACACCTGAGGATTGTCCACGCCTGTAAGATCTGTCAGATGGGCCATCTCTCTCTCAAAGGCCATCAGACAAAGAGAAAAGCCATCAGAGTAAGCAATAGTCAGTGAGCCATGCAGAAGACAGAAAAAAAAGAAGTTTTTTTTCATTTGGGAAGATTCATTGAAAACATCAAACTATATACAAAAAATTCCAAATTAAAACATGGTGAGACAATCTGTTCTTTCACGGTCTTTGGTGCCACTTCTCAAAACAGTTTCTGGTGAACTGTAGACACAAGGGAACGTCACAAACTGCTGTTTCCCCGACATCTTGCAGAGTACGCATTTCTTACAACCAACAGAAGCCAATTTGCCAACATCCAGAGTCTGTTTGGCAGTGGGCACAGGCACATGATATTTATCATTAAACGTCTGTAGGAAAACGAAAGCAAAATCCGTGTCTGCGAAGACACGGAAAGACAAACAAAACAAAACAACCAACGATCAGGAACAAACAAAGCAAAGTAAACAGGTAAATCCAAAATGTATCCAAAAACTCGGTATAAACTAAACGCTGGGAATCTAAACAACAACAAGCACACAAACAAACAAGTTCTCGAGACGCAAGAAACATGAATCACAATAGGTACTATCAAGCTAAGGTAGATAATGTCCAAGCGCCGAAACAGAGAATGCCAGCTGGTTAAATATCCTCCTGTTAATTATTCGCAGTAGTTCGCAATGATTCTGATTGTTTCCGTATAGCGTCACAAGACACGGAATTCATATATTTGGAAATAAAATAAATATCAGCATACACCGTCTGTTGCTGGCAGATCGCAACCGTAAACACAGACGATGCGATATAATGTCGGGACATTGTTTACGTTGCGATTTCACACATGGCCCCACGCCCCTCCCCGAGACTAGCACCTAGTTACCATGTCAATAGAAGGGGGACGGCACTTCCAGGTAAAAAAGAGAGGAAAAGGCAAGGTTTACTTTTGGTCTAATTAACCTCATTTAAAAAATCCCATATTATTTGCCAGTGCTCAAATCTGAAAGTCACGATTCTAAGGTTTCTGTCAATGTTTTTGCGTGTGTATGATAAAATCTTGCGACGTTAGAAATAGTAATATACTTTTATTGCTGCTGGGATCGTCGGCGATCCCGTCGACCTCAGGGGGTTAACGTCTGCTCTAGTACAAATGATCTAATTTGGACAGGGAACCATGATGTCACATGATTACATGCCAGTTAAGCATTGGTTGATTTTTCTCATTAGTGGATTTCAACAGGTAGCTGTCTGGCCCTTCGGGCATTGGGCAAAGGACATTTACTTTTTTTCTTACGTCAAACAGGGGTTGGGGGTTTTAAACCAGTAACTTCCTTTCTGACCTCTCAGGACAAGGGCTGTGCCCCAAACCTTACACTTGCTGACTGAATACTCGATCAATATTTGTAGTGAGTTGGGTTGAATCTTCTCTCAGCTAAGCACATTGCATTGTAAAATCCTTTATTTTTTACTCGCTCCTTGCTGTTGTGAAGGCATGTTGTTAATATTTGTGCTCTTGCTGACTCAACACACCATCAAGGTGTGTAAAATGTTGGTCTTGCATACTCCCTCTAGGTACGCACATTGCATTGTGAGTGCTGTTTAGTATTTCATTTTGTGCCTAGCTCCTAGCTGTTGGGAAGGCATATTGTGAATTGTTCACGTTTTCTCTCATCTGTTTTGTGTCACACTTTCTCCCACCTCTATCCAACATCCTCTCTCCTCCATCTTGTGTCTTGTAACCTCTCTCCTCTCTCCTCTGTCTTGTGTCTTATATCCCCTGTCCTCTCTCCTCCGTGTTGCATCCTGTAGCTTCTCACTTTACTCTGATGAGATGAGAGAGACACAGAGACCCTGCAGTGGTCTAGTTCATCCTGCGTCCTGCGTCCTACGTGCTGCTGTTGCTATGGCTCTTTCATGCCCAGCCCGTTTCCATGAGAAGTGCGATGTCTGTGCAGTACTGAAGTTATTCCTCCTTTTCTTCTTCTTTATTTTATATGTTTTCTCACTTTTTAAAAGCGAAACGTTCTTCTGCAGCAAACTGCCTGTCCCCCTGCATCATGTCTCTTGCGTTAGCAGCTAATCAAGCCACGAGCAGCTTGTCAGACTCTGGTGGGGCTGCTCTCCTATGCAAGCTGCCGGCTTTGATCATCCTCACCTGCAGTACGGCAGGTAATTATGTGGCTGAAGTATCTCAGGGAAGTTTATGGTTTTCCACTCTGTGGAAAAAGTGAATACTGTACATTCCTTTTTATGGAACTTTAACAACCATATAGTATTTCAATGTATTCCATTAAGAGTTTATAAA
This sequence comes from Aldrovandia affinis, assembly GCA_029706075.1. Taxonomy (NCBI): domain Eukaryota; kingdom Metazoa; phylum Chordata; class Actinopteri; order Notacanthiformes; family Halosauridae; genus Aldrovandia; species Aldrovandia affinis. Next base: position 271,762 of record JAINUG010000204.1, on the reverse strand, counting down.
ATAATTGTTAAGCTGTAAACAGGGTCATACACATTGTAGCTGCATGCATGATAAAGAACAGACTCAAATAAACCTTTGGCAATCTCTGTTTGGTATTGTACTCAATAAATGACTCAATAGATGCTGTAGCAATGTTGGTACACCAGAGAATAATGTTGCTGTGGGAACATTAACATAAAGATGAAAGTAACAGTTTGAATAGCAAGAGAAGGCATGAGATTGAAATACTCTAAAAACTCTGAGCCTTGGGCATTGCTGAATTGTGTAGAATGTGAGGTGTGGTACACTTACATGTCACCCCCCAAAAAAAACAGAACCTGGCAGATCTCACCCCAAGGTCTATACAGATTTAGGAGAAAGGATGAGGGGATTACTCCAGACAGGAGTGTGGACTGTGCACTGAATGCTGGGTAGCACAGGTTTTTTGAGTCACTGCTATACTCTGCAATGTTGTGAACAAATGGATTGATCATATGACTGGCATCTCTATGACTATCTATGGCTGGTATCTATGACCAGTAATATAATTATATAAACATATATATACAGTCAGGTCCATAAATATTTGGACATTGACAAAGTTATTGTTATTGTAGCTGTCTACCACAGCATATTGGAGATCGGGTGAATGGTGTAGGAATTACAGCACTTTTTATACGTGGTTCCCCCCTTTATAAAGGACCAAAAGTAATTGGACAATTAGCTGCTCAGCTGTTCCATTGCCAGGTGTGTGTTATTGCCTCATTATTTCATTTACAAGTAAGCAGATAAAAGGTCTAGAGTTGATTAGAGTTGATGTGTGTGTGGAATTTGCATTTGGAATCTGTTGCTGTTAACTCTCAATATGAAGTCCAAAGAGCTGTCACTGCCAGTGAAGCAAGCCATCATTAGGCTGAAAAATCTAAACAAACCCATCAGAGAGATAGCAAAAACATTAGGTGTGGCCAAATCAACTATTTGGTACATTCTTAAAAAGAAAGAACGCACTGGTGAGCTCAGGAACACCAAGAGGTCCAGAAGACATGGAAAACAACTGGATGACAGAAGAAAAACCCCTTCTCAACAGTTGGCCAGATCAAGAACACCCTCCAGGAGGTAGGCATATCTGTGTGAAAGTCAACAGTCAGGAGAAGACCAGAGTAAATAAAGAGGGTTTACCACAAGATGTAAACCATTGGTAAGCCTCAAAAACAGGAAGTCTTCTTAAATGAGTGCGCGTTCATGTGATTTGTAAATTAGCATAATTAACGCCCCAATAATGCTATATAAGGTTAGGCGTCCCGCCCCATTTTCATAGGAAAGTCATTCATAACAATGGCACCGAAAAAACCAAGAAGAAAAACTTTACGAGCTCGGAGATTGAAGTACTACTATCTGAAATAAGTAACCAAAAGCACATATTATTTAAAAGCGTCAACACTGGAATTAAGGGACCTGTTAAAACCAAGGAGTGGGAAAAAATAACTTGTGCAGTTAACACAGTATCATCTGTTGCCCGTAGCATCACAGAAAAAAAATAAAATGGTGTGATATGAAATTGGAGTCAAAGTGAATTTCAATTCAATGAAAATAGTCAATTTGCATGGCGGAAAATAACAGTTGATCAGTCACTTACCAATAAGCCACCCATCTCCATGAGCACCTTGTGCAAGACGCGTTCCAATTCCACTATTTTGCACCACAAAGGAGTCGTGCGCTCCCCCAGCCCATTGAGCAACGACATTCAGCAGGTTGTATTTAGCATCTGATATAAGTTGGACGTTAATGGAGTGATACTGCTTGCGATTGAGGAAGGGGAATGGGTCAGGGGATGGCGCTTTAATGCGTACGTGTGTGCAGTGTATTGCTCTGATGATGTTGGGTAGTCCAGCGATGGCATGAAAGTCCCTCTTGATCTGTACTTGTTGGACGGCGGTGTATGGGAATTTGATGTACATGGGTGATAGTCTGATGAGGGCTTTGATGACCGGAGGAGCGCACGACTCACAGAAGACTGGGATACACCCGATCTGTCCCCTATCTCCCTTTGGAACATTCCTGTGGCCAGGAATCCGAGGGTGGTCAGTACTTGGAGATGTGGTGGAATAGGGTTGGGTCGGCGTGTCTGTCTGCTGAGTTGCGGCTCCAACAACGTACATACATGTAGAAGCACAGCCTGTGGTAACCGAAAAACGCGACACTAGCCATTCGTCTGTCTCTGCAAATAGATCAGCGCGCTCTCTAAAGACACGCTCTCTTCCAAGGGCCTGATGTTCTAGGGCATCCAAAAGAAGTAGGTAAGCCATGACGTTGCGCATGGTAACACTTCCCGTTGGCCTTATATGCAGGGACCAATTAGTGCGCCATTTAAGTCGTTTTGCAGTTTGAGATGTTTATATTGATATTGTAGTATTATACCATAGCCTCAATAGCCACAATTGAAATGAATGATAATGATATAATTATATTAATGAATTATGAATTATGAATGATTTTATCCTACAATTTGAAAAGAAAACAGTCAAATATAGGCCTACCATTGTCAAACAGGATACTTTCAAAATGATTATACATTATGAATTCTATCATTTATCTGTGTAATTTATATATTCAAACTCAACAGTTCTTCTAAGTCAACAGTTCTTCTAAATAGACACAAGCCATTAGTCAAAAACAAAGTTGTTTTGCTTTGGAGAACGGCAGGCAAATTGTACGTATGACTTGTACGACAGCTCAGGACCACTCATAAATCTTGTTCGTACCTAAGAGAAAATTCTAAATATGAAAAAATTGGTGAATGCGGCAAATTCTCGTAAATCACTCGCAGAGTGACTTCAATCAATCAATCAATCTTTATTTTTGTATAGCGCCATTTACAAACAGGTTGTCACACAGCGCTTCACAATTGGCATTTTCCAGAGGGAATAAAAAAACCAGAAAACCATTGAACCTTATGAACGAATTTGTGCGTAAAAGTGGTTCTTGCATCTGGCCCATTGACTGCAAAGGATTTGCAACCAAGTATTAGAAATACTTTCATGCAAAAGATACTCTGAAGTGAAAAACTCTGAAAAAATTAACTTTGCTAAAGCTTATCCAGAGCAGCTTACAAGACGTGCATTTATAAATGGTAACATTAATCATGTTTAGTGCAAGAGATCAATGCAGTAATACAGCAATAGACATAATTGTTGGCAGCTGCACATCGTACCTGAGAGAGAAGGTTAGTATATATATTTTTTTCATACAGTAGTAAACATGTAAACAGTGGTGATGGCAGTTAATGAATGTACAGAATCAGTGGTAGTAGAGTCTGAAAAGGTGGGTTTTAATCTCTTGCAGAAGATGGCCGGTGATTCTGCGGTTCTGACCCTGCGGTTATGGATGCATAACCCTCTGTTTAATTCCATGAATCCCATTTCAAGTTCCCACGTTTACCAAGTTTTCCATTTCAACCAATGTTCCTATATTCAACCTGCAATTTCAGGAACACACATTGACTTGACTTTACCACACATTGGCAGACCTGTGTGGCCAGTGGAACCTTGAAATTAGTAATTTGTCTCCCTCCTCTTTCTCTCCCTCTCTCTCTCTCTCAGGCTGGGATGATCCGGATAGAGCAGGAGGAATACTTCATTGAGCCCCTGGAGCGGGGAGGTCACGTGACCAGGGAGGAGGAAGGAGGCAGTGGCCGGCCGCACATCGTTTACTGCCGCTCAGCTGTCAAGAGACTTCCTGTTAATCACCCTGCTGACTTCCCCTCTCCAGGTCAGAGTTCCTCTGATACCGTTATGTAGCATCCTTATGCCAGCTTCAGTCTCTGAAGCACAATGCAAGTAACAGTACTACTACTACTACTACTACTACTACTACTACTACTACCACTACTACCACTACTACTACTGCTGCTGCTACTACTCCACTACTACTACTACAACTACTACTATTAGTATTACTACTACTAATAATAATAATAGACTGCATTTATATAGTACCTTTCATCTGACACAGCAATGAGTAGCTCCCACCTGAGTGGCTTTACATCAACTTTACAAGTGCACACCTTTTGCCCACCCTCTGAAATGCCTTCAATGGACACTGCTGAAACATGTGGAAAAAGCAATCCTTTCCCCCCTATGTGTTACCTTGTGAAAATAAGTATTCTAAAGTTGCTGCATGTAAGTGTTGTGCAGGACCTGTGGTGTCGCGCATGCACTGCGTTGATGTTGAAGGGTTGCAGTGGCTCAGTGTTGTGTTTGCCAGGGTAGCCTAGCCGAGGTTGTCTGGTTACGACGGAGGAACAATTGTTCTCGTGCCTGACCACGAGCGGCGATGGGCAGTGCCACGGGGGAAGCCTTTTCTGGAGCTGTCGCCCACATAAACAATGCTGCACTGTGTTTAGCAGCTCATAGAAACACGTCTGCAAAACCTTAAACGCTGAATTTAATTATTTTTTGCCTTCTTCATTTGGGTAAATCCCATGTTCAGGCTAATTTGGATAAAAATTGCATCACGAGAAAAAAATAATGGCTAACTAAATTGGTGGCTAGATACATTATTATTAGGAATACCAGCTTCCTTTATAGATCTTTTGGGAATCATTATTCAGGGAACGTTTTCTTCCAGATCTTTCTATTTTCACTCAGCCCTTGTGTGTTCTGGGGTACAGTTATAGATTCTTCAATGAGGGATGTTAATGAGGGAATATATCATATCTAAAAAAATAAAAACATGCCATTGCAAAAAGAGGATTTGTCCTTGTGTCTCATTGAACACTGATAAGAGTTAGAACAGAGCAGAGAAAGAGGAGAAGTGGGAACCTGACAGCCATAAAAGGGTACTAAGGCAACAGGACACAGTTTGGAGTATTCCTGTGGGTGTCGGGGAGTGAGCGCGCTGATCTCGCTATTCTGAGCAGTCCTCTCCTGTACATCTTATTACCTGGGAACAGGAAAGGAGAAGAATGCAACGCATCAGAGTTTCCATGGGAACGCATGCTTGTTGCTCTCTGTTGGAGACAGTCGTGTCTATATGCTGTTAGTGACAATCAAAACCTGGCCTTTTTCTCTATTGTTTGTGTGTGTGTGTTTGTGTGTGTGTATTTTCTAGTGTGTGCCTGTGTGCATACTGTATGTGTGTGTGTGTGTGTATGTGAGTTCTGGTGTTTATTTGTGAGCCTCCGTGTATGAGAAAAAAAATGCACACACACACCCACATATGCACACAGAGGTTCAAAAAAGAAAACAAGAACACACACACACATACACACACACACACACACACACACACAGATACTGTACATACACTATGTCAAAAGTTTTAGAACACCCCCATTTTCAATTTTTACTGAAATTTAAGCAGTTCAAGTCCAGTGAATAACCTGAAATGGTACAAAGGTAAGCGGTAAACTGCCAGAGGTTACAGGGAACAAGTAATGGGTTAATGTGGCTTAACAGTCACTCTGTGCAAGTCACCAACTCTGGATCCAGCAAAAGAGCCCCAGACCATCACGCTTCCTCCTCCATGTTTGACAGTTGGTGTCACACACAGAGGAACCATCCTTTCGCCTACTCGACGGCCTACAAAATCCTTTCAAAATGTCTATATTTCAAATTTTGATTAATCGGTCCATAAGACCCTCTTCCAGTCTTCAGTAGTCCACTGGCGGTGCTTCATGGCCCAGGCAAGCCTCTTTCTTATTTTGCCACTTCCTTACTTTGACCAGTGTTAAGCTGTGCTTGAACCTGTTGTCCTGTGAGCCACCTATCACGCAAGCTGTTGACTCTCAGAAACTTGTCTTCTGATTTTGTTGTGGCTTTGGGTCTGCCAGACCTCTTCCTGTCAGAGTTTCCTCCAGTTTCCAAGTGCCTTTTGATGGTGTAGGAAACTACTCACAGCCAAAACATTTACATTATTATTATTTTTTTTAAACGTCTGGCAGTTTACCGCTTACCATTGTACCATTTCAGGTTATTAACTGGACTTGAACTGCTTAAATTTCAGTAAAAGCTGGAAAATGGGGGTGTTCTAAAACTTTTGACCGGTAGTGTATACCATTTAGCAGATGCTTTTATCCAAAGTGACTTACAGTAATGAATGCATACATTTTTCAGTATATGTGGCCCCATTGGGAATTGAACCCACAACCCGTTGTCAGCGCCATGCTCTACCTACTGAGCCACTTATACCATACCATTTATACTGTTATGCTATGGTTTCAAATTTCTAAACAAGTATCTAAACAATGATTCTAGAATTATCTTGCAAATTATGAAATATCATTAACAGTATTTATCTGAAATAGCATGTGCCTCTGAGGATAAAGGTAGAAACAGGTAGAAACATGCACCCTTGGCACGTGCATTGGTTCTGCTACTGAACTCTTGCTCAGCAGAAAAGACACCAAACCTTTTACAACAGTTAACCAGCATGAAATCATTTTTATAAACATTTTGTTTCAGATTTTTTCCTGTTTTCTCCCTATTTAGTCGCCAATTATACCCTCTATTTGCCCACCCCACACAAACTTGCTGCCTGTATGAGGCACGGTAATTCTCAGAGGGCAGGCTCACCCTCCCCCCTCCCCCTGCGGCGGACAGCCAAACGCCCACCCCTATCGGGGCTCCCCACCAAGGCCGGTCTGGTACAGTTGGCAGCATTAAATTATTTAAATGGATCTCTTAATTTTTTAACATTTTTATAATGTCCCCTAGGGGTTGTGGATTTCACACTTTTCTTGTTTTTTGTTTCTGTTTCATCATGCTGTGTTTAGAAGAAAACAATTTTTTTTTCCTGCCCACAAGTCCCACAACACAACAGCCTTCAGTGCCAGATGCAGCATTAGCTAACGAGTCAGTGGAAAAGATCGAAGTGCAGACACTGGAGCACACTGCCTGAATATACAAACTGTCTTGGTCTGTATTGGAACTGTCTTGGTATTCAGTAGCACCTGTTGTTATTTTTAATCCCCACCTCGGCACATTATTAATCCTCAGTTTAAAAAACTGTACCTTCTCGCATTTCCCTGTTTTTTTATTCCATTTTTTATTTACACATAGTACACCACAAAGATCAGCACACAACATTAAATAACTAGACACCAAAAAACTGAACAAAAATAAATAAAAATAAAAATAACAGCAACAGCAAGTTGTCCAGCAAGTTGTCCGAACCAACTCCCCATATATTTTAGAACGTTGTTCCAGAGAGGGCGAATCACTGGACAGTGCCAAAGAGCATGTAGGAGGGTTCCCCTGTGACTTCTGCACCTCCAGCATAAACTATTTTGAGACAACCCAACCGTATACAGTCTCTGAGGTGTCCAATAATATATATGAATTATTTTAAACTGTGTTCCTTTCCCCCTGGCCTCCCTGATGTTGGCCCCTATATTTGTAATCATCTTTAGCCAAGTGTCTTGATCTATTTCACACTGAAGATCCTTTTGCCAAATCATTCTGAGGCTTTCACATGTGTTGCTATTGATTTTAGTCAACATTTTATACCACAAAGAAGCATATTGTATAATTGGGTGTGATACCAAAAATGATTCTATTGGATTGTTATCTTTTTGTAATTGGAGACCAGCAAGGGCTGACATGCAGTTCCTAAGTTGTAAGTATTTCCACCTTTCTATATCTCCCAAATGAAATTCACTAGCTAGTTGCTCATAATTCTTAAAAACATCATTTTTGTGCAAATGTCCCAGGGTGAACACCCCTTCTTTCACCCATTTTTCCCAGAAAACTGTCTGTTTTCCGATACACACTGATGGGTTAAACCAGACAGATGAATATGTTTGTCTATATGGCGAGGACTTGAACATTTTATGTATTGTTGACCATACCTCTTTAGAATGCTGTAATATAAGATTTATGTTTTGGTTATCTATACCCTTTGTTCTTCTCTGGGATAGGACATTGGACTATTGGTCTAAAAGGAGCAGTTATGCTTTCCTCCAATTTCACCCATCTTTCTTTATCATTACCTTGTTTCCAGTGATTAGTCAATTTAAACATCTCAAATGCTACATTATACATCTCTACATTGGGGAAACCTAAACCTCCCCTTTCTTTTGGGGTGTATAATTTCTTCGTGTTTTATTCCCTTCCCGAAAGTAGTCCTTAACAGCATCATTGTACTGTTTAAATAGTTGTAACGGGATGTTTAAAGGTAGCATTCTTGAGATGTAGTTAAATTGTGGAACTACCATCATTTTAATTGTATTCACCTTGCCACATAAACTAAGTTTCAGTACTTTCCACTTTTCAAGATTATGTTACATTTTTTGAAGCACTGGGAGCAGGTTAATATTGACCATGTTGTCTAACTCTGAGGTGAGTAAAATACCCAGATATTTGAATCCAGATGGAATCCATTTAAAATTAAATGGAGTAACCAATGCAGAGGGACACATCTTAGATACAGGCATGGCTTCTGATTTCTGCCAGTTTATTTTATATCCAGAGGTAATGGAAAAAGCTTTGGTAGTAGAGAGCAATGGGGGAATCTGTTGTGGGATCCTTAACTAGTATCAGTACATTATTTGCATATAGGAATTGCTTATGTTCTTCCTGTCCATTCTTTACCCCTTTTATCTTTACATTCTCCCTAATAGCTGCTGCCAGTGGCTCTAAAGCAATCACGAACAGTAATGGAGATAGGGGGCATCCCTGCCTCGTTCCTCTTGAAAGTGTAAAAAAATGTGAAATAATTCAATTTGTTTGCACTGCACATTTTGGACATGAATATAAGACTTTAATCCACTTAATTAAATTAGAACCAAGGCCGAACCTTTTTAGTGTACATGTTAAATTGTTCCATTCTACCCAGTCAAAGGCTTTCTCAGCGTCTAATGATATATCCGCCACTGGATCCATGCTGTTCTTGTTCAACTAGAGAAGATGTAATAATCTTCTGACATTGTCTGCCGAGTTCCTATTTTTTACAAAACCAACCTGATCTTCATGGATAATATTAGGGAGAATTATTTCCAACCTTGATGCAAGAACCTTTGAAAGGATCTTGCAGTCAACATTGATTAGCCTCACTGGTCTGTAGCTCCCTGGATCAGTTACCTCTTTCCCCTTTTTATAAATTAAAGAAATAAGAGCCTTGTTAAAAGGTTTCTGTGAACACTTCAGTCAAAACTGGTGCCAGTATCTCCACATACGTTGTATAGTACTTAACTGGCAGGCCATCTAGTCCGGGTGACTTTGCCAATTTCATCAATCCTATAGCTTTCCTAACCTCTGTCTCTGTTACTGGTGCTTCCAGAGATCTAACCTGTTCTGGAGCGCCGTACCGAATGGCTGCTCTGCCCTGAGCTCCTCAGCTTCTCAGCTTTTTTTCTTTTTCCTTTTTCTTCTGGCTTTTTTTGTCTCGTTTTCTTATCTCCTCACTCCTCTGATACTGTCTCCCGTTTCTTGTCGTCTCGTGTCACTGTGTTCTGGAGCTTCTAGAGTCTCTCTCTCTCTGTCGGTTTTCGAAACTAAATTCTAAAAATGGAGTTAATAAGCTGGTCTCTCAACGCAATTGATACAATTTAGGAATACTTTAGGAATTACCACTAAACCGTAGTTGCTGTTCCAGTGCTTCAAATCTACTGGACACAGCCAACTCCAGTATTCCAGTTACTTTAGGAATTACCACACAATAAACCGTAGTTGCTGTTCCAGTGCTTTCTTGTACACACAGCCAACTCAAACTATTCCAATTACTTTAGGAATTCAATTTTAGAATCAACTTCCCAGTACTTTTCCCTTCTTATTTTCGGGATCCAGTTAATTCTACAGACCGGTTACTTTCGGCCTATAAACGACAAACTTGAAATCACTGTCCCAGTGCTTCAGGCCCAGTTGCTTTAGTTCTCTTTAGTGCCCTGCCTCTACGCAGAACTACAGAACACTACCTCAGTACGTCGAGCACAGTATTTCTAGGATCCAGCTGCTTTAGGATCCACAAATTCCAGTACTTCGGAATTACAATTCCTCCTGCCAGTTACCAAATAAAGTTCCCAAACAGAGTGTCCTTTTAATGCTTAGATTCTTTAAAAGAGGGGATACTTCCTATTTTAAAACCAACGCTATAAAGAAAGAAACCAATTTCTTACCTTTATCCACGGTTTTCTTTGGAAATTCCCTCCTGGCTGGCTCGCCAATTGTAAGAAATACGGCAGCACTCTGATCTTGATGAAGACGGTTTTATTTCGGTAGCGACAGTAACAAAGTAAATGACAGGTAATACAAGAATACCAGCAAGCACTCTGGATTCAGCTGAGTTCGTCTGAATGTATTTCTCCCAACTCAATGACTCTAAATACTCTTTTCGGCTTTGTTCTTCTGAGGCGGGAAACAGAGATGCGTATTTGGAAATAATGTGATTTATTTAGGGAAGCCAGTGTCTGGCCTCCCTAACTCAATCAGTCTGCTCATCACTAGGGGGTGTGTGATTTATTCAGTTCCCGGGGCCTAGCCAGGAAACAGTCTATTGTATTGCTAATCAAGCAGAATATGGTGAGCAGAACAGGTGTTGTATACAGCAGCTGTAGTTTGCAACAAGTGATACAGATAGGGGGGAGACAGACCAAGGAGGGTTTTGTAGATGAGCATGAACCAGTGAATATTACGACGGGTGTGTAAGGATGGCCAGTTGACAGAGGAATAAAGAGTGCAGTGGTGTGTTTTGAAGGGGGCATTTGTAGCAAAACGGATAGCAGAGTGATAGAGAACATCAAGCTTTTGGAGTGCGCCCTTGCATGCCGACCTATAAACAACGTCGCCATAATCTAACATGGGAAGGATGCTCATTTTAACAAGAGTTCGTTTAGCAGAGGGAGTGAAGGTGGAGCGCATTCGGTACAAGAAACCAAGTTTGGATTTGACCTTAGACTGTAGCCTGCTGATATGGTATGAGAAGGACAGAGTGCTGTCTAGCCAGATACCCAGGTATTTGTATTCAGTGACCTTGTCTAGGATAGCCCCATTGAGGGTAGTGATATCTTGGGCTGGAAGGGGTACAGAACCCTTCCTACCAAACCACATAACCTTGGTCTTGGTGGTGTTTAGCAGGAGGCTTAGGGTGGAGAAAGCCTGTTGGACCTTAAGGAAGCTATCGTGAAGTTATGTAAGTACTGCATCTGGGGAGGGACCAACGGCATAAAGGACTGTGTCGTCAGCATAAAGGTGGATGGATGAGTCTACAGCAGAGGAAGCAATATTGTTTATATATATAGAAAATAGTGTGGGGCTTAAGATCGAGCCCTGGGGTACACCCTTAGAGACAGGGAGGGGCTGAGGGAGAAGTTGTTCCGATTTAACACTTTGCACCCTATCAGTAAGGTAGTTAGAGAACCACGCCAGTGAGTGACCAGAAACCCCAATGTTGCTCAGCCTGCCAGCAAGGATAGAGTGATCAACAGTGTCAAAGGCCTTAGCTAAATCAATAAAGTTTAGAGTCTAAAGCGGAAGTGATGTCATTGAGGACTTTGAGGGTTGCATAACCATAACCTGATCGGAAACCAGATTGAACACCAGACGGAATATTATAAACATCCAGGTAGTTAGTAAGTTGCTTATTTACAAGTTTCTCCAACACTTTTGATAGACAAGGCAGAATAGAGATGGGCCTATAACAGTTAGGATCAGCCTGATCTCCTCCCTTGAAAAGGGGACGCACTACAGCTGCTTTCCATGCACGTGGGATTTCAGCTGTGTGGAGGGACAGGTTAAAGAGATCTGCAATAGGAGCTGCGATGATGGGGGCCGCAATCTTAAAGAAGAAAGGGTCCAGCTTATCAGACCCAGCTGGCTTTTTGGGGTCCAGCCTAAGCAGCTCATACAAGACCTCACCCTCCGAGACAGCCTGCAGGGTGAGGCTGTGTAAGGGGGCAGGGGGCCTGGGGGGGGAGACAGGGTAAGAGGCTTCAGGTGAGCTGGGGGGTGGGCTTAAGGGAGAGGAACTACTGGCCAGGCAGGGGGGGTTAGCAGACTCGTAAATAAAGCCAGACTTTATGAAATGCCGATTAAAAATATCGGCCATAAGCACCTTATCAGAGACTATAATGTTGTCCACGTTAAGTGACAAGGGCAGCTGAGTAGAAGGTTTATTTTCCAGAATCTTTTGGGGTCAGAACCACAGAGGGATAATTGTTCTTTGAAGTAGCCAGCCTTGCCTTTCAAACAGCTTGCATGGCCTTATTTCTAAATTGCCTAAATGCCAGGCAGTCTGCAGGGGCTCTAGATAGCAGCGTTTTTTTGTTGAAGGAGCACTGCAAGCTCACGGTCAAACCAGGGGCTGAGCCGATTTTTTATTCTTATGTTCTTGACAGGGGCATGCCTGTTAAAACCCCCTGAGGTCGGCTGGATCGGCGCCGATCCAAGCAGCAATACAAGTATATTACTATTTCTAACTTCGCGATATTTTATCATACACACGCGGCAAAAACATTGACAGAAACCTTAGAATCGCGACTTTCCGATTTGAGCACTGGCAAATCAAATGGGATTTTTAAAATTAGCTTAATTAGACCAAAAGTAAACCTTGCTTTTTACTCTGTTTTTTACCTTTTAGTAACGTCCCCCTTCTATTGACATGTTAACGAGGTGCTAATTTCGGGGAGGTGCGTCGGGCCATGTGTGAAAACGCCGGCATAAACAACACAAACTGAAGAGGACAGTCTATGCTGATATTTATTTTATTTCGCTTGTTTTCAAATACTCGTGAAAAATGCTTAAAATGTATATATAAATTCCGCGTCTTGTGACTACATATTCCGCATGTCGCAATGTAACAAATTGCAATAGGCACAGAAAATACTTTTCAAACAGCCTAAAATGTTATAAAATATATCGTATGTCTGTGTTTACGCTTGCAATCTGCCAGCAACAGTATATTCACGAGTATATTTTCAAATACTCGTGAAAATATATGAATTCCGCGCCTTGTGACTACATATTCCGCATGTCGCAATGTAACAAATTGCAATAGGCACACAAAATACTTTTCAAACAGCGTAAAATGTTATAAAATATATCGTATGTCTGTGTTTACGCTTGCAATCTGCCAGCAACAGTCTATGCTATTGATTTTATTTCGCTTGTTTTTTTATTTTTTTACATCTTGTCTGTGTTTACGCTTGCAATCTGCCAGCAACAGTCTATGCTGATATTAATTTTATTTCGCTTGTTTTCAAATACTCGTGAAAATATAGCCTATGAATATCGCGTGTTGTGACGCCAAACATTCCGCGTGTTGCAACGTAACAAAGAGCCAAAATGAATATTCAGGTATTTAGCATTTAGCCCTCCCACAGCCTGAAATAAATGTGACCAGTTCTGATAAAAACAGGTTTTTAGCTATTTAGATCTCAGATGTGCTAAACTATTTTCACACCCTTACATAACCAAGACCTTGGTGAACAAACGCACATTGGCAAAACAATTCGTCACTATAGTTTAGTGTGTGCTTTCACATCTTTTGTGACAGCAGAAAAATTTACTATTTTTAACTTGTGTGTTTGTAGATCTATTTACAAGCTGCATATGATACTGACCAAACTATTGATGGCATACAAATGTAGCTGTGATTGTCCTTCAAATAAAAATATCAAACACTTTGGAGTAAGTGTGTGTTAAATTGATGAAATTGAGATAAATATCAGACCATGCCAAAATCTAAAAACATTAAAAGCTTAGCACGGACCTCAGGGGGTTAACAATGGCACTAAACAGGTCACAAAACAAACTCCATGCATCATCTACAGAGGGGATCAGGCTGACTCTAAACCATTCCACATTGGCCAGGTCATGTAAGAAGGCTTGAACGTTTTTTAGGATTCGTTTACGACTGATCAGGACAGGCTGTTTAACAGAGCAGTTAGTTCGAACACAGGCAATGAAACAGTGGTCACTAATATCATTGCAGAACACACTAGACTGATACATATGGGGGGAGTTTGTGAGGATAACATCAATCAACGTGGCCTTATCCTGGTTTTTGGGGTCATACCTAGTAGGAAGTGATATGATTTGATGGAGATTTAGGGAGTCAAATTGCTGTAGTACTTTGTCTGGTGGCTTGAGCATGTCCCAGTTAAGGTCACCTAATATGACAAGCTCTGATCTGGTAAATGGGGCCAGGGCGCTGCTTAAGGCTGCTAGGGTACACGCTGGTGCTGATGGGGGGCGATAACAACCAGCTACTGACAGTGAGTAGCTATTAGATAGCTTGATGTTAAGAACTAATAAGTCAAACTGTTTAGGGATGGATTTCGCTAAGGCAATGGAGCACTGAAGGTGTTCTTTGGCAAAAAAATTGCCACCCCCCCCACCCTTAGAAGACCTATCCTGCCTAAACAGATTGTAACCTGGCAGGTGTACTTCAGAGTAGGAAATTGACTTTCTTAACCATGACTCAGTTATGACTAGAACCTCGATATTGGAGCCATGAACCCAGACTTTCAATTGATCTATTTTAGGTAATAAACTTCTTGCATTGATGTGCAGGAATCCCAGGTTTTTTCGGGCACAGAAATCACCAAAGCAAAGATCATTTGTAATCAATCCAGTATTGGGGAAAACAACATTTGCATCAGGGCCAGGGTGGACATGTACATTACCCGAAATAATAAGCAGTAGAACAATCAGAGCACGGCAGAGAATAGTGAAAGCGCTATACTGGCGTTTTTTAACAACAGTTTTTAGAGCATCAGATGGCAACACAATCATTTAAAAAAACAGTCTCAAGATGTAACATGGTAATAGCAACGGCGAGAGAGAGTGCGAGTTGGAATTTAAACCAAAAACCCTTGTAGTAAAAAGGGAGTCAATGTCTCTATGCGAGTGTAAACAGACGTTAGTCCCGCGGTCGGGAGTACTAACTAGTTGGTAACGTTCACTGACACGCGCATATGTTGAGAAGAACGCAAAGAAAAAATAAAGCAGTTTGGGGGTAGCCATGGTTAGTCCAGAGAAAAATGGAGCTACTTACTCACCAAATGCCAAGCAGTTCATAGTCAACGCTAACTAGCAAACTAGCAGGTGGAAGAGGGGAGAGGGAGAGATGGCTGAGGGTAAGTCAAGCTTGACACAGAGGAGCGCGTGGAGAGCGTAGGATGAGTCTTGCGGCCGGCTAGAGAATGCTGGTTGGGGAGCGTAGGACACGGCCTCCGTGTTCACAAGCCTTATCACGGCCTTATCGGCACCCGGAAGAGCAGGCAGGGGCGGTGGGCAATTCAGACTCGGCAGGCAGGTGAAGCACACCGGATCCAGGGAGCCAGCCACGGGAACACAGAGGGAGGTAGGCAGATCCAAAAACGTGATCCTTCAGGCGTAGCAATTCAGCAAAATACCCTGTACACCACTGGCATGAAGCAATCACAAATTTTACTTATTTCTTGCGCTCCGTGAAATAAACCAGTTTGTTTTAGGGGTTTGTAAAACCTTTGCTAAAATGTTAGGCTAGCTAGCATTAGTACCTTAGCCTTATAAGAAAATACGGGCATATAGGCCACCTATTTGTTGCAAAGTAGCGATGCGTTAATTCTTTCGTTGTGCATTAACGACAAAACTTCTCACTTCAGTCTACGCAGACGTCCGTCCACGTTGCGGTGTGATGGCGGGAAGGAAAGTGAAGGAACAGGAAGCAGGAAGCATATATATATATATTAAACCTCCATCTATTCCTTCTCCCTGTTTCACCTTCAATCTCAACTTGTAATTCAACTATAGCATGGTCTGATAAAGAAATGACCCCCATCTTACAATCTATTACTGCTTTAATAATTGTGTTGGCAATCAAAAAATAATCAATTCTTGAGTGTGATCTATGGCAATGGGAGTAAAAAGTGTACTCCCTTTCGTGAGGGTTTATAAGTTGCCATATATCAATCAATCTTTATTTTTGTATAGCGCCATTTACAAACAGGTTGTCACACATCGCTTCACAATTGCCATTTTCCAGAGGGAATCAAAAAAACAGAAAACCATTGGAACCAATGTGGGAGACTGGAAAATTATTCCCTGACCCCTTAAAAGGCGGTCAAGATGAACTCCTGGAAAATTGTGGGTTACAGAGAAAAACAAAACAAATAGTCCTTGAGGCTCATGAGGCTTAACAGAGCACCGGAAGGGCATTCTAAGTGTAGGGGTGGGGTGGACCTCATCCCTCCAGATACCAGGGCAGGGCGGGGGTTGGAACCAGCAGCTAGGGTCTGGGCCAGCGGCATCCGGCTAACACATGGCAGGGGTGGGGGGTTGACTCTGGGGTAGGTGAGCTCCAGGCAGGTGCCACGAAGCCGGGGAGAAAAGAGGAAAGGTGCAATTATGACTATGATAAATATCACACCGGATCAGGGGAAAGAGTAGAGTGACAACACTTTTGCACCAGCAGAAGTAATCTAGGGCAGCATAACTAATTAGGTGAGTGGCACAGGGAGCACGCAGCCATGAGGGCACTCAGAGACCATCCCACCACATCATCAGCAGTCCTGATAGGGGCTAGGGATAGGATCATCACTTATGATTGGTGACAGTAAGGATAGCTCATTGCACCAGAAGGCTCTATTGCTACGCCCCCTCCACATCTGCACCTAATGACTATAAGAGAGACTAAAGAGATGTGTTTTTAACCTAGACTTGAAAATTGAGACCTTGTCTGACTCCTTCACAGAGACGGGTAGACTGTTCCACAGTAAAGGAGCTCTATAGGAGAAAGCTCTGCCACCTGCTGTATTTTTTTATATTCTAGGGACTACCAAATTGCCTGCATCTTGTGAGCGAAGCGAACGTGGGGGATTGTACGGATGAAGTAGATTCGTCAAGTAAGAGGGTGCAAGTCCATGCAACACCTTATAAGTTAAGAGGAGTACCTTATAGTCTACACAATAGTTTATAGGAAGCCAGTGAAGTGACGCTAACACAGGACTAATGTGCTCATATTTCTTTGTTCTAGTCAGGATCCTTGCAGCAGCATTTTGTACGAGTTGTAGGCTCCTGAGTGAGGTATTGGAACAGCCAGACAGTAATGCATTGCAATAATCTAATCTAGATGTAACAAAGGCATGTACCAATTTTTCTGCATCTATTAATGACAGGAAGCCCCTAATTTTGGCAATATTCCTCAGGTGAAAAAAGGCTACTCTGGAAATGTTTTTGATGTGACTATCAAATGAGAGACCAGGATCTATAGGATCACCAAGGTCTTTTACCACCAAACTTGCAGCAACAGAGCAACCATCCAGATTAACCTTTTGATGCATAACCCGGGTCAAAAATGACCCAGTGGAGAGTTTATTTTCTATATCTTTGCAAAAAATGAATTTCATCATTCAGCAATCCAGGTATTCCTCAATTAACTTGTTTTTGATAATCACAAATCTTCATTTTGATATTTCCTTTCTTACTTTTTGAATAAAAATGTTTTTTGTATTACTACCCCTCTAATGCATAACATGGGTCAAAAATGACCCGCATTCATTTCCTATGTACGTTTATGCACACTTGAGTGTTTATTTGCTATATCTTTGGAATAAATGTATTTTATCACTCAGCAATCCAGGTAACTTGTTTTTGATAAGGAACCTTTTGATCTTTGTGCTTCTTAAAATTGACAGTTATCAGATGTGTACAGCCGTGGCCAAAAGTTTTGAGAATGACACAAGTATTGGTTCACAAAGTTTGGTGCTTCAGTGTTTTTAGATCTTTTTGTCAGATGTTGTATACTATACTATGGTATACTGAAGTATAATTACAAGCATTTCACAAGTGTCAAAGGCTTTTATTGACAATTACATTAACTTAAAATTTTGATGTTTTGTTCCCCGAGCCACTTAGTTATCACTTTTGCCTTATGGCAAGGTGCTCCATCATGCTGGAAAAGGCATTGTTCATCACCAAACTGTTCTTGGATGGTTGGGAGAAGTTGCTCTCGGAGGATGTTTTGGTACCATTCTTTATTCATGGCTGTGTTCTTAGGCAAAATTGTGAGTGAGCCCACTCCCTTGGCTGAGAAGCAACCCCACACATGAATGGTCTCAAGATGCTTTACTGTTGGCATGACACAGGACTGATGGTAGCGCTCACCTTTTCTTCTCCGGACAAGCTTTTTTCCGGATGCCCCAAATAATCGGAAAGGGGATTCATCAGAGGAAATGACTTTACCCCAGTCCTCAGCAGTCCAATCCCTGTACCTTTTGCAGAATATCAGTCTGTCCCTGATGTTTTTCCTGGAGAGAAGTGGTGGTTTGCTGCCCTTCTTGACACCAGGCCATCCTCCAAAAGTCTTCGCCTCACTGTGCGTACAGATGCACTCACACCTGCCTGCTGCTATTCCTGAGCAAGCTCTGCACTGGTGGTAATATGTAATATACGCCATTTAGCAGACGCTTTTATCCAAAGCGACTTACAGTAGTGAATGCATACATTTTCAGTATATGTGGCCCCAGTGGGGATTGAACCCACAACCTAAGCGTTGCCAACGCTGTGCTCTACCAACTGAGCCACAGAGAACCACGTGGTGCCCCGATCCCGCAGCTGAATCAACTTTAGGAGACGGTCCTGGCACTTGCTAGACTTTCTTGGGCGCCCTGAAGCCTTCTTCACAACAATTGAACCTCTCTCCTTGAAGTTCTTGATGATCCAATAAATGGTTGATTTAGGTGCAATCTTACTAGCAGCAATATCCTTGCCTGTGAAGCCCTTTTGGTGCAAAGCAATGATGACTGCACGTGTTTCCTTGCAGGTAACCATGGTTAACAGAGGAAGAACAATGATTTCAAGCACCACCCTCCTTTTAAAGCTTCCAGTCTGTTATTCTAACTCAATCAGCATGACAGAGTGATCTCCAGCCTTGTCCTCATCAACACTCTCACCTGTGTTAACGAGAGAATCACTGACATGATGTCAGCTATTCCTTTTGTGGCAGGGCTGAAATGCAGTGTAAATGTTTTTTGGGGATTAAGTTAATTTTCATGGCAAAGAGGGACTTTGCAATTAATTGCAATTCATCTGATCACTCTTCATAACATTCTGGAGTATATGCAAATTGCCATCATAAAAACTGAGGGAGCAGACTTTGTGAAAATTAATATTTGTGTCATTCTCAAAACTTTTGGCCATGGATATGTGCTGAAAAGTAAAAAAAAAAAACATATTTCAAATATCAATGAATTCTTGTGTAGACCAAATCACTGCTAAAATCATTATTTTAACAAAATTATTATTAAATTATTATTATAGTATGTCTTTATTGATGACGGGTCATTTTTGACCCATGTTATGCATTAGAGGGGGTGTGGAGGGCTTATGTATCAAAGGGTTAAGAGATAAATCAGATAACCCTCTTCTGAGGTTTTTGGGCCGCAAGACCAACATCTCTGTTTTATCAGTATTCAACAATAGAAAATTATCTGACATCCAGTCTTTTATGTCTTTAAAACAGGCCTCCAACTGTTCGAATTGTCCTTCGCCAGGTTTAATTGATAGGTATAATTGTGTGTCATCTGCGTAGCAGTGAAAATGTACACCATGTTTACGAATGACATCACCAAGTGGCAACATGTAAAGGGAGAACAATAATGGCCCCAAAACAGAACCTTTAGGGACACCATATTCCACCTTTATGAGAGCAGAGGGCTCATCATTTAACTGCACAAATTGATACCTATCTGACAGGTAGGACTTAAACCAGGAGAGTGCCTGTCCACGCAGTCCAACTAGGTTTTCAAGTCTGCTCAGAAGAGTTTGGTGGTCTATTGTGTCAAACGCAGCACTTAAGTCCAAAAGCACAAGAATAGAGACGCATCCACGGTCAGCTGATATCAGTAAGTCATTGACAACTTTAATAAGAGCAGTCTCAGTGCTATAGTGTTGCCTAAATCCTGGCTGAAAAGTTTCATAGATGTCATTTGATGTCAGGAATGAAGTCAGTCTCTGAGCTACAGCTTTCTCTAGAATTTTTGAGAGAAAAGAAAGATTAGAAATTGGCCTGTAGTTACTGAGATTTTCTGGGTCAAGGTTTGGTTTCTTTAAAAGTGGCTTAATTACTGCCACTTTTTGAGAATTTGGCATATAGCCTGATGGAAGAGATAGATTAATAATGTCTAGCATGGATTGCCCCATAACAGGAAGAAGTTCTTTAACAAGTTTTGTTGGGATTGGGTCTAATTGGCAAGTAGATGGTGTGGAGGACATAACCAATTTAGAAAATTCAGTCCACTCCAGAGTGCTAAAAAGAGTAGCCATAGGACCCCTGTCCTGGTTAGCCTGTGCTTTCTGATCAGTGTCCGCTACAGCAGAAGGTGCCATTTTAGTAATTTCATCTCTAATTTTCTCAATCTTCTCAGAGAAAAAGTTCATGAAATCATTACTATTATAGGCTGCCGGAGGCTTAGCATTGGTTTCAGTCTGGTTCTTTGTCAGTTTGGCCACTGTATCAAAAAGAAATGTTGGAGTATTCTTATTATGCTCAATCAGATCAGACAAATAGGTTGACCTTGCGGAGGAGAGAGCATATTTGTACTGTACCAGACTGTCTTTCCAGGCAGAATAAAATACTTCTAATTTAGTGGGTCGCCACTTACGTTCCAACTTGCGAGAAGCTTGTTTAAGAGCACGTATGTGGTCAGTATACCATGGTGCAAGCTTCTTTTGGCTAGTTTTTTTCTTTTTGAGAGGCGCAACAACATCAAGAGTGTTGCGCAGGGTGTAATTTAGATTGTCCGTCAGCTGATCAATAGATTGTAGACTAGTGGGATCCTGATTATCAGTAAATGATTCTTGGAACAGGCTGACAAAGTTAGGTATCGTAGAGGAATTTAGGGAGCGACTAAAGTAGAACACTGGTTTTGATCTAATAGCAGTGGTAGCATGAATTTCAAACGTAATAAGGAAATGGTCAGAGAGCACAGGATTATGAGGAGAGACAACTAGATTGCTAATGCTAATACCATAGGATAAAGCTAAGTCCAGTGTATGTTGATGACAATGAGTCTATTGATATCTATTAATCCCAGGTCTTTCATTAACATATGTATAGCAAGACGGTCTTTTGGTATAATCTTATAAAGTGTTGTCTTGTCTAGAAGCTCATCTTGAACCTGATTGAAGTCTCCACCTAAAATAGTTTGTCCATCTGTAATATTCCCCATAATCTTAATTACATTGTAAAAGAACTCCGGGTCTTCAATATTTGGTGTGTATATATTACATAAATTCAACTTCTTCCCATTAATCACAACCTCTACACAGATAATTCTACCAATAGTATCTTTATGTTCTTTTATCAAAGTAAAATAGCTTTTTATGAAATAGTAATGCCATCCCATGTTTCTTACTCGAGTATGAGCTATGAAAGATGTTTCCAACCCAGTCTTTTTTCCATTTCATAGATTCAAGGTCTGTTAAATGAGTCTCTTGTATAAAGGCTATGTCGACCTTTTTAGATTTAAGATATGATAAACATTTCCCTGGCATTTCCCTGTTGAGAAAACAAGAGTATGTTAAGTGCTGAAAGGTGTGTGTATGCGTGTGTGTGTATGCATGTACCTGTGGGTGTGTGCGAGCATGTATGTGTGTGCATGTGGGTCAGAGTGCATCAGTACCCTAGTCCTGTCCTGTGATGTTCAGCTGGGCCAGAGGACTCTTTAGTCACTGTACACAACTGTGATATGCAAATGTGAGGAGCGCTATTGTATATTTTCATACTAACCCCAGAATAATCATCAGAAAATAAAAATCTAACAGAATTTCTTTAGTTCAAATGATCTTTTGAACTCAACTTTTTTTAAAGTTTATTAACAATAGAAGTATTTCTATCAGTAAACTAAAACGTTCTGCTTTGTTTCAAGAAGCTACTGGAGCTATCTGTTTTTAAGGGACATGGGACTGATCCCAGATCTGTTGTCCATTTTTTGTGGGGCTTTTTTCCCTGGCTTTTATACTCGGTTCTATGACCCTGATCAGACTTCACCTACCCTTTAATATGTGTTTTTGCATAAGTATATAATCTCAGGCTTTTCAGAATGAAACTATGTTTGAGTTCAAGTTCAAGTTTTATTTGTCATATGTACAAGTATACAGTACAATGAAATTTGTACTTGCTGTGCTCCAGCTCAATGCCAATAAAAAGAAAAGAGAAAGCACAATAAATTGTTTAGAAAATAAATTATCTCAAAAATATCTAAAAACTCTCAAATGCACTCTCTCAAACAACAGTTTTAATTTGTAGGGCAGTTCACAGAACGATGCCCTGAAGTAACCTAAAAGAGTGTGAACTGTGTTTATGTTGCCAGCAGGGAGCCAACAGGCGAGAGCAATGGTATTTCCCCAGATGCCTCACAACCCCCACACTGATAAAAGCAGTCCTGCTGTCTCAGCAAAACAGGCCCCGGGGGGGTGTTCTCAAGGCTGTTGACCACATCACTGAGTTTAATGCTGTTGATGATGTACATATACAGTATAATCAGGTGGCTGATGTCATGAGTACTAAAGATCTCAGAACACTGTTCAAAAGTGAATGGTGCAAATTCAAATGATCTACACGTCAGCAGCCATCTGTGAAACTAACATAGTGTGATGCGCGTACAGAAACAGCGCAGGGAGTCAGGGGTGTAGCACACAATTCTGGGCCCTATCCATATGCAGTCTTGTAGGCCCCCTTCCCCTCTTGATCCATGACTCTCACGCATCTTTAGAATAGTTTTTTTATTGAATCAACAACTATACACATGAATCTGTAGTGGTTATTAGGGTAATCGCTAATGAACTGCTTATACCACATTTAAACAAATAATTAGTAAGATTAGTAAGATTCTCTGGCCATAGTCCTGGGTCCTCTGGCAAATACCCTTCTGCATTCCCCTCACTTTTTTCCACTTCCTCCTCTGTCTTCTCCTCATCCTTCTCACTACCCTCAGAGCAACCTTCATTTTCCTTGCTCTCTTCACCTCCATCATCCTCTTCACTAGTCCTACTGCTACTCTCTGCCTCTTCTTCCTGCTCACTCTGCCTCGATCACATCTTCTGCCTGCTCACTCTCTGCTACAGGACAGGCCCCTCTACAAGCATGAAGCATACAGGATTGATATTAGCCTCTTAACCTGCTTATAATATACAATGAAACAGGCTACAGGCTAGATTCTGCTTAATTTACCAGCTAGCTAGCTAGCTAGCTAGCTAGCTAACTATCATAATGTAGCTAGCTACATTAGCTTGTCTTGTTATAGAACTGGATCAAATGAGTCTTCAAAAACAAAGTTTCAATGCATTTCACCATCACCAGTACTATGTTTGCCCGCATTTGCGATTGTGTTCAGCCAGTAGCGAGAGTGAAACTGAAATGAGATTAATCGCGATTTTAAAATAACAATGATAAAATGAACGTGTTATCCATTTGAAATTAATCACAT
Source organism: Aldrovandia affinis (assembly GCA_029706075.1). Taxonomy (NCBI): domain Eukaryota; kingdom Metazoa; phylum Chordata; class Actinopteri; order Notacanthiformes; family Halosauridae; genus Aldrovandia; species Aldrovandia affinis. The sequence continues at coordinate 248,379 of JAINUG010000204.1, read as the reverse complement.
GCGGTAACGTGTTAACGTTGACAGCCCTAGTTCAATCGAAACAACATACCGATATTAGCTTAAACCACTCTTAAACAGTGTTAGCAAGTTGCTTACCTTTCTTTTGAAAGAAATTAGTGAGCAGTTGTTTTCCCTCAGTTTGCCTTTTTTCTCTTTCTTTTCTTTCTTTTCTTTTTTGATAGCCCGACTTCACTTTCTTCTGGAAAGACATGATTGACTGAAACTTGAGGGCTCCAGCATCAGCACCAGTCAGCGTGATTAGCCGTGTTTGGCGAAAAATCTTAGTGTAGGTATGTTACAAAAATTTGAGATGTTATAAATCTAGCCTGAAACTTATCCCACCAGATAGAGCATGAAAATACCTTTAATTTGATACCTTATTCATATCTTAAGTTTTAAGGAAGTTATGCAGTTTAAGTCTAAACTGCAGTTACACGTTGTGGTTTTAAGATTAAAGTTAACACATACACATAGAACATTGCACTCCGTAGTCACTCGCCTATACATTAGTGCTGTTGCAACATACGCAACTGTATCCTTGCTAGGCTTACAGGTCTAAGGCACGTCTGCATCTCATATAGAGATAGCAATACTAAGCTAAGAGTCTATAGTCTCTCATTTGCATATACGATTCTAAAAGTAATGGTTAACAGAGAGAAAAGCTAACAAACATTGGAGTCAGATTTGGAGTTAATTAACCTCCAATTAATCCTGTTCCGGTATCACAAATGTAAGGCAACACGCTATCATTCACCACTCGGACACTTGCGCCATTTGGTGTGTTTGAGTGGAATCTTACAGGATTCTACAAATTCTTGAGTAAGGAATCTGTTATCATTACGATAAGATTGCATAGTGGATATGTGGACAGCTTGCTCTTATAATTATTTGCTCAGCAAATTCTGAAATATTTCAATGAAACATTTGAATGGTGAAACAGCAGTTTTGTATCTAGCATTTTAACCGACAGCCTTTCATTCCCCAAATACTGCACCACACCACTGATCCCAATAGCACCGCTAACTCTCATGAGCTCAGAGACACCTCGTCTATATCTTATTATAACATTTCATTTCATTTATTTGATAGAGACAATGTACAATTTTCAATATGGAAGTAAGTACATGCAATATATTATTACCAGTTCTATCAGCTAATTTCAATCTGTAGTCCCTGGTCAAGTTCAAACAATACTACAAAGAAATAGACTTATTTTACGTATTGTAATTTATTGTTTCTGTTTCACTATTTCCATGGTAATTAAAAGGAATGTGTATTTGAAAAGGGTTGTTTGATCCAGGTGCTGGGGGCAAACACAACTCTGTGCAGGAAAGGTGTGTTCCTCAACTGTGCTCATAACAACCCTCTATTTATTTCGATTTGCCCTTCCCTCCCGCCCGTCAATCGTCCTCTGGGTCAAGCTGTTATCCCCGAGGCCAGCAATGATTCCCCTCCTGCGAGACGGAACTTCACTTACCTGCTCTTTAGGAACACCCTACTGCTCCTCGGGGAGCTCGTGTGGCAGTTTGAAGACACGCCCCGGGGGGGTTATGAGTGCATACATGCATGTGCATTAGTGTGTCTGTGTGTGTTGTGTGAGCAGGTGTTTTTTGTGTGTGTCTGTGTGTGTGTGTTGTGTGAGCAGGTGTTCTTTGTGTGTGTGTGTGTGTGTGTGTGTGTGTGTGTGTGTGTGTGGTAGTTTGAAGACTCGCCCCCCTCTGTGTATGTGTGTGTGGATTATGAGTGCGGCAGTGTTAGCATAATGGTTAAGGAACTGGGCTTGTAATGCAAAGGTTGCAGGTTCGATTCCCAGGAGGGGACACTGCCGTTGTACCCTTGAGCAAGGTACTTAACCGGATTTGCTTCAGTAAAATATCCAACTGTATAAATGTATTGTATGTAAAGAAATGTAAACTGTGTAAGTCGTTCTGAATAAGAGCATCTGCTAAATGCCTAAAAATGTCATGTAAATGTAAATGCATACATGTGTGCGCATTAGTGTGTGTGTGTGTGTGTGTGTGTGTTGTGTGAGCAGGTGTTCTTTGTGTGTGTGTGTGTGTGTGTGTGTGTGTGTGTGTTTGTGTGCGTGCATGAACTGGGGTGGTGGGGGTGGCAACTTCCAGGTCTGGAGAGTAATGAAATGAGGTGGTAAGGTCACAGAATTAAATTAATGAAATATTAATGTTGGCCTTACAATTAAAATTCCACCTGGCAAGAGCCAGTGGAGACTTGGGAGCACATTAAAATTCTGCTAATAAGATTGTCTCTGTTTAATGCTTGCAGACAGAGTGACAAAGCCGGATCTTACTGCCCCACAGTCACAATTTATTTCCCAGACACGTCTGGAGATGTTCCCAGCTGAGACAGAGTGGTAGAGATGGGGGGGTTGGAGAGGAGCACAGGGGAGTAAAGAATTTTAGGAGCTTTCTAGGAGAGAAAATAACACACACATGCACCCTGTACAACACTGAGCTGCAATACTTCCAAAACTTGAAAATACACCAGTAACACGTTTCAGTTGTGCACTGTAGGGAGCCTAGCTCTGGGACCAAAATCTGTAGTGGGACAGAATAACAAACTGCAAAAAAAGAATGTGGAGACCAAGCTAAACTGAACTTAAATGAAGACGTTAACCAAAACTATGAGAGGTAGATCTTATGGCCTCTGCATGTACAAGCAACTCACATTCTTCTGTCCAAACAACACACACCTGAACTAAACAACACACACACACACAGGAAAGCACACACACGCACGCACGCACACACATACACACACACACACACACACACAACTCACATTCTTCACCTCAAACAAAACACACCTGAACTAAATTAGCTGGACAGTAGCTCACACCTCCAGCTAATTAAGCCTCAAATATACTTGCTAGACTACACTGCAGCAACATCACACTAACCTTTATGTTAATGTCCAGTACCTACATATGTATGGTTAATAAAAGGTATCTTGCTTTCTAGTGCTCTCTTTCTTGCTTTGTCGCTGTCTTCTAGAATATTCTACTGATATTTTAGTTGGATCGGTAGGATTGGATTGTTGGATTGGATCGGACCTCGGCCCGCTGTACATTTTCCCCTTCCCTGAGATCTGATTACTTCTGCATTCGGGCTGGCAAAGAAACCAGAAACCACGTCCAATATGGGCAAGGGTCCATATCAAGTGGAACCTGGTGCTGCTGGAATGGACACAGTCAGCCCTCTGACACACTTAAGTTAATGGGCTTTAAATGCACATTAGGGTTCTCTTTTTTAATTATTTTAAAACTGTGATGACTGTATTCTGATTCTGGGGTTGATTCAATTTCACCTTCATCTCCTGATGTTCCAAACCATCAGTGTTAAACTCAGTCAGGAGCGCCACCAAGGGGAGCAGGAGAGAGGGGATAAAAATATATTTCGGCGGGCAGTGCAGAGAAGCCGGCTGTGATAATGCAGGATCACTCACTCTTGTAGTGGGAGAAGAGAAGGAAGTCCTTTTCTGCCCTTTTTTCCCTGAGAATTAACTCTGAAAGCATTCAGGATCTACGAGCGTGGATAGCACCCTGAGGTAGTACATGTCGAGTTGTTGTCACCGCTCAACAAGTGCGAATGATCTTAGGCTGTGATTTAGAGCCTACTCTGTTCCGTGGAGCCATTGTAGGGAAATAGCTATAACTTTGTAGTCTCAGACCTACAGCACATTTTCTGATGAAACCCTCTGCATTTACTCTCTGAACATGTAAAAATAGGAATATACTTTATTAGCCATGTTACATAAAGTAATTTGAATTTTCACATCTGAGTATCTCTCCTAGATATATACACACACAAACACACACACATTTACACCATCAGAGAGGTCCAAGCGCAGGATCAGCCATAGTACGGCACCCCTGGAGCAGTTCGGCAGTGCCCCAGGAAGTGAACTAGCCACTGCCGCCCCATGTGGCACTCTTGGTGATCTGAATGTTGAATTGTGGATGTAGACTGAGGAGGCGTGTGGATACATGCTCACCTGCATTATCTTGTGACATTTGACACACTGGGAAGCTCGGAAAAGGTCACGGAGTGTTGGTTTTCCTTGTCTTTGAGTCTTTCACTGGTCAGTTTTCAAAAGTGTGTTTATGACACTTCTATCGGGCGAAACAAGGCTATAGTTTACACCTTACTAATTTAATTTAACTTGAATTAGTCACCTTCACCTACTTTATGTCAGGGACCTGGTTCTTTAAAGAGTCCCTCATCCCCCCCCCACCATTCAACCACTTTCCTTTCAACAGTCATTTCAAAAGTATGTACGTCTTACCCACTAACCTACTTATTCTGGACAGCATGTGAGTTTAGACTAAGATTAATGGAGGGGGTCAAATTTAGGTGGTTTTCAAATATATATTTTTTAAGTATCTTTTCCAACTGTTTGCAGTGAAGTTCACTGCACTGTAAGCTACCGTAATCTGTCATTTGAGGCATAGCGCATGCATTCCTTTCACAGTCGGGAAGTTACGCGGTGGAAGGAATATGTCTGAATCTGATCCAGACAGTATAGCGGCATTCGTACTTAAAACTAGAGTTTGGCTGCATTCAGATTCTTTATCATTTCCCATTGTTTCCTTACCTTGTGTCCTTTCCTTAACTCCTTCGGGACACATCAGAAGGAAGAAAGGAAGAGAAGGAGGAGAGGAGACGGAGAAATTCACATTCAGACATCCTTGTTCATTCCAGTGACATTTTGAGGCACCATTGTTCATTAGTGACATTGAAACCTGTAACTCTTGTGGTTTGAACCAGATTTGAATGATAAAAAGTACTTTGTGACAATTCCTTTATGTAAATAACATACAAATGTGCTATAAAAATAAAATTTTATTGGATAATTGATAAATAATTGATGAATAATAGATTTTGTTTTATTGATTGATTGATGGAATTAATAACATTCCGTTCCTTCTATTTACTACATCTATTTACTACATATCTTTATGTCTCTACAAGATATTCATTCATGTTATGTAGTCATTGTAACATATGCAAAATGTATATTCCTTCATTCCTTCTCTCCTTACTAACAACTATGCACAAACTTGTCAGTCATCCTTTCGATGACTTGGTTATTTATTTCCCAAACCACTTCCACAAACGACGCACCCCTTTATCGTTTGTTGAATTTGAATATTCCCTGTAATGGCTGCCAGTTAGCCCCTTCAGGGTCACAAAGAAATTAAGGGACAAGGAAGGAAGGATGCATTCTTAAAGTATTCAAATGTAGCTCTTAATTAGATACAGGGGCCTTGGAATGAGCCGGTGGTGTGTTGTGTGTCGGCGAGTTGTGTCATGTTTCTGAGGGGGTGGGTGGTTCAGTTCTCCTCAGCCCACCATGGCCATGATTACAGTAGTGTGGGTTCTGGGTGGAAAATTGTGCAAATGTGTGAAAGAAAGTAATTGCTTGTTTCAACGTGCGACAGAAAAAAGTACACTACCGTTCAAAAGTTTGGGGTCACCTGCTGGACACTATTTTTATCTACATTTTACATTTTTTACATTTTAAGCATTTAGCAGACGCTCTTATCCAGAGCGACTTACAAGATGTGCATTAATACAAGGTGAGAACAATCAAAGTTAGCGTACAAGATCAGTGCAGTAAACCAGCAAAAGACATCATTGCAGGCGTCTGCGTATCATACCTGTAACATTGGGAAAGAAAAGGTTAGTGGGTTTTTTAAAAATTTGTATTTTTTTTTTTTTTAGAACAAGTAAACAGTGGTGACGACAGATTAACTAGATGGACAGTGTTCAGTGGTAGTGGAGTCTGAAGAGGTGGGTTTTGAGTCTCTTGCGGAAGATTGGAAGTGATTCCGCAGTCCTGACCGATTGCGGGAGGTCGTTCCACCAACGAGGGACCAGGACAGAGAAGAGGCGAGACCGCGAGGAGCGGCTGCCAGGCGCCCGGAGGGATGGGGCAGTCAGTCTGCCAGCGGAGGCGGAGTGGAGGGGTCTGGACGGGGTGTAGGGCGTGATGAGTGACTGGAGGTATGGGGGAGCAGTACCTCTGGCCGCTTGAAAAGCCAGCACCAGTGACTTGAATCTGATGCGTGCTGCGATGGGGAGCCAATGCAGAGAGGAGAGTAGAGGGGTGACGTGGGTGAACTTCGGCTGGTTGAACACCAGGCGAGCAGCAGCGTTCTGGACTAGTTGCAGTGGCTTGATGGCACAGGCCGGAAGGTCTGCCAGCAAGGAATTGCAGTAGTCCAGACGTGAGATCACCAGGGCCTGGACCAGGAGTTGAGTGGCCTCTTGGGTGAGGAACAGTCTGATCCTCCGGATGTTGTGGAGGGAGAAACGGCAGGTCCGAGAGATCGCTGCAATGTGGCTCGAGAAGCACAGCTGGTTGTCCAGGGTTACCCCAAGACTCCTGGCAGACTGGGACGGAGACACTATGGAGCCTTCCACGGTAATTGACGCATCAATCATCGGGGAGCCCTTCGCTGGGAGGAAGAGCAGCTCTGTCTTCCCCAGGTTCAGCTTCAGGTGGTGGGTGGACATCCATGCGGAGATGTCAGCCAGGCATGCAGAGATCCGTGCCGGGACCTGGGTATCAGATGGAGGGAAGGAGAGAAACAGTTGAGTGTCATCAGCATAACAGTGATAGGAAAAACCATGAGCAGAAATAACAGAGCCAAGTGACTTGGTGTACAGAGAAAATAGGACAGGGCCTAGCACCGAGCCCTGCGGGACACCGGTAGAGAGGGTGCGGGGAGAGGAGGGATCCTCTCCAGGCCACCTGGTAGGACCGGTCAGCCAGGTAGGACTCAAACCATGTCAGCGCAGATCCAGAGATTCCCATCTTGACGAGAGATGAGAGCAGGATCCGGTGGTCCACGGTGTCGAATGCCGCCGACAGGTCAAGGAGGAGGAGGACGGAGCTGAGGGATCGGGACTTAGCGGCGTGAAGAGCCTCAGTGACCGCAAGGAGAGCAGTCTCTGTGGAGTGGCCTGCTCTGAACCCAGATTGGTTGGGATCAAGCAGGTCGTTCTGTAAGAGATGAGCAGACAGTTGATTATAGACAGGAAAGAGACAGGTCGGTAGTTAGAGATGACAGCAGGATTCAGAGAGGGTTTTTTGAGGAGGGGGACAACCTGAGCGCATTTGAGGGAGGAGGGGACAGAGCCAGAGGAAAGAGAGGAGTTAATGACATTAGAGACAAACGGGAGGATGTCCATAGCAATGGACTGGAAGAGGGGGGAAGGAATGGGATCAAGAGGGCAGGTGGTGGGACGGTGGGAGAGAACAAGTTGAAGGATGTCCGAGTCAGGGAGGGGTGAGAAGGAGGACAGAGAGGTGGGAGGTTTAGGTAGTGGGATGGGAGAGGGAGGGGTAGGGGGAAGGAGTTGCGAATGGCCTCAACCTTCTTGTGAAAGAAGGATGAGAAGTCATCTGCGGTTATAGAGGGGGGGGGGGGGGAGGAGGAGGGGTGAGGAGAGAGGAAAATGTAGCATAGAGTTTACGTGGGTTGGAAACAGAGGATTGAATCTTAGAAAGGAAGAATGCAGACTTAGCAGAGGAGAGGTTAGCGGAGAAGGAAGCCAGGAGTGTGTGGAAGTCAGACAGAGCAACAGGGGATTTGGATTTTCTCCATTTCCTTTCTGCCGCACGCAGCTTCAGTCGGTTAGCCCGAATGGAATCGGTTAGCCAGGGGGCGGGGGGGCGGGGACGAGCGGGTTTAGCGGATAGAGGACAGAGTAAGTCAAAGGAGGAGGAGAGAGAGGAAAGTAGGGTGGATGATGCTACTTCAGCAGGTAGCTGAGAGAAGGCATCAGCAGGGGGAAGGGAAGATAGGACAGTAGCTGACAGGGCAGCGGGTGAGAGAGAGCGGAGGTTGCGATGGACAAGGACAGTGGGAGCAGGTGAAGATGGTTTAGGGACAGAGGGGAGGGGGAGGGAGAAAGATAGAAAGGAATGGTCAGACACATGTAGAGGCGATACCGTAATGTAGGGTGAGGCGCAGTTCCTGGTGAAGACCAGGTCCAGTTGGTTACCGGCCTTGTGGGTGGATGGGGATTCAGCCATGGTGAAGTCAAAGGACTGAAGGAGGGGGAGGAATGCAGAGGCCTGGGAGGTCTCTAGCTGCAGGTTGAAGTCCCCGAGGAGTAAGACGGGAGTGCCGTCCTCAGGGAAGGCACTGAGTAGGGCATCCATCTCGTCTAGGAAACTCCCCAGTGGACCTGGAGGGCGATAAAGAACAATGATGTGCAGTTTACATGGAACAGTGACAGTGACAGCATGAAATTCAAAGGAGGAGGGTGAGAAGTGAGGAAGAGGAACAATACCAAATCTCCACAGGGGGGAAATTAGTATACCTGTCCCTCCACCTCTACCTGAGGGTCGTGGAGTGTGGGAGAAGGTGTAGGCGGCAGAGAGAGCAGCAGGGGTGGCCGTGTTCTGGGGAGTGATCCAGGTCTCCGTAAGCGCCAGGAACTGCAGGGAGAGTAGTGAGGCCTGGGCCGAGATGAAATCGGCCTTCCGGACAGCGGACTGGCAGTTCCATAGTCCGCCTGCTACCACCACGTCAACACCGGGAGATCTAGGAGGGTGGATGAGGTTGGACAGATTACGGGTGTGGGTAGAATCTCTCCTTCTAGGCAATCTAGAAGAGGAGACATGGACTGGGATAGGGAGGTAGCATGTAGTGTTAGTTGCAGAGGAAGTAGAACAGGGAGATACAAAACTATGATACTCACCGTGCGGCGAGCACTCCCTAGCTGGCCCCCCTCGGTGGACTTTGTTTGTCTTTGTCGGGAGGCTGCCGCGAAAGCTGCCGCTATCCACAACTATGGCTGTTAATATAGCCGAGTGATGCTAGGCACTAAGTGGCGAGTGCCACCTGACAACAATAGCCACTAATTAACAACTGTTAGCTTTCTAACGCTACTGAGGAACGCTCAGGCTAGGACGGGGAGGCTGAACAATGAACAAAATGGAAGTTAATACGTTTTAGCAGGAAATCACCCGCGATTATCCACAACTGATGGCTGTTAATATTGAGCTTGGACAGATAATTATTTGGTTCATCTGATTAGTTATTGGTTGAATGCAGGAAATCATTTAGGAAACAAACGTATAATCTAATTGAACAGGTTATATAGACGGGAACGAAACTGTGCTGGCGTCGGCAGTCCAGAGCTTGAAGTCCTTGCTGCCGAGCTGGGGAAGGGCACTTAAAGATGCTAGGCACTAAAGAGCCACACATCGATACGCCCACAGTATGTTTTTATTGTCATGATTTTACCTTGTTCAGCCGCTGGAGGCGCTGACTATGTGATGGTCTTTTCCCTTTGTTTTGTAGTGTGGATTATCAGTGTTTATTCCGCCTACTATTTAAAGCGTGGTTGCCGTTCTAGGAGGATTATTTCCTTTCTAGCTTTGGTTATTGCTCGTCACTCGGTGGCATTTCCTTTTCGAGTGCCACCTGACAACAATAGCATTTACTAATTAACAACTGTTAGCTTTCTAACGCCACTGAGGAACGCTCACTATAAATACGGGCTGATCAATGGAACCGATTGAAAGCAGCTGAGTCGCAGTCAGCTTTGAAATAAAGTGCTAGGGCAACGCGCAATATAATCTAATAACTGCTATTTAAAGGTTCATTTTCACATCTGTCTCCCAGGATGTGCAGTGACACGCACACAGGATTGTCACCTGTGAACAAGGCTCAAAGGTACCCACCTACAGTTATTTTCGGAGGGATACATATAGCACAGTTCTCATTCATAGGTGTGAATAGAGCCATGACATTTTCACACTCAGAAATGATCAATTTCAATGCTGTTGCTACACAACATCCCCCTTTTTTCATAAATAAAATACCAATGCGTTTTTATAACAGTGCGTTTTTATTTACTTCATGGAATCAAAATTGATTTAATTGGGATTTCTTGCTACTGATCAACACAAAACGCTCTATAATGTCAAATAAAAAACAACACATTTAATCTATTTTCTCACTGTGTGACCACCAAGAGACAACGTGTGCAACGTGTCCCAAATTGCATACTTGTGTCCTGCGTTCTCATGTACTTGTAAGTACATACTTCCAAGTACACTCAAAAGAATGCTCTACCAAGAGTGCAAGAATGCTTAAAATCCATTACATTTGAAACGCACTTGTACTTAGACATCACCACTCTTCTGACCTTAACCAGAAATACATCTGGCACAGGTTACATTGAACATTTTACATTTTACATTTTGCATTTTACATTTACATTTACATTTACATTTTAGGCATTTAGCAGACGCTCTTATCCAGAGCATGCAATCCATTTATACAGCTGGATATCTTACTGAAGCAATTCAGGTTAAGTACCCTGCTCAAGGGTACAACGGCAGTGTCCCCACTTGGGAAATGAAACAACCTCTCAGTTACAAGTCCAGTTCCCTAACCATTACACTACACTGTCGTCCGTTGCATTGAAGCAACGGCGTTGGTGATAGTTGCCTGTGAGCTTATTATAAGGTTGTGTGGTGAAAGGTTTCTTATATTGGTTAACATAGTAAGTAAACAGGAAAAAAAAACACCTACACTACCGGTCAAAAGTTTTAGAACACCCTCATTTTCCAGTTTTTACTGAAATTTAAGCAGTTCAAGTCCAGTGAATAACCTGAAATGGTACAAAGGTAAGCGCTAAACTGCCAAACTAACCTAAAAAAAAAGTTTAGGTTACCAAAAACTGAAGAATAATGTACATTTTTTGGCAGTGAGTAGCTTCCTACACCATCAAATGCACTTGGAAACTGGAGGAAACTCTGAAAGGAAGAGGTCTGGCAGACCCAAAGCCACAACAAAATCAGAAAACAAGTTTCTGAGAGTCAACAGCTTGTGTGATAGGTGGCTCACGGGACAACACCTTCAAGCACAGCTTAACACTGGTCGAAGGAAGGAAGTCTCAGTTTCAGTTTAAGATGCGATTAAACGTGCCTTTCGTGGCTAACAATAAGTCATCTCCAGTCAGTAACATATGTTCGTAGTTTTATGCCATTGCTGCGTTTTATTTATAGCTAACTTTACGTTAAGTTACGTTTTCAAGTGCTTTGTTGATGTTACAGCAGTGGTGGGCCATCAGGGCCTGCAAGGCCTTCTCTGCTGGCCTAAAAAATATCTGAATCACAGACTGATGTTAATTATATTTTTTCCATGAATACTTATTAAATAATTCCAAATGGTCTGTTCGCTTCCTTTCATAGCTGTTCCCCTGGTTGCGCTGCATCCAGACGTGTATTTTCATATTTTAATTAGTGTTATTACTAAATTATATTGGCTGAATAAATAGGTTGAGGGACTGAACTTTGTATCCATAAAAATATTGGAGGCTCTCTGGGCCCCCTCCCCTCTCGAAAAACGCAAATGGTTTAGTCCGCCCCCCTGCACTAAGTAGGTATGTTACAATTCCCGTGCGCAGTGGCGGTCTAGATGTTCCTGTGTCCCTGTGTGAGCGATTACAAGAGACTATGGCCGTACCCCAAAAATTCAGGCTTTTCAAGGGCTGTCTGTTTGTTTTTTTTCACCATATGTCTGCGATATAACGTAGTTGAAAACTCGATCCTCCATCTTGTTTCCGAAATTTGAATAAACATTGCTCGGTTTGGTCATACGCTACACTTCAGAGTCAGACTCGTGTTTAGTGCTTTCAAAATGATATATCGCAAGTTCAGGACTAAATAAAAGGTATCCAGGACGTTAATTTAACATTTTATCTTGTTTCTGGTGAAATTTCATTGAAATCTGTCGATGCGAAATGCGACATTTTTGACCCGGAATGTGAGATATCTTTGCCCAATTGCTCACTGCTTGCCGTGGTTTTTGCCGTGTCGCGGCGCGTGTGCAAACATGTAATTATGTGATTAATTGATTATGTAATGTAATTTCAGATCATTCAAATTAAGATAGGCTATATCATATCTTTTTTTAGAATGCTTCAATCTGCAATTACCAAAAATGTCATGCAATTATCTTTATTTTTAAGAAGGTTATGGGCATTTATGTTATTGAATCACAGCTTTTGTTTCAAGATCATTGAAAAACAATAGGGGTCAATATGCACATTTCCGAGTGTAAAAATTACCATAACTTCCTTAAAACTTAAGATATGAATAAGGTATCAAATTAAAGGTATTTTCATGCTCTATCTGGTGGGATACGTTTCGGGCTAGATTTATAACATCTCAAATTTTTGTAACATACCTACACTAAGATTTGTCGCCAAACACGGCTAATCACGCTGACTGGTGCTGATGCTGGAGCCCTCAAGTTTCAGTCAATCATGTCTTTCCAGAAGAAAGTGAAGTCGGGCTATCAAAAAAAAAAAGAAAGAAAAGAAAGAGAAAAAAAGCAAACTGAGGGAAAACAACTGCTCACAAATTTCTTTCAAAAGAAAGGTAAGCAACTTGCTAACACTGTTTAAGAGTGGTTTAAGCTAATATCGGTACGTTGTTTCGATTGAACTAGGGCTGTCAACGTTAACACGTTACCGCATGTGATTAATTTCAAATGGATAACGCGTTCATTATTTTAAAATCGCGATTAATCTCATTTCAGTTTCACTCTCGCTACTGGCTGAACGCAATCACAAATGCGGGCAAACATAGTACTGGTGATGGTGAAATGCATTGAAACTTTGTTTTTGAAGACTCATTTGATCCAGTTCTATAACAAGACAAGCTAACGTAGCTAGCTACATTATGATAGTTAGCTAGCTAGCTGGTAAATTAAGCAGAATCTAGCCTGTAGCCTGTTTCATTGTATATTATAAGCAGGTTAAGAGGCTAATATCAATCCTGTATGCTTCATGCTTGTAGAGGGGCCTGTCCTTGTAGCAGAGAGTGAGCAGGCAGAAGATGTGATCGAGGCAGAGTGAGCAGGAAGAAGAGGCAGAGAGCAGCAGTAGGACTAGTGAAGAGGATGATGGAGGTGAAGAGAGCAAGGAAAATGAAGGTTGCTCTGAGGGTAGTGAGAAGGATGAGGAGAAGACAGAGGAGGAAGTGGAAAAAAGTGAGGGGAATGCAGAAGGGTATTTGCCAGAGGACCCAGGACTATAGCCAGAGAATCTTACTAATTATTTGTTTAAATGTGGTATAAGCAGTTCATTAGCGATTACCCTAATAACCACTACAGATTCATGTGTGTAGTTGTTGATTCAATAAAAAAAATGTCTAAAGATGCGTGAGAGTCATGGATCAAGAGGGGAAGGGGGCCCACAAGACTGCATATGCATAGGGCCCAGAATTGTGTGCTACGCCCCTGGGCTTCAGTCAACTGTCATTGCCAGAACATCGAAGAACATGTCATAATTGATCCCTAAAATAACCAAATCAAACGTATATCTATGTCAGTAAGGTTAACTAGATAGCTGTCTAGCTACATAGTCATTTAGTCAATGTTACATCTGATACATAGCTATGTTGCTGTAGTAACGTCAGAATTTCAGCTAGCTGGCTATGTTAGATAAGTTACAACTCAGCTACAGTTAGCTAACTAGCAGGCTAGTTAGTTAATTTGTGACAAAAATAACATTAAATCCCAGTGTGGTGTGCGCTGCCTGTCAGGGATTAGCTAACTAGCAGGTTTAGTTAATTTGAAAAAAAAAAAAAGTGTGGTGTGCGCTGCCTGAAGAAAAAAAATATATTTAAAAAATACATAAATAGTCCTCCCGCATTGTCCTGACCCCTTCCATTTTCTTGCTGACTGATAAATAAATCCCCTTCTTCTTCGCCTTTAGCGCAGAACCGCAATGACTACTGGGAACGTTAAGTACATACAAGTGTACATCCATGTATTACGATTTTATGTCCTCCCAAGTACACAAAGGGAACTTCCGGGAAATTTGTTGCATGCTTGCAAAGTTGCATACTTGAGTTTGGGACGCACTTGATCACATGACTTCCGGACTTGATATATGCACTACATAGAACACAAGTATGCAATTTGGGACACAGGCAATGTTTTGCTTCTGCTGGTTCACCGGGGAACGGGTTGCCAGGGCAACGTGAAGAGGAAGAAGCATTGTTGTTAGCATTTGTTGAAGAAGGAATATCAGCATAATGTAGAAAAACATGGATAAAACCACAGGACCATGAAACAAGTGCACTTCTCATTAAAAATAAAGTGTAGCCTAAAGTTGTTACAGAAGTGCAGTGTCTTTTTTTATGCGATTATGTTCCAGTTAAACTACGCTATATGAGGCCAGTACTGGCAAATAGATTTCTGGTCGGGCAAGAAAGGAAAAAAGGTTAATGTTTAATCCTGCTATAGCTTGCTATCAAGTTATATGTTTTTTCATGTGGCAGCTTAACTCAAATGAAGTGAAAAATCGTTCCTTTGCATTGCTGATATTTGCTTTGAATTAGCACAAACCGTAACGGTTTTCCCTGAAGTCTGTGGAAACAAAAATGGTAACTAGAACCGGAACTAGCGCTAGTTCCTGTTAGTTCCCGTTAGATCTTGTTCTTGTTTTTTATTGTGCAGTGGAAAAGGGTCCTTTATAACACATTCATTTTTGTCTTTGTATAGTACCGACAGATTTGTGTTTTTTGTTCACACGTAGCATGATTTCCAGTGACATCATCAGTCAATTTTATATCATTTGGTAGCTAACATTAGCTAAGTAGTTGGCAAGAAGCACAGCATTATCATAAGTCGCTCTCCGGGTGAAATGCTGTCTCTAAAGTTTGTATTTTCCCTGCATATTAGAGGTGACACCAGCTCTTATAGACCACGGTACTGCTCCGGGAGTAATTAATAAAAAGATGGTACATCTCCAGTCTCCAGTTCACAACATAAGTTTGCATGGGCCCCTTGACTCTGTCACTGCAGCACCCATAGTTGGCTCTAAATCCTTTATCTCTGTGTTTTTTTTGCCTCTGCAGCATTTAATCAACAATACAATTGCAGTAAGCAACTTGCTGTGACTGCCATCATCCATTTTTTCAGATACAAAATATCCAACAACCACCAATAAAGCCAGAAGTAAAGAGAGTGGTTGTGATGGAAATGGTAAACGGTATCTGCTTAGTCGCTTTGATGTAAACTGGCTAGTACATTTTGTTCATTGGGTGAACTGGTGAATAGAGCTGAAGTTTGGTTGCTGTTGTGTTAATTTTCCTGGCAGGTTTTGAGCTGGGTGGGCTTATGGATCTGGAGACTCTGTCCAGGGGAGTGGAGCAGAGCCTGAACCAGAACCAAACCCAGAGGCCCCGCCGGCAGGCAGCGGACGAGCCCTACAGCATAGAGGTGCTGCTGGGAGTGGACTATTCTGTGGTTCAGTTCCATGGGAAGGAGTCTGTCCAGAGGTATCTGCTGACTCTCATGAACATTGTAAGTCTCTTGGGGTCCTTCTCCCTGCACACCCGAGGAAACCCCTCTTTAACCCATAAAATAGTTTTAGTTTTTTACCCCACAAAATGTTTCATCCAAGTGGCTTCAAATAGCGTAGCGGTCTAACGCACCCGCATTGACTGGCGCTTTGTGAGTGTGACTTACCTATTGCGGTCGTGGTTTGAAAACCGACTGCGTCAGTCTGACTCTTATTGTCTTTTTTTGGGTAAATAATTTAGAAAAAGTATTTTTTTCCCTGTATACATTATTTTGCATTTTGTTTTGATCAGTAGAAAGAATGAATTCAATCACAATTAAATCAATTTTGATTTGAAAAAGTCCTTGTTTTTTCCTGAAAGCAACATGTTTGCAAACCATGTTTTATTTATTCACAAACCATGTTGCATGCTTGCGAATCTTATTGTAATCATCATCATCATCGGCGACCACTCGAAGACGAGTCCTCCTCATTGGTTCTATCTGTGGGCCTGACTGCCTTTTGTCTCCTGCAGCCCCACTCACACACACACACACACACACACACACACACACACACACACGCAGAACCATAGGAGCTATTCAGGGGAGGCTACCATGTGGCTCTCACCACAAGGAGGTTGGGCCCTATAGTGTGGTTCCACTGGTTAAGGTGCTCACCACGAATGGAGGCTGGGTGCTGTAGTCAGACACTCAAGCCTTGGTTATGCTATTAGCTGACTATGGCCCTGGTGTCTGCAGCCGTGGGATGCAGTTCACCCACCAGGCATAAGGGGCCTGGAGAAGGACTATTGGTGATTCCAAATTGAGGAGAAAAAGAAAGAAAAGGGGGGGCATTGTTTTTAAAAAGCATATTCTGAATAAATCACTGCAATGCCAGCTGAATGAACACACTGTAAGTAACAATCCCATACATGCGTTCTTACAGCTCAGCTTGCTTCTCAGTAGCTGACATTAAGGAACATTCTGAAACCTAATACAGCAGGAGGGAAAGGACAGACAGATACAATAGGCATGCTGAAAATGAGTATCCGTTAAATTACCCTCTTTCTGTCTCCTTTTCTCTTTCCTCTCTCCTCCTTTACTTCTTGTCACCTGAATGCTCTGAAGCATTCGAAGGTTCAATAATTCTGTCTGTTGCATTTTCACTGAAAACGAAGCATCTTAAATTGCTTTGTTTCCTTTCTTTAAATAAATAAATTTAAAAAACCTTCAAACTGCAGGTCCAGTATTTAATGTTGTGTTTCATTAGGCAGGTTGTGGGGCTCAAATCCAAGGATGAACAGTGGTGTTGTGTAGCATTGTGTGGGGTTCCTATCTTCAGTTGCAGCTGCTACTACCGCTGATATTTTACAAATACACTTTAATGTTGTAGCAGGAACGGTGGTTTGGCATTTCTACATAACCAAGTTCGATAACCGAACACAACACAATAACTGGAAAAAATTGGAATTTATTGGGGAAAACCCACAATGTGGGAGATGGGGGGGGGGAAGGGAAATAAGGCAAACAATCTAAATCTGCAATCCGTACTCATAGTCCTTGTTCTGATACACATCCATGTTCTCATACAAAACAGTTTGGTAACAATCAGGTTAGTCAGGTAGTCCAGGTCAAAATGATAAATCAAATAATAGTACTATTCTCTCACTTTTACACTCTCTTTCTTCACATGCGTTTCCCTCACGATACTTTGCAGATTATCTGCCTCCTCTTTTACCCCCGAGCCTTCAGTGGCTAAGGATTTCCAGGTGCGTCTCATTTAATCCGGAACTCCATTTAAGGCTCTGGGGTGGAACCAGCATGTCTTCAGGTACCTCCCTTCTACTATTACTCCCCGCAATACAGATCAATTCAAAGTTCTTCCGTTTACTAGTATATTTCCTGATGATAACAAGCCTGTCAGTCCTGTGACCACATGACCCACAAATCTTACTTTCCTATCATTTTCACCCTCTCCCTCTCTCACCCTGCCAACACTTCTTCAGTCCATTTTGTCCCTTTCCCTCTCTATTTCAGTTTTCATTTTCAAGATGCTTAAGTTGGTATGACATTACAAAGGGTCGCCAAAGCAAAGGTGACAAATAGCAGCAACAACAGACAAAACAATTGCACAACTAAACTTGGTTGGTGGAGGTTATACATATAGGTATCACTATACATAAGTAATAAATAAAACAGAATAGTGATACAGTACAGAATTACCAAGATAGAAATTATGTAGACTGAGAGCTTATATATAAACCCAAAGGTTACCATGCTGCTACACATGTAGCAGCTCATGGGGTTCCTCTCTTTCTCTCTCCCTCTCTCATCTTCCTCTGTTCAGTGAGGGGAGAGAGACGACCTGCATCCTCGGTGCAGTCCTAATGACTCCCCGCCTGCCTGACCTCCGGGCTTTCATTTATCCTCCTCTGCAGAATGCTAAGTAACGAGAGGCAGTCAGAGCTTCATGGAGGGCTCACACTAAAGAGGGATCCACTGCAGAGAGAGAAGGAGAGGAAGAGAGAGGGAGAGACAGAGAGAGAGGGGAGATTGAGAGAGGAGAGAGGCAAGGAGAGAGAGAGGGAGAGAGAAGGAGAGAGGGGAGAGAGAAGGGGAGATTGGGAGGCAGAGAAGGAGAGAATGGGAGAGAGGGGAGAGAGAAGTGTGCAGAAAGGAGAGAGACCCCTGTTGCCAGAAAGGCTTGGTGCACTGAAAAGTTTATTTTTTAATTAAAACGGGCAGTGAGGTTAGAAATAATGGACTGCGGCCCATTTACCTGCCCCTGCTGGGCCTGCCAAGGTACACTGCATCCTTATGGGCCAGTTTGGATGGAACCCTGTCCACACCCCTATCTCCTCTTCCTGCTGACTCCCACCACAACTACAGCAGGCAGGCAGGAGGGTTGGTTACAGATATCTCCTTCTCTAATCAGTTTCCAGTAGGACGTCACAGTGGTTTTGCTTTGATGTACTACAAGTCCCGCCTACGTGTGCACAAAACCAAGAAAGATGCTTCCCAATCATTTTTTCGTATAGAAAAAGTGGAAGAAGTGGGAGTGGAAAAGTGGTTCGATGTCAACCTAATTAGTCATTCAGTTTTATAATAAGAGAAGAGAAAATGGGTAAGGGATCATTTTAAAGTATACTACCAGTCAAAAGTTTTAGAACACCTCCATTTTTCCAGTTTTTACTGAAATTTACACAGTTTAATGTTTCAATGTACTCTGAAATGAAAGCATAGAACAAATAAACAATTGGAGATAAGAAAGAAATCATGGAATCGTTTTGTTTAACAAAATGTAATCTAAATTTTGGACTCATCAAAGTAGCCACCTTTTGCAGATATAACAGCCAAACACACTCGTGGCATTCTTTCTACAATGGAAATCAAATATTGTTTGGAAGGTTCTTCCCAACACTGTTGCAGAAGTTCCCACAAATGTGTTGCACTTGCTTTCACCCTTCTGTCCAGTTCATCCCAAACCAGCTCGATGGGGTTTAAGTCTGGAGACTGTGCTGGCCATTCCATGATTTGAAGCCTACCATCTTGTTCTTTTCTCCTAAGGTAGTTCTGACATAGCCTGGAGGTATGTTTTGGGTCATTATCTTGCTGTAGAATGAACCCCTGACCAACTAGGCGTAGACCAGAGGGTATTGCATGGCGCCTCAAAATGCTGTGGGAGCCCTTTTGGCTCAGGGTGGCAGTCACTCTGTGCAAGTCGCCGACTCTGGATCCAGCAAAAGAGCCCCAGACCATCACGCTTCCTCCTCCATGTTTGATAGATGGTGTCACACACTGAGGAACCATCCTTTCACCTACTCGACGGCGTACAAAAACCCTGCATGATGAACTGAAGATTTCAAATTTGTATTCATCTGTCCATAAGACCTTCTTCCAGTCTTCAGTAGTCCACTGGTGGTGCTTCATGGCCCAGACAAGCCTCTTTTTCTTATTTTGCCATCTTAGCAATGGCTTTCTTACTGCCACTCGACCTGTCAAATCTGCAGCTCGAAGTCTTCTCTTCACAGTTGAAACTGAGACTTCCTTACTTCGACTTAAGCTGTGATTGAAGCTGTTGTCCTGTGGGCCGCTTATCACCCAAGCTGTTGACCCTCAGGAACTTGTCTTCTAATTTTGTTGGGGCTGTGGGTCTGCCAGACCTCTTCCTGTCAGAGTTTCCTCCAGTTTCCAAGTGCCTTTTGGTGTAGGAAACTACTCACTGACACCTTAGCCTTCTTTGCAATTTCTCTAAAGGAAAACCCTACACTTTCAAAGGTTATAGTGGTCTGTCTTCCTTTGTTAATTGCCTTTTTCTTGCCATTATGATAGCAATATACTACTTCCTGCAGTACAATATTGTCCAAATAATGCTTCAGAGGGTGTAGTAACACAGTCTGTTCCATCATTGCTTTTATACAAACAGAGGATTTGTAAGTAATCAACAAAAGTGTGGACACCTGTAGGAATTGTTTGCATCAACTTTCAAGACTTAATTTACATCCATTGCTGCAGAACAGCTGTAAGTTGTTAACCCATTACTTGTTCCCTGAAAAGGGACTTTTTTATAACTCTGAAATCTATATTATTTTTCAGTTTTTGGTAACCTAAACTTTTTTTTTTTTTACCTCTGGCAGTTTACCACTTACCTTTGTACCATTTTAGGTTATTCACTGGACTTGAACTGCTTAAATGTCTGTAAAAACTGTAAAAATGGGGGTGTTCTAAAACTTTTGACCGGTAGTGTATACGCATCTAATATTTCAGATGATGCTACCACTTCTGCTACTACTACTACTAGCAGCTCCCTTATTTAAATCGCTAGTTAACTTACTGTTTGGCACCGATGTGTGGACATGTGGCAGTCTAATCCTCATTTATTAATTCTGAGTATGGCCAGGAAGTGGGGAAGAGGGGTGTGGCAGGGCACGTATCCAGAGTTACGTACTGTGCAACATAGCGCACATGATAAGGTTGGATGAAGACCAGTATATATACTGAAAATGGACTATAACACAATCTAAACAAAATTTTCCTATTAAAAATTTTATAATCAACACATGAATTATGCATAAGTGTCTTACTGATGGGGAAATGTAAATGCACGTGTATAGTGAAGAATCTTTATTTATGAGTAGCACAGCTAAGTGTGAACTGCTAGCGCGGATAGACCAGTGCCGTCGTTTACAGGCTGTGAGCTGTAAACAATGCACTTGGTTAGCCTGGTGTTTTTCTGTGAGCGGAAGCTCACACCGGGCCACCAGCCTTCTCCCGCCATCCTGTGTCTGAGACACAGTTACTTCTGTGTGTCTTCTGCCCTGTGTGTCAGCCAATGCGCCACTCTTGCCCCCGTGAGCAATGCA
This sequence comes from Aldrovandia affinis, assembly GCA_029706075.1. NCBI lineage: Eukaryota > Metazoa > Chordata > Actinopteri > Notacanthiformes > Halosauridae > Aldrovandia > Aldrovandia affinis. The sequence continues at coordinate 227,673 of JAINUG010000204.1, read as the reverse complement.
CTTAGCCTAAGTTTGCCTGTGCAAAGTCCTTTAGTACTAAACCCACGTTTGCCTGTGCAAAGTCCTTTAGTACTAAACCCACGTTTGCCTGTGTAAAGTTCTTTAGTACTTAACCTAAGTTTGCTTGTGTAAAGTTCTTTAGGACTTAGCCTAAGTTTGCCTGTGTAAAGTTCTTTCATGTATAATTAAATAATATGTCAGTTTAGGTTGGCAGGTTGAATAGAAACCAGCATACCCTGGAGCTCTCCAGGACCAGGGCTGGCCACCCTTGTTGCCTGTTTGTGTTCAGATGTTGAACTGGATGCTGTTTTTTCAGGCACTTCTGGTTGTGTGTGTGTGTGTTTTTTGCAGGTGAACGAAATTTACCAGGACAGCTCCCTGGGGGCCCGGATCAACGTGGTTCTGGTGCGGATGATCATGCTGTGCTACGGGAAGGTTAGTGAGCAGAACGATTATAACCCCTGAGTAAGAGCAGATGTTATCCGAGTGCAGGGGTGCCCACACTTTCTCATCACAAGGACCACAAGAATAATCACCCTGTGGCTTGGGACTCAATAAAATGGGTAACATTTTGACTCCATTATCCAGCACCCCTTACAGCCTGCAATGCAGTTTCTATTTAACATAGTAGCGCATGAAAGCATGTAAAAGTGCTGAATGAAAGCATGCTGTCATTGTACGGGTAGCTGCTGAAATAAAGAAAACACTTGAGTAAGTAAAGGATGCTGGCGGCTCTACTATGGTGTGGGGTGCAATTTCCTGGCATGATTTAGAGGGCAAGGTAAACACCAATAAATGCAAAGCCATTCTGAGTGATCTCCTTCATCCTATGGTGAAGAATTTCTATTCTGATGGGAGTGGTCTCTTCCAGGAAGAAAATGCCCCCATCCACAGGGCATGAGTGGACACTGAATGGTTTAATGAACATGAAAATTACGTAAACCATGTACCAATGGTGCTTACTGGAAGATTCAGAAGTTGTGAAATACGTCTGTAGCCAATTCCATTTTCATGTTTTGCAACAATCTGGTTGCGAAGGTCTTGAGAGAGCTCTTTGCTTTTACCCATCATTAGATGTTTCTTGTGTGGCACCTTGGGAACAAAAAAAAACTTTTATAGCCCATCAATATATTCTAACCCAGCTGACATTAATTAGCACAGATTGGAGGTAGAGTTGCCTCCTAATTAGTTATGGTTTTCAGCTGGTTCCTTGCCTTTCCTTGCTGTGGTGTACTGCTTTTTCTTAGTGTGTTCAATACTTTTTTCCTGTTTCATTCCACTTTATTACACATAACTTTATTCACATATGGACTTTAATGTTTTGATTTTTTGTCTGGATTTCTTGAGTTAATACCAAGTCTGGTGCAAATTTCACTTGAATGGCCTCATTGGAAATACATTTACTGGGAAAAATGTTGATATGTTCAATACTTATTTCCCCCATTGTATATATATATATATATATATATATATATATTGCTATTTGGTACAGTATAAATGTAATGTTTTGTCATTTAAATATTACAACAATATTACCAAGGATACAAGCCAGAAATATTTCACCTATCAGAAATGCCCCCAGGATTTCCCCGGGAATCCCTGCAGTGGTGCATCCATTTTTAGTATTGGTTTTGATATAAACCAAGGTAGCACAACAAGGGCGCAACCATATATTAAATATTGGGCTGGACATAATGAAAGGGAATGTTTTATGTCTACAAATTATGAGAGGGGGGGAGCAGATATGACTGTTTTAAATATTGGGGAGGGCATGTCTTCCTGGAAGAAATTAATTGCTGAGAAGGAGGTTTCCCTGTATCCTCTTAACCTTTGAATTGTGTTGCATTCGCAATAAAGGGATTGAATGAACCAAAGTCACCCATGTTTTATGTGTTTTAAGCATTGTTAAAGAAAGCAGCCCTGTGGTTGGTGAAAAGGACACAATTAATTTTATTAAGGGTTAAATACGGGACATAGAAACCTGGATATGGTGGCAGAATTTGTATTAATTTTAAAATGAATACAACCTTGCAGGTTAATTATCGTCTTATTATTTATGCTTTGTTTGACTGACTAGTTTGGCCAGTTGTTAGGGGCGAGTGCACTAAACAGGATCTGAGGAGATGTGGGTGCCAGAGTCAAGTGTATTATTGCTGAACCCATGTGCAAGGTTCTTTACCTGGATCACTCTCAGCAAATACAACTGTATGGCATATATTACAGGATGTATAAGACGTGAGCTCGTAAGAATGATATGCTACTATGGCTACTAATTGTAAGAAATTTCCTTGATTGATCGTCACCCGCGTTAACAAACAATTAATCGATTAATCTTTTTTTTTTTAAACTGCAAAATGTAGCATATGACAGAGAATACAAAATGCATGGTTTTTTTCCTCAATCAAAGCTTTATTCAAACTTTTGAGACATGGGCCTATTTTAAAAGCATAAAACAATATACATTTTACATTTTTCATTCAATATGAATTATGAAGGAACTGAAACACCATTCAGTAGGCCTAACAATGAAAACAATATTCCTTTTGAAATTAAAAGGGCAGAGGCTTGTAAATAAAAAATAAAATAAAATGTCTACCTCCTAACTTTCGAGTCCCGACTCATCCCCTTACTGGTTTTTATTTAACAATATAAGCATATCCACATGTTCAGGGGTGAGCCGTGTGCTCAGCCTGTTTAAAGTAAGACCAGCTGCTGAGAACACCTGTTCCGATCGAACCGATGCCCCGGGGATGCATAAATACTGTCGTGCCAAACAAAAAAAAGATTTCACCAAAAACTCTGAGAAATGCGGAAGTAACATTAGGCGTGCTTAGCAAATTCAAGAGACCATGTTATTGTTGACTGAGGTAACGTCAGGCTACAAACAATATAACAGAAATGTTTTGTCGTTGTAAATTGTTTCTTTTGTGAAATATTGCTAGATATATTTGATAAAACCAACAAGGTTTTAACTGTTGTTTCAAAGCAATATTATTACACCCACGAGAGTTCATACTATTGGATAACTCCGCTGTGCTGTGATACATAATCGTTAATTTGATATGCTTGATCAATCAAATTCTTAACGGCGATTAATCAAATCAAATCAAATCAAATTTATTTGTATAGCACTTTTCACAATTGAATTGTCACAAAACGCTTAACAGAGGGGGAACCCAGGCCTAGACCCTATTTAATATCTCCCTATTTAAACCACACCTGGGTTTCTGATCGGGGCGAAATCGTAAGCCATCTTTACGATTTTTAGCCGGTAAGGTAGTGTGTCTTTTTCAAGACGCACACAAAGACTTCCTTTAGAAATGACCATCTCCATTCTATCCCTTTTAAAACTAAATAACTTATCTAGTTGTACCTTTTAACGAAACCATTCTCTCTAATGGGAGTTTTCGTTTGGTTTTGTTTGTCAGTCGGTTCGACTGCTTTCAGGTTACAAACTTGTTCTTTTGGCTCTCCTAGCCGTTTACGTTTTGGGGAAACTCTGGGTCTAACGAAATAACTTATTTAGTTTACCTTCATTAGAAACCTTGCTCGTTATGAGAGCTTTTAGTTGGGTTTCTGTTGTTCAGTCAGTTTGACTGTTTCGGGTTACTAACTGGTTCTTTTGGCTAACAGCCTTTCACGTTTTGGACAGTCAGAGTTTTGGTTTAAGGTCTTCTCATAACTATTTAATTGTACCTACATTAGAAACTTTGCTCGTGGTTAGGATCTTTTCGTTAGGTTTCTTTTGTTCAGTCGCTTAGACTGTTTTCGGGTTACAATATGGTTCTGGCGGCTCTCCTAGCCCCTCCGCGTTTTAGGACGCTCAGAACTTTTAATTACTGTTTAATTTGACCTACATTAGAAACCTTGCTCGTGGTTAGGAGCTTTTCGTTAGGTTTCTTTTGTTCAGTCGCTTAGACTGTTTTCGGGTTACAATATGGTTCTGGCGGCTCTCCTAGCCCCTCCGCGTTTTGGACGCTCAGAACTTTTCAGAACTGTTTAATTTGACCTACATTAGAAACCTTGCTCGTGGTTAGGAGCTTTTCATTAGGTTTCTATTGTTCAGTCGCTTTGACTGTTTTCGGGTTACAATATGGTTCTGGCGGCTCTCCTAGCCCCTCCGCGTTTTCGGACGCTCAGAACTTTTGGTATAGGTCTTACCCTGTTGTTCTGTCGGTTCCCCTTAACCGTTTCGAGTTTCGGACGTCAGATGTGGGTCAAGTTGTGCCCTGTTGTTCTGTCGGTCCCCCTTAACCGTTTCGAGTTTCGGACGTCAGATGTGGGTCAAGTTGTGCCCTGTTGTTCTGTCGGTCCCCCTTAACCGTTTCGAGTTTTCAGACTTTCAGAACTTGTGGGTCAGGTCTTACCATGTTATCAACTTGTTCTGTTGGCTCTCCTAGCCTTTTCACGTTTTCGGACGCACAGAACTTTTGGTTATGTCTGGTCATAATAAATTATTTCCTTGTCATCTACAAATAAAAACCTTTGTTTGCTATTAAGCGCTTTTCATTTGGTTTCGTTTGTTCAGTCGTTTAGACTGTTTTCGGTGACAACCTTGTTCTGTTGGCTCTCCTAGCCTTTCACGCTTTCGGACACAGAACTTTTGGTTATGTCTGGTCATAATAAATTATTTACTTGTCACTTACAAATAGAAACCTTGCTCGCTATTAAGCGCTTTTCATTTGGTTTCGTTTGTTCAGTTGGTTAGACTGTTTTCGGGTGACAACCTTGTTCTGTTGGCTCTCCTAGCCTTTCACGTTTTCGGACGCACAGAACTTTTGGTTATGTCTGGTCATAATAAATTATTTACTTGTCACTTACAAATAGAAACCTTGCTCGCTATTAAGCGCTTTTCATTTGGTTTCGTTTTGTTCAGCCAGCTCGACTGTTTTTGGTTACCAGATTGTTCTGTTGGCTCTCCTAGCCTTTTCGCGTTTTTCGTTCAGAACTTTTGGGTCAGGTCTTAACATTCGGTTCGACTGTTTTCGGGTGACAACCTTGTTCTGTTGGCTCTCCTAGCCTTTCACGTTTTCAGACGCTCAGAACTTTTGGTTATGTCTGGTCAGAATAAATTATTTACATGTCACCTACAAATAGAAACCTTGCTCGCTATTAAGCGCTTTTCATTTGGTTTCGTTTTGTTCAGCCAGTTCGACTGTTTTGGGTTACCAGATTGTTCTGTTGGCTCTCCTAGCCTTTTCGCGTTTTCGGACGTTCAGAACTTTTGGGTCAGGTCTTAACATTCGGTTCGACTGTTTTCGGGTGACAACCTTGTTCTGTTGGCTCTCCTAGCCTTTCACGTTTTCGGACGCTCAGAACTTTTGGTTCAGGTATTTACATAATACTTAATTAAATTGTACCTTCATTAGAAACCTTGCTCGTTAGTTATGAGCTTTTAGTTAGGTTTCGTTTGTTCAGTCACTTCGACTGTTTCGGGTTACAATATGGTTCTGTGGCTCTCCTAGCTTTTCGCGTTTTCTCGTTTGTACCTATAAAAAAGAACCTTGCCCGCTAGTCGGAGCTTTGACTCAGGTTGCTTTTGTTCAGTCGTTTCGACTGGTTCAGGTTACAAACTTGTTCGTTTGGCTCTCATAGCCTTTGCGTTTTCAGACACTGGAGTAGCCACCCGTTGGGTGAGATTTTCCGTTCCTCCCTTTGTTATCATCTTCCCAAATTTCTCTGTTTATCAGAGCTAGTGGTCAGACTGTTTCAGTTTGACTTTTTGATCCCCTGGGGTTTCTGCGAGTGGCGCCTATCACCATCCACCCTCACATGTGGATGTTACTTTGACATGTACCACCTACCTAAACATTGTTGCAGACCAAATACACCCCTTCATGGGAACGGTATTCCCTGATGGCAGTGGCCTCTTTCAGCAGGATAATGCACCCGCCACACAGCAAAAATTGTTCAGGAATGGTTTGAGGAAAAAGAGTTCAAGGTGTTGACTTGGCCTCCAAATTCCCCAGATCTCATTCCGATTGAGCATCTGTGGGATGTGCTGGACCAACAAGTCTGATCCACGGAGGCATCACCTTGCAACTTACAGGACTTAAAGGATCTGCTGCTAACGTCTTGGTGCCAGATACCACAGGGCACCTTCAGAGGTCTTGTGGATTCCATGCCTCGACGGGTCAGAGCTGTTTTGGTGGCACGAGGGGGACCTACACAGTATTAGGCAGGTGGTTTTAATGTTGTAGCTGATCGGTGTATGTAAATCATAAAGATTTCATTTGCAAAACCTCAATGGAAAAACCTTTTTTTCACACTGACTCATACAAATATTGCAAGCAATCCATAACCGAGACAGCTGGGACTCCTTCTCCCTACACTTGGAAAGGACTCACAAAGAGAGCTAAATTGAAATAATTGTATGAACGTTAACAACTAATTGAACAAGTGTTGTGCCAGACAGAGGCCCGGGAAGATGTATTCACTTGAAATCCGAAAGGAAAAAATATAACGTTATAATAACGCAGCGGGGATTGAATAGTATTGTTTTGTATCATTTTGATTCAGATTTCAGTTCCCTGACATGCCATTTGAAATGTATTTAGTATTTCAAATGATTAAATACATATTTAAATTGTAGTGATACGACCAGAACATGAAAACAAGGTAACACACTAACAGCACGTTAGTGCTGGCTGCCACAGAGCTGGACCTCAGCCTGGAACCTGGATAGGTTGTGAAGGCAAAGAGCGATACATAAACAAACATGGAGGCACGCATAGAAACAGTTGCTTCATGGCAAAGTAGATACAACTGCTCGCTACAACAGCTACAATGTCCTTTAAAATTGCATTGCGCAGCGGCAGCGTTGTTTTAAATCAGGTCTTACCTTATAATCACGTAGATAGTCACAAAGCCCGCTGCCATCGGTATATTTTTTCCAGGCTTTTTGAAGAATTCGCTAATTAGGCCTAGTTTTTGAGACATTTTGAATAAAAATGTAAAAACGCAACAGCTCAGTCAATGGTTACTTCTTCATATGCTAGCTAGCTAACTCGCTTTCTTGCGTTGCTAGCTATGTTAATATAGTTTTTTTAGCGCGACTATCAGGTGATTAGTTGATCAAAATATGTTTTTCTTATGAACTTTTTTTAACCTCCATTCAGCACTCCCGCAGTTTCACGCTGATTATGACACACAGACACAGATGCACACATTTTTAAATCTTTATTATAAATAAATATGATATATAGGCTACTTATACCATATAAGAAACGTCGACGACGTTTACTTATACAATATACGAAACCTGTTCATGACAGCGGGTGCGGCAGACCCCTCACTTCCCGCGCGTATGGTACCAGTTCATTTTTACGGTTTACAAATATTACAGTTAAATGTACCGAAAAGATGGACATACAGTTATATGCACAAATAGGATGTAATCTTGTCTTTTCAACAATGCATGCCAATTTACATCAACTGCGACGTCGCAAAAAAATCTTCTCCCTCTTCCCACTTCAAGGCAGAGTAAGCGAGACCGGTGGCAATTGTAACACTTTTTGCTTTTCACCCCATTACTCAAAGACCACCTGAGCTGTACCAGTCAATTTTTTATGTAGGAAACGTACACCTGTCTACTAATTGTTTATAGCCTTTCATGGTCTCTACAGACAGCATTTGGGTCACAATATGGATTTTAACACAATAAGCCATGTTACATTTGCCCCTGTGCACAGGGGCAATTGTAACAGTAGATGGGGGCAAATGTAACACCTTCTTAAAAACATTAAATAAAGCAAATGCACTCCAAATGAATACAGTATAGTTAAACCAATTCCTATATCTTTATTCAGTCATTTAAAGAAATCATTCAAAAATGTTCATATATCAAATAATTATTCAAACATGTTTCTGTTAAGTAGTAGCCAATTTGGCATCATGTATTAATTAACCTACCCATTGAAAGCAACAATAACAACAGGAACACAAACAACGGGGGAACCAAGGTTGCAGGTTCTGTGTGGCTCAGTTGGTAGAGCATGGCTTTGGCAACGCTTAGGTTGTGGGTTTGATTCCCGCTGGGACCACATATACTGAAAAATGTATGCACTCACTACTGTAAGTTGCTTTGGATAAAAGTGTCTGCAAAATGGCATATAGTATATTATATTATCAGTGTCCAGCTAAACTCACAGTTGTGACACATGTAGTGTGCACTTCCATCTGTGCAGTCATTGTGTGCCCAGGAGTGGCACGACACACATGACAGCCAGACCTCCTTTGATCTTGAGTAGCTCTCCAGACAAACAATGCAGAACTTCCTCACTGTCTTTGTCATCTTCTGTTGCATTTTTCTTTGTTTTCTACTTTGTGGCTTTGTTTTTTTCAGTGAAATTCACCTTCCTTTTAGCCTTTGAAATCATTGTTTTGTTTCTCTCAAGCTGCAGAGATTCTCTGACAGGTGTATCAGTGAGGACTGCTGTAGTTCTTCTCCTATCTCCTCCTTCAATTGCATGTGTCCTCCAATCAGAGAAAAACAATATGCTTTGATGTAGCTATTGGCTACAGTGTTACAATTGCCCCCAACTCCATCAGCCATGACAAAGCATAGCCTGCTAGCTAGCAACAACAACACTGACGCATAACAAACATGTAAACTTTCAGACAATAGAACAGTGATCAAAATGTTCAGATTCATAGACATTAAGGGCCCTAATTTGGTGAATCAGAACGGTGTCGGTAACTCCGACGCAAAATGAGGACGGTGGCGCTTTAGGGCGTGTCTATTAGGTTTAGGTAATTTTGGGTAAAATTTTGGTAATTTTGTGATTTAGGACGATAGCGCACCTCCGGCGCAGTTGTAAAAGAGGTTGCAGAGTGTGTGTAATCATTCTATCTTGCTGCTGATTGGTGGAATTTGAGGTGTTACAATTGCCCCATGTTACAATTCCCCCCGGTCTCCCCTACTATAGGAGAATAGCTGCTCCTTACCTTTGGTGAAGTCTATAAATCCCAAAATACGACAGATTGTTGATAATGTGGCCATCCTGATCACCGTAAGGTTCTAACGAACAAAAGTAGTAACCCTGTTTTAAAAGAAGAGCAAGCCAAATCGAGAGAATTCCAATGTTGCGTTTCGTATCACCAACAACAGCAACGATTCAGCCCATCTAGGTTCATCATGTCCTAATCTAAATAGTATCTAGTACTGCATCTAGCCTGGACTTGGATAGCCCACGTGTTTCTGCCTCTACTACCCGACCTGGCAAGCTGTTCCAGGCATTGACAACTCTGTGTAAAGAAAAACGTCCTAATATCTGTGCAGAATTTGCCTTTAACTAATTTTCACCCGTGGCCTTTTGTTTTGCTGACCCCACTTACCTTAAAAAATCTTTGGGGGGGCTGGCGGATAGCGTAGCGGTCTAATGCACAACACTTTGGCTGGTCCGGTGTGGTGTGCGCTGCCTGTCAGGGACGCTGTTCGGAACCCGTGTCTCTACCAGGCCCTGGTCGTCAGCTCCGATCGGAGGCGGCGTTTGGCTGTCCGCCTCCGGGGGAGGGGGGAGGATGAGCCGGCACGAGTCCGTCGAGGAGCAGGAAAAAGGCGTCTGTGGTAGATTTACGTCTCGGAAGAGGCGGATAAAAAATCGGCCCAGAAATAGTGTCTCGCCCCGGAGGATGGGTGGCGGACTCGTGGGGGAGGGTGAATTGAGATAAATAGAGGGTATAATTGGCAACCAAATTGGGAGAAAAAATGGGGAAATAAAATAAATTTAAAAAAATATATATATATATATTTGGTATTTCACTTTGTTAATTCCTTTTAGGAATTTAATAAACTCAATCAAATCCCCCCTAAGTCTCCATTTGCTAAGCTTAAATATATTGAGTGCCTTAACTCTATCCTCATAACTTTTACCTTTCATACCAGGTATCAGTTTAGTTGCCCTTCTTTGAACTTTTTCAAGAGCTTCTATGTCTTTCTTGTAGTGCGGTGCCCAGAACTGCACACAGTATTCTAAGTGAGGTCTGACTAAGGCATTATGTAACATTAATATAACCTCCTTTGATTTATACTCAATACTTTTTGCTACATATCCCAGCATCCTGTTGGCTTTTTTCACTGCTGTAGCACACTGCTTTGATGCAGATAGGCTTTGATCAACTACAAGTCTTTTTCAAATTGAACACCTATTAACTTTTCTCCTCGCATAAAATACTCCTGTCTAATGTTTGTATTTCTCACATGCATAACTTTACATTGAGCAATATTGAATGTCATCTGCCACGTATCTGCCCATTCTTGGATTTTGTTTAAATCATCTTGGATTACTTTAGTCGATTCCAAACTGTTTGCCAAATCCCCGAGTTTAGTATCATCTGCAAATGTAACTATTTTGCTACTAACGTCCATATCAAGATCATTTATGTAAATAAGGAAGAGCAGAGGTCCCAGCACCGATCCCTGCGGGCCACCACTGCCCACAGCACCGAGGTCAGATATGGCCCCACCTACTGTTACTCTTTGTATTCGCCCTTGCAGCCAATTGTGAACCCACTCTGAAACTATTCCTGCAATTCCTACTGAATTCATTTTAGCCATTCATGAGCCTCTCATGTGGTACCTTGTCAAATGCTTTCTGGAAGTCCAAATATATAATATCATAAGCCTGGTTCAGCTCAACACACTTTGTAGCCTCTTCAAAAAAGTCCAGGAGGTTTGTTAGGTACGACCTCCCTTTTAGAAAACCATGTTGGCTCTCCCTTAAAATACTATTATTTTTCAAGAATGATTCCAACTTATCCCTAATAATACATACCAGCATTTTACAGGTGATGCAAATTAAACTGACAGGCCTATAGTTCCCTGGGTCAGTACGGTCCCCCTTCTTATATATTGGAATTATACTACCCTGCTTCCAGTCATCTGGTATTGCTCCAGTGATTATGGATTGCATAAAAATATCTGTCAATGGTTTATATATAATTTCACCAAGGGATATATGCCATCAGGGCCTGCTGCCTTATTTGTCTTAAGGTTTTGTAGTTTTTGTAGAACTTCTATGAACTTATCTCAAAGTCCTCCAAAACATTCTGTAACTTGGCTATACATTTAGGCATATTTATAACCTCTTCTCTAGTCAAGCTCTCAACAAAGTAACTGTTTAGTGTGTTAGCAATATCCTTACTATTATAAACCAAAGTTCCTTCCTTATTCTTAATGCACTTAACCTCATCATTAACTTTCCTTTTCTATTACAATATTGAAAAAACTTCATAGGATTACTTTTTGCATCTTGGGAAATTTTAGTTTCAAACTGCCTTTTAGCTGATCTTATTTCCTTTTTAGCCTTAGCCCGCATATTACAATAATCAAACTTGTTTTTTTCGGAGTATGTTTCACATGGGAAAGTTTTGTATCCTCTCAATGGTAAATCTTTGCTACAAACTAAGCCCACACCCATCATTCCCTGATAAGTATTGGCCAAACAGCCCCCCCTTAATGGCAACCAGCGCCACCAGTAATATCATCATGTTGCATAATTGACTCTTTCCATATACAGTAGCCTATGCTGAAATTTGTCTACGGTTCTAGCCAATGTGTTATCCTTTCCAACAATATGAGGTTTCCTTTGGTTTTCATTTACTATCATGAATGTGCTATGCGCTAATGAAGACCCACGCGATTGAAGAGAGTGCATGGAATTCAGAGTTTTGGAAAACTCTCTATTCTATTCTCTTAGTTTATTTGGATTTATTATTTTCTTTTACAATACCAAAAGCCCCAAAGAAGACTTGTTTTGGCATCCAGGATCCCGTTTACGACCGGTGAGTAGCTACCAGTCAGCTAGCAGGTGGAAGTGCTGACTTTGCCGCGAGAAGAAACCTATCAAGTTCATGTCCTGTGATGGAGACTGCTTCTATGACTGGCACAGCCAAAATAACCTATAGTTAGGGACAGATAGAAACCATCAAATAGTTTCACTGACCCTGTACCATAAAGTTATGACGTCTTGCTACCTACCAAGTGCTGTCCCAAACTTACTCCCTACTGAGACAGCTATTTCATTTCATGCAGCCCTATAGCCCATTAACGTGGTGTTTCGCACAATGTATGGGTTTGGTGTAGGACTTGTGATGAGATTTATTTATAAAAATATAATCTTTTACTGTAGACAGCCGATTAAATCAGAGGATTCCTCTTTCTCAGCCTTTATTTTTCTTCATGTGTCCCTGAACATATTGATTATGTGTACACAGGACATCCTCCCTTTAAAACCATGTTTAAGTTTGTAGTATGCATTAATGAATCATTTGAAGGAATCGGGAAGAGCAGTTGTCAATTATTTCAGTGCGATTTTAATGCTCAGATTTTATTAAATGCTTTTATTAAAGGCTTCATCTTTAGAAATGTTTAGATGGTATTTGTTTTCTTGCTGTAGTGTTAATACAGATTTATTCTAAACACAGAGCCATTTGTAATGCAGACAAATGGGAGAAGACAAAAAAGGAATGTTGTTTTTTCCTATTCTATTCTGATCATTATGTACAATGTTCACTTTAACATGCAATTAATAAACTTGAAGCAATATTAAACCACAGTAACCACTGAAAGTATTTTTTTCTATTTACAACATGAAAAATGCATGAAAAACACACTTTTATGGTCTCGGTCTCGAAAATTACTCGGATTGTTCCAGTCTCGGTCTTGAATCGGTCTCGAACCCCTGTCGGCCTTGGTCTTGAATTGGACTCGAACCCCCATCAGTTTCGGTCTTGAATCGGACTCGAACCTCCATCGGTCTCGGTCTTGAACCGGACTCGAACCCCTGTTGGTCTCGGTCTTGAATTGGACACCTACTGTCCATTGCAACAGCGTGACCTGATCACCGTTTGTGTAATCTTTAGGTTAAAGAGTTTAGCTGTGTGACCTGATTACCATTTTTGTAATCTTTCATATTTTATCTGCTGTGCCCTGGACACTCTGCTCCCTCTTCAGTATGTCAAAAAATAGAAAGTGTGCCTCTGTGTGTGTGTGCGTGTGCATGTGTGTGGATGCGAATGCGTGCGTGCATTTGCATGTGTGCATGTCTGTGTGATTGTGCGTGTGTACATGTGTATGTGTGTGTGCTTGTTTATGTACATTCACATTGGGTGATTGTGTAAAGTTTGTATTTGTCTGTAAATTAAAGTTAAGGACCGTGAATGCGATTGGCCACGTTTCAGGGCAGTGTGTTACACTGGTGCTTTGAAGATATGACGTGACACCATAAAACATGATGATTTTGTATGTGTAGGTAAGGTTTTAGATTCTGCTTTACCTTGGCCATTGTAGTACACCTTAAAGGTACAGTACAGGGCTCCACCTGCCAGTGAAAGTAAGAATGGTTTCTTAGGTAATACTCTAGAGCAGGGGTATTCAAATCCAGGCCTCAAGGTCTGCAGTGTTTGCAGGTATTTGCTCCAACCATGCACTACACCACCTGATTTCACTAATTAGCTCATTTCCTGGACCAAGGAGGTAAAGTAATTATTCAGGTGGTATAGAGTCTGGATGCACACTACTAATAAGTCAGGAACATGGGGAAACTATTTCCCTAGATGACCGTTTGTGAGTTCTTATTGTAGACAGCTACCGTTATGGAAATATCCAGATGTGTCGGAATTACAGGATACTATAGGTCTATTAATGTTACTTTATTTTGTTAACTTATTATATAAAAAAGGGAAATAAGCTTCCAGCAAATAGTTAGCATTTTTTTGGATCTTTTACGAAGGAGGTCAAGGGTTTTATGACATAGATGTTGCTAAGTTGGTGATTTATTTCCCAGTAGCTCCAGGGTAGAACTCCCTCTCCCTTGTTATTCTCGTTGAACTTTAATAACTTTATGTTGGTGTGGCTCAGCATGGCTTAAAAGGGCTCAGAATTTGTCTGCCCAACATTTCACTTTTATACTTTTATTTAATTTCACTCATAACTTTCATATGAGCTTCCCTAATTTTTCCTGAAGCTGTCAAATATGTCAGGAATGGAGTAGGAAAACCAGGCGCGGACCCAAGAACGCAATAATGTTCTTTATTGCAAAGACAGGCAAAGTTCATACGGGAGCAATCAGGGCAATACAGGAATCCAAAGAGTGGTCGGGGACAGGCAAAGTTTGTTCCAGGCTTCAGGTGTGTCAGAGGCAGGCAAGACGTGGTCAATGGGCAGGCGGAGGTCGATAACAAGGAATCAGTCCAGGGAACACAGAGAGGAGCAGGGCAGGAACCACGAGGAGCACGAACAGGTGGATCGGGAACATTACATTACAGACGCTCTTATCCAGATCGACGTACAGTTTACATTTCTTTACAGTTACAGTTTACATTTCTTTACATACAATCCATTTATACAGCTGGATATTAACTGAAGCAATTCAAGTTAAGTACCTTGCTCAAGAGTACAACGGCAGTGTCCCACCTGGGGATTGAACCTGCAACCTTAATGTTACAAGCCCAGCTCCCTAACCATTATACCACACTGCCGCCTTACGAGGAATGAGACTGAGACTGAGACTGAGACTGGGACTGGGACTGGGACTGGGACTGGGACTGGGACTGGGACTGGGACTGAGACAGGACTTAACACGGAAGCACGAACACGAGGACACAAAAAGAACGCTGGACAGTTGTGTAGGCATAAGCAAAGCACAAGACAATCTGGCAACGAACATGTGAAAACGCACAGCTTATATACATTTAGACATAACGAGAAACAATCAGGAATTAACATGAATGCAGCTGCCACCAGAGACTGCAATCAGACACATGAGGAACAGGTGAAAACAATAATGCAATGACAAGACTGGAAACAGGTAAGTGAAAGTGAAAACACGGACCAGACAACATGGAAAACATGGAATAAACTAAAAGATCTAATTACAGGGAACACGAACACGAGACATGACACAAATATATTATAGCAGATTTTTATTTCAGGTGGTGGGATGATGGTGATCCAACAAGGTGGTGGTGGGTCCCAAGCTATAACAGAATCTTTTGTCCTGAGTCTTTTTTTTCTGCATGACCATATTTTATCTACTCCAATTTACTATGAGCACCCAGGTCTGCCAGTATTGCTCCAGCCGTGCCACGGTGTGCCTGCTGTTATCCAGCCGGGTGCTTGACAGCAGCACCAGATTGTCTGAGTGGGTTAGAAATGTGATTCCTCGGGCCCTCGGATAGCGTAGCGGTCTAAAAACACTCGCATTGGCTGGTTCTTTGCGAGTGTGAGCTGCCTATTACGGTCACGCAAAAATTAAAAGAAAGAAATGTGATATCTTTGTGATGCTGAGTGAGGCCAGGAGCTGCAGGCTGGAGATTGCATCTTTCACAGTTGGTTTAAATAGATGTTGAACGGCATTGAAATCATGTCTAGCTCCCCCAACTTTGAGAAAAGAGCTGTTGAACTGTTAACTGAGCCTTCTGTTTCTCTCTTTCCCTGTCTCTTTATCTCTCTCTGTGTTAGTCCACAAGCCTGATCGAGCTGGGAAACCCTTCTCAGAGTCTGGAGAATGTGTGTCGCTGGGCCTTCCTGCAGCAGAAGGAGGATACGGGCGATGCTGAGCATCATGACCATGCAATCTTCCTCACCCGCCGAGAGTTTGGGCCCACCGGCATGCAGGGTCAGCACGTACACACACACACATATACACACACACAGATACACGTACAGTACACACATACACACACACACACACACACACACATACTCAAACACACACACACACACACTTACTTGCTTAAGGTAGTCCGTCGTGTCCGACGATGACAATCCTGCCTCTGCTACTTGTGAGTCCTCTTGTGGCTGTAGAGCCCAATCCACGATGCACACTGTCTGCCACAAACAGAACAGGTGAAGGCAGTGACTGGGGGTGTGGATATGGTACTGGCTTCATGTCTCTTTAGACGTGTTCTGGTCCGTCGATCACCTCGGTCCTCCTCGAGCTTATGCACCCCTTGTTGACAGAGCTGCCTCCAGATGGACCGTTGAGCGGCAGCGTCCTCCAGCTGGGTCGAATTCAGACCGCACTTTTTCATGGTGGTCTTTAGTTGGTCTTTATAGCGCTTTTTCTGTCCCCCTGCCGAGCGGCGGCCAAGATGTAACTGGCCATACAGCACTTTTCGTGGTAAGCGCTCTTTCGGCATCCTGATGCCTCCATACTGATGCAGTTGGTCTTGCGGAGTATTTCATTATGAGGCACTTAGTCACGCCAGGTTATCCTCAGGATGCATTGTAGACATCTGATGTGGAAGGCCTCAAGCATCCTGAGGTGACGGCTGTGCAGGGTCCACACCTCACAGCTGTAGAGGAGAGTTGTGGTTACAACTGCTAAGTAAACAGATATTTTGGTGTGGAGGTTGAGGTCTTTATTTTGAAAGACCCTTCTCTGGAGTCTGCCAAAAGAAGATGATGCCTGTTTAATCCGGTTGTGCATTATAAGTGAATCACTTATCACAGTGTAGTTTATGTTGTGCATTATAAGTGAATCACTCATCATTGTGTAGTTTATGTTGTGCATTATAAGTGAATCACTCATCACCGTGTAGTTTATGTTGTGCATTATAGGTGAATCACTCATCACAGTGTAGTTTATGTTTTGCTTATGGGCATTGTGCTTCCACGTTTTGGAGACACTATAGTCCATTGAAGACCTCACCTTCAGACATTGATAATATATATTGATAACAAATAGGTGTTTTTAAGCTCATGTCCAATGGATGCTGCTTCTAGTATATCTAGTGTTGTGTGTATTGGAAACGTACAGAAAATTATGTTTTTCACCATTTGTTCCACTTGTTTGTTATACAGGTGAACAGATTGTCTGTACTCTGAAAACGTGAGTCATTAGGTGGGATTCATTGAGTGAGGCTGATGCATGTCCCTCTTTGTTGTTCCCCTCCTGCTCTCATATTTCCCAGGTTATGCCCCTGTGACGGGAATGTGTCATCCCGTGCGTAGCTGCACCCTCAACCACGAGGACGGCTTCTCCTCCGCCTTCGTGGTGGCCCACGAGACCGGACATGTGTGCGTAACGTCCTGTGTGCGAACACACACACACACACACACACACACACACACAGATGCGCGTACACGTGCAGACTCAGGCTGCTTAATGGCTGGTCTCTCTCTCTCTCGCAGGCTAGGTATGGAGCACGATGGCCAGGGGAACCGTTGTGGGGATGAGGTGCACATGGGGAGCATCATGGCCCCACTGGTGCAGGCTGCCTTCCACCGCTTCCACTGGTCCCGTTGTAGCCAGCAGGAGCTTAGTCGCTACCTGCAGTAAGTCTACAGCCCCACCCCCCCTCCCATCCCACTGCTCTTACCTGCAGTTAGTCTACAGCACCGCCTTCACTACGCACCTGAATACCCACTCCAGGGCATCCGAAACTGAACTGGGTGTTTTTTGCATGCACTGTCTTATGTTGCAACTGAGGTTGAAATTCCTCAGGTTTCCTGCTTTGGTCTGGCTCAGTGACGGATGAATGAGGTTTTGGGTGGTATTAAGGAGGGGTTGGTTAGTGTTAGTAGGGGTTTGGATGGTGTTAGTTGTTAGTTTGGATGGTGTTAGTGAAGTGTTTGGGTGGTGTTAGCGGGGTGTTTGGGTATTGTTAGTGGGGTGTTTGGGTGGTGTTAGTGGGTAGTTTGGGTGGTGTTAGTGGGCAGTTTGGATGGTATTAGTGGGTAATTTGGGTGGTGTTAAGGAGGGGTTGGTTAGTGTTCAGGGGGTTTGGGTGGTGTTAAGGAGGGGTTGGGTGGTGTTGGGGGGGTGTTTCCTGCTATGACATGGCTCAGTGATGGATGAAATAGGTTTTAGTGTTTTTTTCCCACTGCAGCTCCTACGACTGCCTCCGGGACGATCCCTTTGACCACGACTGGCCCTCGTTGCCGCAGTTACCAGGAATCTACTACTCTATGAACGAGCAGTGTCGGTTCGATTTTGGCTCCGGCTATATGATGTGCACGGCGGTGAGTGTGCTTCCCCTCCTTCCCCCGCTCCATGTTTGAGTTTGGACATCTTTACCTCCACAACAGAATTCATGCTGTTTGTGGGAAGGAAAAAGAGAAATACATTGTAAATGCATGTATTTGATACATTTTCCAGATTGCTTCCCCTCTGAATCCTAATTGAGCGTTCCACTTCCTGTGTCCGGGGCACAGTGGAAGCAGCTTCGGCAGGAAGCCCAGGATGGAGCAGTTTTTGCTGATTTGTTAAGCCTCCCAATACAGTAACATCACAGATTCTCTACATCACATCACCAGATGGCCAGCTCCAGCATTCATACTGCCCTCTCTACTCACTCCAGTCATCTCTCTCATCATTACTCAATCTCTTCATCAATTGAAAACGTGTTTATGTTTACGGGAAAGGTGTGTAACAAGTTAGTAACTTCACAGACTTGAACTATAGGTCTATCAAGTAAGCAAAAAACTATTAACAATGTCGTAAAGGGAACTGATGGCATTCAGGTGGCAACCACTATATATTGTCCCGCATCTTTTTAAAAGTCTCCTCAGTGATATAGCCAAGCGATGTCCAGCCGCATCTTCTCTCGTCACGTTGCTTGGAGGGTTCCCCTGGAAACCATGTGCGTCCTCAAGCAAGTCCCGCGCAGGGCAGTGAGATGACTCCACCTAAAGGGGAGAAACCAAGGAAACACAGCAGCACGCAAATCCAAAAGGAAACACGAAGTAGTGCTAATACAAAGCAAAGGGACATAACACCCCCACCCTTAAGACAATAAATAAATCACATGTGGTGTTAGACATGGAAGAAGTGGTGTTGAAACAGGCATTGTGATACTTACCATGCGACATTCACTCCCTAGCTGGACTCCCTAGGTAGACTCATCTGTCTTTGTGCACTGAGGCTAGGAAGGGGAGGCTGCCACAAAAAGCTGCTGCTTATCAGAACTAATGGTGTTTAAGTATGAGTGCTGGGGTAATTACTACTGCCAATTAGTCACTGAAAACAAAGAACCGAAACCAGCTAATTAACGAGTCGCACCCACTATTCAACACTCACGGAACTAAACAGATTGCTTGTTAGAAACTATAATACAAGCAATAAGCGGAGAAGATAGCTTCAAATTAAGCAATTAAATATCAAATGTTGCTAAAACAAATATACAAATGCTAAACAGAGCGAGGGTTGCACATAAACTAAGCAGAAAACCGCAGTTACTAGGTACAATACAGCTACAACAACTAGGTCTTAAACCGAATAATGAACAAATCTTGATGTTGCCCGATGATAAATCACAAATCAGATCAAATGCACTTTGAGGAATCGGCTCTGCTACGCTTTTAAAGTAGCCGCTTAAAACAATGAACCGAAACCAGCTAATTAGTCGCACCCACTATTCAACACGCCCAGAATTAAACTGATTGCTTGTCAGAAACTATAAAACAAGCAATAAGCGGAGAAGACAGTGTCACACACCACGCGACAATCCCTGGGCTGGAGCAGAGCAGCCGATGGTAAGAACTGGCAGAGGAGTGGTGTTTGCCGGTCTATGGACCGGATCTTTATTTTTTTTCCACCTCTCCCCCAGACCCGGGAGAGAGAAACAGCGGGAGAGCAGGTTAAATAAAACAAACACACACACAAAGTCTTCACCCTACTCGCCGCAAAGCTTTCAGGCAAAAACAATTAACTAAAATAACAAACTAAAATAAACAAAACTACATTAAAGCCCGCCTCCTCTGAGGGGGGGAATCCCCTTCCGGGGAACACACAACAAACACAGACAATCAGCGGCTCTCCACACCGCTTCCATACATTCACATTTAACAGGCATCAACACTTAACGGGACAGGGTAGAACTCTACGCACTGTCCCTATGCACACTCATCACACCTCTCAACAGGACACTACACCTCTTCAGTCCGGAGTTCCACTATAACCTCACCAGGCACACACATATTCAGTGACTTTTCAAGTGCTTCCCAAACCCATGCACACAGAGACACTCAGATTTTTCAGTCTGAGTTCTCTTTTCAACTCGGACACTCAGAGACTACGCCACTGGGAACCAGCCCCGAGACACTCTCCACTATTTCAGTGAAAGTTCTCGGGGCATTGTCCAGAAACACTCCACACAAACACACAGAGAGGGAGAGGTGGACACTATTTCAGTGTGCCCGATCTCTCTCTTTCACAATGACACCGAGGGAGAGAGGTGGACACTATTTCAGTGCGCCCTCTCTCTCGCTTTCCCAGACACACAGGAAGCACTCTACTCAGTCACTCTAGACAAACGCACACAGAACTCAAGACTCCACAGACTCCACGTCCTCTGACACGGAAACCCCCTTTTGGGGAAACTCCACACACAGTATGTCACTCACATTAAACTAACACTCCACACTACACAATACGATGCGCGCACACGTGAACAACAAGACCAGACTCTCAATTCGCACAGATGACTGACAAGACTAACAACTTTACAATACGCACACACATGAATGACATGACAAGACTAACTGATTCCCCACTCGCCCCACCTGCTCTTAAATAGGCTTACTTTCTTGCCTGGCTCAGGTGGGACTCGTGAAGCAGTCACCTGTCTATCACTCACACATCCAATCACAATCACTAAACAATTGGCAATTCACATCCACTCACATTCTCACACACAAACAGGTAAGTGAATAATCACTTACCCTCCACACCAATTAAATAATAATTAACAATCAATTATAGCTTTTGGAACAACCTTCCGGGCAACAGTTCACTCTCACACCCTGCCAAACCTGCCCCTGGAAAGTCTCACTGCTCCAAAGGCCTCCACAGCATGGGAAAACAAAGGCAACCCAGCCACTCCCCTGTTGCCGAGACCGATGCCCTCCACAGATAGATTTAAATTAAGCAATTCAATATCAAACGTTGCTAAAACAAATAGATACGAATGCTTAAAACAGAGCGAGGATTGCACATAAACTAAGCAAAAATACAAACAATACAGCTACAACAACTAGATCTTAAACCGGATAACTAACAAATCTTGACATTGCCCGATGATAAATCACAAACCAGATCGAATGCAGTAGGTCCACCCAACCTATGGTGAGGTGCTTTGCTTGTAAACCAATGGCTCGTTACTACTTCTGACTAATCATGATCAGAAGTATGTGGGGTTCTAATTTTAGGCATTTAAGCCAACTCAACCATTGACCTATAACATAATTCTGGTGAAACTCACTAGAACCAATCAGAAATCTCACAAACTGTAACTTCCGTTTCCAGAAGCTCTAGTTGGGTTTAGTTGAGATTAATCTCTGACTAGCAAGCCGACCGTCCGACCGACTCAGTGAATGGCTACCGTAGTTACAAACCTCTACCATTAGGGGCACAATGGACATAAGAGTTCACATTTCAACTGTGCCTGTGGCTGCCTATCAGGGACATGGTTCGAAACCCGTCTTTGCCAGACCAGCCCTGATCAGGGGAAGGGGGGAGGTGAGCTGGCACGAGTTTGTCGAGGAACAGAAGGGGGCGTCCGTGGTCGGGTTCCATGTCATCTTTTCTTCTTTTTTTACCTTTATTTAACCAGGTAAACGTGATTGAGAACAATTTCTCATTTACAACACTGACCTGACCAAGAGGGCAAGTGTCAAAGTAGTGCAACAATACACACATTACACAAAACATAAAGAAGGTGCTTAAAAACAGGGTGCAGACTGTGCACTGTCATAGGATACAAGAACAAAATCACAAAGACTCTATACACATGGAACAGAAGGGTATCGGGAGCTAACAGGTGCATTTGTCAGTGAATGTATTCTGTAGAAGTTTTCTAAAGGCGTATATGGACGTGTTGAGGTTGTGAAGTTTGACAGTGGATTGTAGGGAATTCCAGTCGGAATTCGGCAGCAGAGAAAATAAAGGAATTATAACCAAAAGCCGTTGAGGATTTGGGGACAGCCAGGGTGATGAAATCAGAGGATCTAAGATTATAGGAGTTGTGGGAATAGGTCATCCCTAGCCATGATTATAGGGATATTGTCCAAAGTGTGTTTCATTTTGTCAAAGAGATGGATCTGCCGGCCCGAGAAATTAGCTCGTTACCTGGAGGACGGGCGGCGGACTTGTGGGGGAGGGTGAATTGAGATAAATAGAGGGTATAATTGGCAACTAAATTGGGATTGAGAAATTGGGAAAAATTAGAAACTACATTCAAAAAAGTATATATCAACTGTGCCTATTCAAGATTTACATTTATATACAACTCTCCCTTGATAACGTGTCATGGTCCATTGAAAACCAGCAAGGAAAAACCTATTTTAAAACATTATAATTCACCATTTGACAAATTAGCAGATGCTTCTATTTATAATAATAATAATATATAATAATATATGCCATTTAGCAGACGCTTTTATCCAAAGTACAGTACAGTAGTGAACGCATACATTTTTCAGTATATGTGGTCCCAGTAGGAATTGAACCCACAACCTAAGCGCTGCCAACACCATGCTCTACCAACTGAGCCACACAGAACCACGGCTAGTGCTAGTTTGTGTTGTGTAACAATGCTAGTTTGTGTTGAGCTGGGTAGTCAGAAGCCACCTGCTTGTCGGCTGAAAGCTGCTGACCTACCAATGTTCCTTCACTGGTGCTGCATCTTTTATGACACCCTAGCTCTAAACTCAGGAGTATACTGTAGGTAGGTGTCTGTTCAATATTGTAACAGTGGGCAGCTAGCTTAGCCACAGGAATGCTAAATGCTCCGGTCCGGTCCGACTCTGGTTGAGCAGCGATGAGCTGAGAACGCTTGTGTTTTTTTCGTCCCATGTATAATTAAATAACTCCTCAACCTTCGGATAGTGGCTACTAGAGACTAATAAAAAAATAACTAGACACATGAGGAGTCCGTGAGGTAAGAATAGTGCATTTATTCACCTAAATCGCGATGAAATAATGACTAAACAACCAGAGTTATAATAGGGTAATAGCGTAATAGGGTTGACCTAAGTTCCAGTGATTTAGAAGAGGATAGACCTACAACTCCAGAGGACCTCAAAATGTTTGCCTCGATAAACGAACAACTGAAAAAACTGGATATGCTGTATGATTTAAAACGAGATGTAACTGACCTCAAAACATCAGTCGAGTACATAATTCTCTAATAGAAGATCTTAAGAAAGAAAACGTGGCACTCAAGGGAAAAATGGAGGAGCTCCAAACGACAACCAGGCAATTAACGCAAGGAAATATTAAGCTTAAAAGCTTGCTATTAGATCTACAGTGTGGAAGTATGAGAGAGAATCTACTGTTCATGGGTATTAAGGAAGGAAACAAAGAAACTTGTCAAATAATTCATGTTGAATCAGCTCAAAATGTCCGCGGAAGAAACCGAACGCATCCAGTTCGAAAGGGTCCATAGGCTGGGTCAACAAAGATCAGACGCCAATAAACCACGTCCAACAAAAATGCATGTCTTGGGCCATGGTAAAGAACTAGCAGGCACAAGCTACTCCATGAATCACCAATACCCAGGGGGGATCTTAGAGAAGCGACGAAAGCTCATACCGATAATGAAAGAATACAAAAAACAACGTAATAATAAAGTTCACCTAGTTGCTGACAAATTATAAATTAACGGCCAGCTTTATGAAGAGGGTTTGTAAAACACCCAAAAAGGAACTACAGAAGTTACAGCAACAATGGAACCGGGAGCAACCTGTAGCTGAAGGGCTTTGATTACATCACTGGAGTAGACTAACTACCACTCGAAGAAACTAATGATTCCTGAGATCCATCCAACCTTCAATCAATCAATCAATCAATCTTTATTTTTGTATAGCGCCATTTACAAACAGGTTGTCACACAGCGCTTCACAATTGGCATTTTCCAGAGGGAATCAAAAAACCAGAAAACCATTGGAGCCAATGTAGGAAACTGGAAAATTATTCCCTGACCCCTTAAAAGGCGGTCGAGATGAACTCCTGGAAAATTGTGGGATACAGAGAAAAACAACACAAATAGTCCTTGAGGCTCATGCGGCTTAACAGACCACTGGAAGGGCATTCTAAGTGTAGGAGTGGGGTGGACCTCATCCCTCCAGATACCAGGGCAGGGCGGGGGATGGAACCAGCAGCTAGGGTCTGGGCCAGCGGCATCCGGCTAACACATGGCAGGGGTGGGGTTGACTCTGGGGCAGGTGAGCTCCGGGCAGGTGCCCACGAAGCCGGGAGAAAAGAGGAAAGGTGCAATTATGACTATGATAAATATCACGCCGGATCAGGGGAAGAGTAGTGATAACACTTTTGCACCAGCAGAAGTAATCTAGGGCAGCATAACTAATTAGGTGAGTGGCACAGGGAGCACGCAGCCATGAGGGCACTCAGAGACCATCCCACCACATCATCAGCAGTCCTGATAGGGGCGGATCATCACTTATGATTGGTGACAGTAAGGATAGCTCATTGCACCAGAAGGCTCTATTGCTACGCCCCTCCACATCTGCACCTAATGACTATAAGAGAGACTAAAGAGATGCGTTTTTAACCTAGACTTGAAAATTGAGACCGTGTCTGACTCCTTCACAGAGATGGGTAGACTGTTCCACAGTAAAGGAGCTCTATAGGAGAAAGCTCTGCCACCTGCTGTATTTTTGATATTCTAGGGACTACCAAGTTGCCTGCATCTTGTGAGCGAAGTGAACGTGGGGGATTGTACGGATGAAGTAGATCCGTCAAGTAAGAGGGTGCAAGTCCATGCAACACCTTATAAGTTAAGAGGAGTACCTTATAGTCTACACGATAGTTTATAGGAAGCCAGTGAAGTGACGCTAACACAGGACTAATGTGCTCATATTTCTTTGTTCTAGTCAGGATCCTTGCAGCAGCATTCTGTACGAGTTGTAGGCTCCTGAGTGAGGCATTGGAACAGCCAGACAGTAATGCATTGCAATAATCTAATCTAGATGTAACAAAGGCATGTACCAATTTTTCTGCATCTATTAATGACAGGAAGCCCATAATTTTGGCAATATTCCTCAGGTGAAAAAAGGCTACTCTGGAAATGTTTTTGATGTGACTATCAAATGAGAGACCAGGATCTATGGTAACACCAAGGTCTTTTACCGCCAAACTTGCAGCAACAGAGCAACCATCCAGATTAAGAGATAAATCAGATAACCCTCTTCTGAGGTTTTTGGGCCCCAAGACCAACATCTCTGTTTTATCAGTATTCAGCAATAGAAAATTATCTGACATCCAGTCTTTTATGTCTTTAAAACAGGCATCCAACTGTTCGAATTGTCCTTCGCCAGGTTTCATTGATAGGTATAATTGTGTGTCATCTGCGTAGCAGTGAAAATGTACGCCATGTTTACGAATGACATCACCAAGTGGCAACATGTAAAGGGAGAACAATAATGGCCCCAAAACAGAACCTTGCTAACCTTCTACTTACATTCGGAAAGCAACATTACAACACCGAACTGCGGAACCGTGAGTAACATTGAACTATGGACTGCTTTTGTCTACACCACTGGAAGGTACGTTGTGGATAATATCAGAATGATGAACTGCTGTCCACTTTTACCCTCCACACGAAAAAAAAGTATTTACAGTCTGGTTATTTAACAATTAATCACAGGGATATTTTAAATACCTAGATGAAATTGGATGAAAAAAGAAACGAAAAATCTCAAATGTATGGACACAAGGGGAACCAGGGTGGGGGGATTTTAACACGAGGGTGGGATGGAAGAATACTGCGGTGACTTTTGACAACCGTGAATAATGACAACTGTAATCAGTGCTCCCTCTACTTTTCTGATGTGTCAATTCAGTACACACACACACATATATATATATATATATATATATATATATATATATATATATATATATATATATATATATATATATATAGTGTGATTGTTGTTATCATAGGTAAACATGAGATACTTGTATTTTCTCCTTTTTTCTCTTTTTTATTATTATTACTATTATTATAATAATTTTTTCTCCTCTCTTTTTACTTTTGTTTTTGTTTTCCAATGCACAATCTCTTCCAAAAATGGTGACCTTGTTGGAAATGTATATAATGGAGAATCAATGCCTAGCTTACAATTTCATGCAAATTGATTTTAAGGATGAATTAAATAAATATAATTATTACCTCACTTAATGTGAGCGGAATTAATTCTAAATCAAAAAGACTAAAAATATTATCTAAATTTAAAGGGGCCAGATCAAATATTGGTCTAATTCAAGAATCCCACTTAACGGATGTAGAACACGAAAAATGTAAAATTAAATGGGTTGATCAAGTATATTATTCATCTTTTAACTCTAAAAGCAGAGGTGTAGCTATTATAATCAGTAAAGAGACACCATTTAAATTGATCTCATCTCAAAAGGACCTTCAAGGTCGTTTTATTTTAGTACATGGCACAATTCATGATCAACCATACACTATATCAAATTTATACAGGCCCAATATTGTAGATCCTAATTTTTTCCATAGAATCTTTAAACTTTTACAGAATTATCAAAACTCAAAGATAGTGATAGGTGGTGATTTCAATACCATCTTAAACATTGCTGATCTATCGCCATATAGCTTTGACGAGCTCCACAGAAACAATTAAGGGTTATATGAAAGAACAAGGTCTGATATCTGGCGAGTACACAATCCATAGGAAAGAGAATATACTTACTACTCATCCCATCACAAAACATACTCTCGTATTGATTTCTTTCTATGCCATGCTTCTTTGCTTTCACAGATCTCTAAACCGAAAATGTATTCAATAAGTATATCGGACCATGCTTTGATGTCTTTCTCATTATCGATTAAGTCAGCACCACAACCACGGGCAAGATGAAAATTGAACATATCCTTATTATCAGATTCAGAATTTGTTGCATATGTTGATAAGGAATGGAAATAAATTATTGAGCTTAATGACACTCCAGGTTGTACACCAATTGTACTTTGGGAGACAGCAAAAACAGTTTTGAGGGGGGAAATTATTTCATTCAGCACAGCTAAGAAAAAGAAGGGAATGAATCATAAGGCCAAACTGGAAAGGAAGGTAAAAGACCTCGATAAACAATATGCAATGAGGCAAACTTGTGACTGAGCAGGGATCGATTAATTTAGTTTTTAAAGATTTCTACACCAAATTATACACACCAGAAACTAAACCGGATACTGCTAAAATTAAGTATTTTCTTGATGAATTACAACTGCCCTCAGTACCTGATGAAAATCAGGACTATTTGAACAGTCCTTTGACTGATGGTGAACTCCAAGCAGCATTGCTATCTATGTCCTCCGGGAAATCACCCGGTCAGGATGGATATCCGGTAGAATTTTATACATCTTTTTGGTCAATTTTAGCACCAATATTTACAAAAATGGTTTCCTTTATATACACTTCCAACAACTTACCACCATGAATACAGCACTAATCAAGGTAATTCCCAAAAAAGGCAAGGATACCACACTTTGTGGAAATTCTGTCCAATCTCGTTAATAAACAGAGATTTAAAAATCATTACTAAGGCTATTGCAAACAGACTAGAAACAATACTTCCTAAGCTGATATGTTCTGACCAGACTGGGTTTATGAAAGGTCATCACGCAACAGATAACACAAGACTTTTTAATATTTTACATTTAGCTTTTACAAGTTCTATTCCTACAGCAATCATTGCATTGGATGCAGAAAAAGCATTTGACCCTGTCAACTTGAGTTTCCTAGACTTGGTAATCGAAGAATTTGGTTTTGGTGAATATATACAGAAATGGATTAGAATACTTTATAGTTCACCTCACGCATCAGTCATAACAAATAATATAACTTCAAGTGCCTTTAAGCTACTTAGAATCATAAGACAAGGCTGTCCTGCCTCACCACTCTTGTTTAATATATTTTTAGAACCATTAGCTATTGCTATTCGTAAGAACAATTTAATTAATTGAGTTCGGTCATCTAACATCTTACACAAGATAAGTCTGTATGCAGACGACATTTTGTTGTACATCCAGGAGCCCGCATGTTCTTTGCCCCATATATTGACCACAATTGACAGCTTTAGTGAACTATCAGATTACAAGATTAATTGGAGTAAATCTGAAATCCTTTCCATTTTAAATGGGAAGTCTTGGCTGGGAAATACCTCTTCAAATGGACCCCTCAAGGCATTAAATATCTGGGAATACAAATTCCACAACAAATAGGAAAGGTGATTGAATCAAATTTTCCACAATTACTGAAATCTGTCTGTGAGGACCTAGAAAGATGGAAATATCTTCCTCTATCATTCATAGGCTACATTAACACTGCGAATGAAAACTTTACCAAAAATGTATTATTTTCTTTCTATGATTCCTTTATGTCCACCACAGAAATGGTTTAACACTCTTAACCAAGCACTCGCTAAATTTTACTGGAGGGATAAGAAAGCTTGAATAAAGCTCACTAAGGTACAATGTTGTAAGAGGAATGGTGGCCCCTGTGCACCAGATTTTCTTAAATATCAAATATCTTTTCAAATCAGTCATATGGTCGAGTGGCTGGATTATCCACACAAAGACCCACCATCCTGGACTGATATTGAAGATCTTAGTTTGAAGCCTCTAAGAATTCAAGATGTTCCATTATTTTCAGATTCTATCAAAAAGGCCTTTAAGTAACCCTATAGTTTGCATGTTCTCCCCGTGTCCGCGTGGGTTTCCTCCGGGTACTCCGGTTTCTTCCCACAGTCCAAAGACATGCACGTTAGGCTAATTGGAGAGTCTAAATTGCCCGTAGGTATGAGTGTGTGAGTGAATGGTGTATGTAGTGCCCTGCGATCGATTGGCGACCTGTCCAGGGTGTATTCCTGCCTCTCGCCCTAATGCATCCTGGGATAGGCTCCAGCCCCCCCGCGACCCTAACTAGGAATAAGTGGCTGAAGATGAGATGAGATGAGATGAGTAACCCTATAGCCAAAAGCACTGTGGAAGCTTGGATTAAAGCACACAAAATTATGAATACCATGTTAACTTTCTCTAGAAACTCTGGCAAAATCCAGACTTTTGTATCAGTGGCAAACCTTTTAAATTTCACACATGGAAGGAAAAAGGGATTACACATATCTACCATCTACTTGAAGGAAATCTTATTTCATTTGAGGTTCTACAAGAAAAAAAAGGTCTAAGCCCCTCCTCCTATTTTCAATATTTACAGGTAAAACAGCTACTAAAATCAGGAATGGAGTCGATCATAGAGAAACAGTTTGGTTCAGAGTTGGGTCAACTTATTGCAGAAAATAGAAAACACAAAGGATTAATTTCAAGGATTTATAATAAACTAGTAGAACATGAAAATACCCTGAGCTCCCTAGATAGCTGGACAGAAGATCTTGGAGTACCGCTTGACAGGGAGATCAGGCAGAACATTAAAAACAATGTTCACACCATTTCCGGTAATGTTAATCTAAATTGCCTACAATACAAGATTCTACATAAGATGCATTACACAAATAGAAGGTTGTTTTCAATGTGTTTCAGTGACTCTCCTAGTTGTACCTCCTGTCAAGCGGGTCTCGCAGACACACATATTCATGCTTTTTGGTTTTGCTCCATTGTAGAAAATTACTGGAAAAAAGCCTGTGGCAGCCCAAGGGGCTGCCCAAGGAAATGGCTGCCTGGCCCTTCAAAACATGGCAGCCAGAAACACTACATTTCCCAGCAGGCCACAATCAAGCACCTGAACGAAGTCAAGGGATTGGGACTAACGAACAGCTGAAGGCTGTTTGGAGGCCTATTTAAAGGACTCGTTCATGCCACACGGGGAAGGAATAGGGTGGAGAGTGTTGTGGAGAGAACCGTGAAGTCTATTGACTAGCCGGGATTTAGAGAGGGAGTGTATAGAACTGGATTTTGGACATTGACAACGAGTGAGGATTGTGGACTTTATGTGTTTGTATTCCCCTGAAGACCCCGCCCTTTGTTTTGTGTGGTTTTTGTCAGTATTAGTTTAATAAATTGTTTTGTTTGTATTACTGCCTCCTCCGTGTTCTTTAACTTGCCTACGCCCTCTGCAAGGTCCGTGAGTGTCACTCCACCCCTAGGGACATCACAAGCCTTTAGTATACTCTCAGAATTTTTTGGTATTTCAGTTACAGCATCTCCCACACTCTGTATTTTAAACTATATGGAACTCAATAATTCACTATGTAAAGCGTTAATCAAATTTATGTTTATAGCAATTATAGCAGCGAAAAAGGTAATTTTACTACATTGGAAATCTAAAGCGGGCGGCACGGTGGTGCAGTGGATAGCGCTGTCGCCTCACAGCAAGAAGGTCTCGGGTTCGAATTCAGGCCGGGGCCTTTCTGTGCGGAGTTTGCATGTTTTCCCCGTGTCCGCGTGGGTTTCCTCCGGGTACTCCGGTTTCCTCCCACAGTCCAAAGACATGCACGTTAGGCTAATTGGAGAGTCTAAATTGCCCCTAGGTATGAGTGTGTGAGTGAATGGTGTGTGTGCCCTGTGATGGATTGGCGACCTGTCCAGGGTGTATTCCTGCCTCTCGCCCGGAACGCATGCTGGGATAGGCTCCAGCCGCCCCCCCCGCGACCCTGACCAGAAATAAGCAGCTTAGATAATGGATGGATGGATGGATGGAAATCTAAAGCGAACATCTCCATTTCTCAGTGGCTCCATCTTCTGAGTGAACTGGCCTTAATGGAAGAATCAACTACCAAGTTTAAAAACAAACATAAAGAGTACAATGATGTCTGGAAGCCATTCCTGTCCTATATTGCAAAATGATTATTTGTTTTGGAAAACAGACCTCATATGGCCAAACATGGGAAACCATGGCACACAATGTATAATAGTTTGATTATATAATTTATTTTTCTTATTCTTATTTTTTTGAGTATTATTTTTCTTTGTTTTGTATTTCTATTTATTTATATTATTACTTTGTGTTGCTTATTTTCTGGTTGTACTCTGGTAATTTGTATATTTGACTCTTATGGAAATGTATGTACTGTACATATAACAGTATTTGGCACATAGAGTTATTGATTGGGATTTACTGCTATGGAAATGTGGCGACATGTTCAGGAGCAAGTGGTGTGGTCTGGCGGTGCTCCTTAAAGGGTCAACTGACAAAAAGAAAAGGGGAAGGGAGGGAGAAAAAAAACAGTAGTAAGAGAAATAGCAAAGTTAAATATAAGATTAAAAAGAAAAAATGTATGGGGAATGGAATAGAAAAGAGAAAAACACACACACACAAAAAAAAGGGAAAGTAGGGAAAAAGGAGTATAGGTAGGTAAGACACACTTAGCGCATTTCTTGGTCAATAGCTTTCAGTGTCTCTGAAATGGACAAATCATTTATTTCTTTCCAACTTACAGTTTGTAATGTTTTAGTTTCTGAGAGTACAACATTGATAGTATATACGTATATCATTTTTTTGCTAACAGTTGTCAACTGCAGGTATTGGTAAAAGCTGATAGCATGCATATATGTCAGCAAACAGTGGTTTGGTGATGCCAGCATGCAACACAGGGGTTTCGAACAGGTTCAATGCACATTGGTAAATGGTGCATCCAGATTAATCTTTATGCTAACGTGTGGTGCCGTACCATGCACTGCAGTGGGTGACAGTAGTTAACAAATATCATGCCTTATTAAAGAAAACTGCTTGTTAAAAGAAACAACCAAAAAAGGCAGATATTTTGGCAGAATTTACATATCTGTGTCAGGGAGGTGCATTTTTGTCATCCTGCGCAGACAAACAGAATATGGACCAGCCTAACCAACCTAAATGCTCATAATTCAAGCGTGGTGCCATCATTGACAAGTTTATTACTCTTTTTTTATTTGTTTATGAATTTCTCCTCTGAGACGGAACTCGCCAAGCCGATGACCGTAACTCCGGCACCCCAGAGCCACTCCTGTGTGCAGAAAACGTCTTGTCGGCTCCCCCCCTCCCTAGGGCGGACAGCCAATTGCTGCCCCTGGTGGCACTCCTGGCCAGATCGACTCTCGAATCGAACCCCAGTCGCAATGGCCAGCAGCGGACGTTGAAACCACTAGACCACGCAGGAAGCCCTAAGTTTATTGCTCTTTGAGTGAGACCAGGGTACTAAAGTATGTAGTATGTGGTAATTATTGATCATGGAGAAAATAATTATGGCCCACCAGATGAAAGTGGAAGTCAACATGGCATGATTGACCTTGTCACCTGGTAGCAATTTTCTTGAGCATATTATGTCTCTCCAAATATCTGCTCACCCAACATCTCTGTATAAACCAAACTGTCTCTCCCAGGCCCATCAGTGTTTGATATCACCACGATTATCAACATGAGAGGATCATTTCAGTGGATACCTTGAAACAATATCTTGTGGTAGTAAGTGACCCAAAACAAAAGTATAAAACTGAACCTGGCTTGTGCTGGACACTCCCCCAAATTGTAAATCATGCATGGACTAAGGAGGGAGGGAGCCAACCCCCACCCCCCACCCTCCACACACTTAAATGGTGAGCTGCTGATAGCCTGAGTCAGACTTTGTGGAGTTTTGGCCAGTTTTAGAGGAGCCAGCAATTCAAGGATAATCCGACAACATTCCTGCTTTCTTGGTTTGGTATAATTTTCTTCCATTTAATCTCTTTTGTGATTGTTACACATCAATTTTATGTCTCGGATTTAGCATCTGTTAAGGTAGTTGAACCTACGTCTGTAGAGTGGACGTTGAATATTTTGTCTTTGTCTAACTGTTTTAAAGTTTTAAAGTTACAGTATATAAGGTTGATCCACCAGATTGCTCTGCCTATCAACGAATTTGATGATTTCATTGATAAGTGGTATCCTGTGTAGTAATTATTATATTAAATCAAATAAATATATTTTACACGAAGGATAAGTGAGGGGTTTTAATACGTAATTCCACTTGTGTTCAGTACTGAACTTTGAACAAGGGGATTTTACTGTTATGGCTACTGGATTCAGGGAATAGATTTTTTTTTTCAAACTTCACTTTTCCGGCAGTGTGGTTAGCTACTTCAAAACTAGATTTATATTGCTATTTTGCATAATAAAAGGGAGGTTTTTTTATTATTATTTTGACGAAACAGACTACTTATCCATCTGAAAGGGCTTGTTTCCTGGGTTACCTGTCCTCCATTGCCTCTTTATGATCCGAGCAGATCAGGGCCTCTAACACCCGTCCAGCTGGATGTTCAAAGCCTAAAGTCAAAGTCAAAATTCCTTTGTGTTCATTTGCAGATGTTGGCTTCATGTTTGTCTATATTTATTTGAAAAGTCAACTTTGTTCTGTACAACTTTGTTCTGTACATACATGTATGTTCAGGTCATAAGATGAGAAAAACAGATTTTTTTGTTGTGGCTCTCTTTAAATTGTAATTAACTTTATAATGTAACTGTGTGTAAGCCAGTACAGGTGGGAGTGTACTTTCCTAGAAAGGTACTGTGTTAATGTGTGTATCCAGGTTACAGTGATGCTGTGTTCATGTGGATATCCAGGTTACAGTGATGCTGTGCTCATGTGGGTATCCATGTTATAGTGATTTTGTGTTCATGTGGGTATCCAGGTTTCCTGATTTAGTCATTTCAGGAAATTATTTAAAATTCAGTTAGTGATTTGAAAAATCTCAGTGTGTGTGTGTGTGTATGTGAAAGAGGGTGTCTCTGTTTCCTCCAGTACAGCACCTTTGACCCCTGCAAACAGCTGTGGTGCAGCCATGCTGAAAACCCCTTCTTCTGCAAGACCAAGAAGGGCCCACCCATCGACGGCACTATGTGTGCCCCAGGGAAGGTACGAGCATCTCTGACACACACACACACACACACACACACACATGTACACACACACACACACACACACACACACACACACACACACACACACACACACACACACACACACACACACACACACACACAAATGTGTGCATGCAAACACACCACCCACTCCCAATATTAAACTGCGTAACTTTTCACACAAACTGCTCTAGACTCTCTTTCGAAGCCGAGCTCTCAGGTGGGACTGAATGGAATGGCATGCTTGTCTCTCTCACCCCATCAGCACTGCTTCAAGGGCCACTGTATCTGGCTCACCCCGGACGTCCTAAGGCAGGACGGGAACTGGGGTGCGTGGACCAAGTTCGGGTCCTGTTCTCGAACCTGTGGGGCAGGCGTGTGGTTTCGGACTCGCCAGTGCAACAACCCGCTGTAAGTGAAAGGCACTTTCTTCCTCTCTGTGTCTGGCCCGAAGTCAACAGGCCATTTATGTCCTTTTTTCTTTTTTTTTACCAGATTTTTTCTTTATTTTGTAAAATGATCTCCTCCCAAGCATGCACTTCCAGCTGCCACTTCGAGCACAGATGACAGGAGATCCCAAACAATCCAGCTGATTAAAACCCTCCCTCCCTGGACAACACTATGCCCAATTGTGCACCGGCCTAAAGGGCTGTCGGCAACAGATGTCACGTACAGTTGAGATCCGGTACCATACTTTGTGATATATCCAAACACTGACTGGAGGACATTTATATGCATCCTTGTGTGCTATGCACAGTACAGCGTTCACAAAAATTCATCAGTGCTAAAACATGCCCCAGATTAAAGTAAATTAAGTAGAAGAATAAAAGAAAAGAAAATGCAATAAGAAATAATATGAATGAAAAGAAAAGGTCTTGTTTTTTATTTGTGGATCCAATAAGTATAGGAGTATACAGTTTTACATTTTTACATTTTAAGCATTTAGCAGACGCTCTTATCCAGAGTGACTTACAAGATGTGCATTAATACATGGTAGGAACAATCATAGTTCGTGCAAGAGATCAGTGCAGTAATACACTGATAGACATCATTGCAGGCAGCTGCGTACTATACCCGTAACACTGGGAAGGAAAAGGTTAGTAATTATTATTATTATTATTATTATTATTTTGGACTAGTTGCAGTGGCTTGATAGCCCAGGCTGGTAGGCCTGC
The DNA here is from genome assembly GCA_029706075.1 of Aldrovandia affinis. NCBI lineage: Eukaryota > Metazoa > Chordata > Actinopteri > Notacanthiformes > Halosauridae > Aldrovandia > Aldrovandia affinis. Next base: position 192,687 of record JAINUG010000204.1, on the reverse strand, counting down.
CAGCAAGGAATTGCAGTAGTCCAGACGTGAGATCACCAGGGCCTGGACCAGGAGTTGTGTGGCCTCTTGGATGAGGAATGGTCGGATCCTCTGGATGTTTTGGAGGGAGAATCGAGAGTGATTGCTGCAATGTGGCCCGAGAAGCACAGCTGGTCGTCCAGGGTCACTCCAAGACTCCTGGCAGACTGGGACGGAGACACTATGGAGCCTTCCACGGTGATTGAAGCATCAATCGTCGGGGAGCCCTTCGCTGGGAGGAAGAGCAGCTCTGTATTCCCCAGGTTCAGCTTCAGGTAGAGATGTTGGCCAGGCATGCAGAGATCTGTGCCAGGACCTGGGTCTCAGATGGAGAGAAGGAGAGAAAGAGTTGAGTGTCATCGGCATAACAGAGATAAGAAAAACCGTGAGTAGAGATGACAGAACCAAGTGACTTGGTGTACAGAGAGAATAGGACGGGGCTTAGCACCAAGCCTTGCGGGACTCGGGTAGAGAGGGTGTGGGGAGAGGAGAGGGATTCTCTCCAGACCACCTGGTAGGACCGGTCAGCCAGGTAGTACTTGAACCATGTAAATGCAGATCCAGAGATTCCCGTCTCTGTGGAGTGGCCTGCCTTGAACCCAGATTAGTTAGGATCAAGCAGGTCATTCTGTAGGAGATGAGTAAACAGTTGGTTATAGACAGCCCGCTCTAGTATTTTTGGAGAGGAATGGGAGGAGAGAGACAGGTCGGTAGTTGGAAATTACAGCAGGATTCAAAGAGGGTTTTTTGAGGAGGGGGACGACATGAGCGCATTTGAGGGAGGAGGAGGGGTGAGGAGAGAAGAAAACGTAGAGTAGAGTTTTTGAGGATTAGAAGCAGAAGCAGAAGATTGAATTGAATCAGACTTAGCAGAGGAGAGGTTAGAGGAAAAGGTAGCCAGGAGTGTGTGGAAGTCAGTCAGAGCCACAGAGGATTTGGATTTTCTCCATTTTCTTTCTGCTGCTCGCAGTTTGAGTTAGTCAGCCCAAATGGAGTCAGTTAGCCAGGGGGTGGGGGGTTGGAGACGAGCAGGTTTAGTGGATAGAGGACAGAGTGAATCAAAGGAGGAGGAGAGAGAGGAAAGTAGGGTGGATGATGCTTCCTCAGCAGGTAGTTGCGACGGACAAGGACGGTGGGGGCAGGTGAAGATGGTTTAGGCACAGAGGGGAGGGGGAGGGAGAAAGACAGAAAGCAATGACAGACACATGCAAAGGAGATACCACAATATTGGGTGAGGTGCAGTTCCTGGTGAAGACCAGGTCCAGTTGGTTACCAGCCTTGTGGGTGGATGGGGATTCAGCCATGGTGAAGTCGAAGGACTGAAGCAGGGGGAGAAATGCAGAGGACTGAGGGGTGTCTAGCAGCAGGTTGAAGTCACTGAGGAGTAAGAAGGAGCTGAGTAGGGCATCCATCTCATCTAGGAAACTCCCCAGTGGACCTGGTGGGCGATAGAGAACAATGATGTGCAGTTTATGTGGAACAGTAACAGTGACAGCATGAAATTCAAAGGAAGAGGGTGAGAAGTGTGGAAGAGGAACAATACTCCACAGGGGGGAGATCAGTATACCTGTCCCTCCAGCACTACCTGTGGGTCGTGGAGTGTGGGAGAAGGTGTAGGCAGCAGAGAGAGCAGCAGGGGTGGCCGTGTTCTGCGGAGTGATCCATGTCTCCGTGAGCGCCAGGAACTGCAGGGAGAGTAGTGAAGCCTGGGTCGAGATGAAATCGGCCTTCCGGACAGCGGACTGGCAGTTCCATAGTCCATCCGCTACCACCATGTCGACACCGGGAGATTGGAGAGATTTTGGGTGTGAGTAGAATTTCTCCTAGGAAATCTAGAAGAGGAGACATGGACTGGGATAGGGATAGGGAGGTAGCATGTAGTGTTAGATGCAGAGGAAGTAGAACAGGAAGAGATAAAACTATGATACTTACCGTGTGGCGAGCACTCCCTATCTGGCCTCCCTCAGTGGACTCCTGCAGGTAGACTCCTTTGTCTTTGTCCGCCGAGTCTTTGTTCGGGGAGGCTAGGACGGGGAGGCTGCCGCTTTCCAGAACTAATGTGACTTATAAAGCTAAAATGTGACTAAATGCCAGCTGATAACAATAGAGACTAATTTACAACTCACAGGTCCCTCCCGCTACTCAGAGAACGCTCAACTACAGAGACGGACGTTACACCTGAAATGATTAAACCGATTGAAAGCAGCTAAGTACCGATCAACTTTGAAATAAAACTTCTAAGCAGCGATAAATACTAACAAACACTGGAACATCAGCAACAAGGTAATAATTAAGATAACTGAGTAGCTTTACCAGTGAACAGGTAGCAAACGCAGTAGCTAAACACAAAATCTAACGCCGGGTAACTTACGGGTAACTTACGATTACTAGCATGCAACGAGACAATTCCAACCACAATAGAATGCACACTGCTGGGAGTGTAGAAGTATAGGAGAGTGTATAGGAGTATAGAAGTATAGGCAAGTGTATAGGAGTGTAGGTGTATAGGAGAGTGTATAGGAGTATAGAAGTATAGGAGAGTGTATATGAGTATAGGGGAGTGTATAGGAGTATAGGAGAGTGTATAGGGGTATAGATATATACAGTAGGAGAGTGTATAGGAGTATAGAAGTATAGGAGAGTGTATAGGAGTTTGTATAGAAGAAGAAAGAAACCGGCCATCTATTACTCCCTAGAATTGTGAAAAGTTGGTGGTAGAGCCTTCTCTTTTAGAGTTCCTCTGTTGTGGAACTGTTTATCAAAGCATGTTAGGGATTCGGACACAGTTTCAATTTTTAAGTCTAGATTAAAAATCTGTCTTTTCAGCCTCGCCTACTGCCAAACATAGTCTAGGTGGAGAGATGGAGAAGGCCGTGCCCTAGTGTCTTATGGAGTGAGAAACTTTCCATACTTTATCCTTGATCGGGTGTGGATGGTTTGGAACTCTCTCATGGCTGCGTGTATTCTCTGTCCCTCTCCTAATAGGTATGCTGCCATAGCTTACACCTGTCGGGGCTATCTGTATATTTCCTATGTTTGTGCTTGTGCTCTTACATAATGCTACTGGCTATAGCACTGCTTTTTTTCTGACTGTATGTTCTCTTCTCTGCCTCGGCCTCTGACTAGCCCTAGATCCTGTGAGTATAGAAATATAGGAGAGAGTATAGGAGTATAGGAGAGTGTATAGGAGAATAGAAGTATAGGAGTATGGAAGTATAGGAAAGTGTATAGGGGTATAGCAGAATAGGAGTATAGGAGAGTACTATGCAGAGTTGTTTTAAAATTAAATTAATTCATAATGAACTAAACATTATGTGAACAAAACAGTTGGTTGTCTCTGTTTTGTATTTTAATATTGTTTGACAACCATGGTGGCAACAAGCAGTCCCACTGCCTGGCTATTGACCTTTCTACCAGGATCTTCCAAGTAGATGCCAGATGTAAAAACGATGGTTTTAGTATAACAAGAGCGATGAAAGAATCAAGGATCTGACATGAACCATCCTAATGTCCTTTGTCCATGTCCTTTGTCTCCCTGTTACCTGTCCTCCCTAATGCCTGCAAACCCCCAACCCCCCTGCCCCCCCCCCCACCGCTCTGCAGTCCAGTTAACGGAGGACGCACCTGTCTTGGCCCCAACTACGAGTTCCAGTTGTGCAACACAGCCGAATGCGGCAACCTCTTTGCTGACTTCCGAGAGGAGCAGTGTCAGACGCTGGACCCTATCTTCCAATTCCAGAACAGCGAGCACCACTGGCTGCCCTTCGAGAGCGTGGAGCGTGAGTCCTGCCATGGGAGGGGTCACGGATGGGACCATGTCAATGGGCACTACTCAGATGTTCATTTATGACGGTTAAAATATGCCATTCTTGGGGGGCAGCAGGGATTCAAGCTCCATTAAAGCAGCATACTTTGAATCACATTTACACATCCCTTCTATTTTCAAAGGACATCGGTATAATCAACAGGTTTATACGTGCCGCAGTAACTACATAAAGGGACAGTTAACAGTCCTAGAGCCAGTAAACAATGGTAATGAGATAATAAGAGGTGCTATAATCAACTGTTAACTATTAACCGTTAACATAATCAACAATCCTGACAACATATCCACTATTGAATATTTTAAGATTGTGAGCAAACTCTACTGTCTATTACATTATCTGGCACTCTGGAAATCTCCACTATCTATTCTATTCTCCAGCACTCTAAACAAATTTCACTCTTCTCTGGCCCTCTGAATGATCAGGTCTATATCCCTTTCTCTGGAACACTAAAGAAAATAATTATGCCTGAGGCCGTATGTAAAAAGCAGCTTAAAGTGAAAATGGAACCCTAAGTGTGGGAAATTTCCTCCCACTCCCAGAAATAATAATAAGAGCTTTTCTACAAGTGTATTCCTTAAACTTAAAACTGCTCTTAACTTGCCTCACAAATTCTCTTAATCTTTTAAGAGTATGGCTGGAATGGCAGTTTACCAAGGCATAAACGGTGGGGTGAAGCTTTTCGGAAAGAAGAGACGAGTTATTGTCATTGGAGAAAGCAGATCTTGTCACGGATTCAATTTTACCATCCATGGAAATAAATTCTCTCTAGGCTCTTACGGCAGGAATGAAAGTCATTACTCTGTGTTTTCTGGAGACGGGAAAGATTAAGCAGTGACGATTTGGAGCCATTGTATTCTGTCATTTGTATAGCCATAACGTGGAGAACTAAGGTCCTTACAGCATCTCACACAGTCATTTCCCAAATAATCCAAGGGATGTCCAACATTTTACATTACATTTGACATTTTAAGCATTTAGCAGACGCTCTTATCCAGAGCGATTTACAAGATGTGCATTAATACATGGTAGGAATAGTTTGTGCACGATACATAGTTTGCGTACGAGATCAGTGCAGTAATACAGCGATAGACCTGTAACACTGGGAAGGAAAAGGTTAGTAATTATTTCATTTTATTTTATTTTATTTTTTTATTAAATGAGTAGGCAGGGATACATATACAAGAAGTGTTGAGCAAGTAGGCAGTGGTGATGACAATTGGATAGATTCAGTGGTAGTGGAGCCTGAAATGGTGGGTTTTGAGTCTCTTGCGGAAGATCGCCAGTGATTCCGCAGTCCTGACCAATTGCGGAAGGTCATTCCACCACTGAGGGGTCAGGACAGAGAAGAGGTGAGACCGCATGGAGCGGCTGCCAGGCGCCCAGAGGGATGGGACAGTCAGTTTGCCAGAGGAGGCTGAGCAGAGGGGTCTGGCTGGGGTGTAGGGTGTGATGAGTGTCTGGAGGTAAGGGGGAGCAGTTCCTCTAGCTGCCTGAAAAGCAAGCACCAGTGATTTGAATCTAATGCATGCTGCGATGGGGAGTCAGTGCAGAGAGGAGAGTAGAGGGGTGATGTGGGTGAACTTCGGTTGATAATGCAAATGCGTATGGATGGTACGCATGTTCCTCACTGTCACAACACGTGTGGACAAAGATGCATACATTAATAGGAAGATACAGGCTACCTGAAGATACACGCAATACTGAAGTACAATATAAACATTTCGTGTGTTAGGAGTTGATGACAAACAAATGAACCAGTCCATATTCGCAATGTGTATTTGTAGGGTGCTATCCCATTAGAAATGAGAATTCTGATATGGTTGATGCCACATTGTAAGGCTTGTTAATTCCTGACATGGTAGCAGCCAAAAATACAAGTATTCTTATAATACTGTATGTCTCATTAGGTTTAGTATATCAATCTCATTAAATATTCTTAACTATCAAATTGGAATTTCCATTAATAATTAAATTAATAATTAGAATTAAATGCAATATTAATAGTCAATTCATCTTAATCAAATCATAACATTACACATTTGGTTAATACCAAATTTATAACATTGATGACCTAACTAAGGGGTTGAAGGCATCAAGGAGTTCTAATTAGAAGAGGTTGGCTCAATTCAATACAAGTGTTACATTAAGACAGACAACCTTGTAAGAAAAATAATATATGAAATGTATTGGACATGAAGTATCAAAACAGCAAAGCACAATTCAATACATTAATGAACAATAACTGTATGTGTGAATGCACGTGTGTATCTGCGTGTGTGTGTGTGTGTGGGGCGCATTTGAGGCACGTGGCTTGATGAGGCACGTGGCCGTGAATGTGTGTGTGTTCTCTAGTGTGTGCGTGGGTCGCGCGCATGTGCACGCACGCTTTAAGCATGTGGGCATTGAGAACAAGACAAGATGGAGGGAATTTTAAACCTAGGTTGTGACCAAGGCAAAATAAAAGATGGCGCTTACTGCGCACACCAGAATAATTCTGGAGTTATTGCATGTGTTCAGATCAGAATGCCAGGTTAGTACATAAGATTACAGGCAAGATCTGGGTTTAGGTGTGGTGTATTCTACTACTAACACATACAGTGAATGAGCAGCTATGATAGCTACAAAAACAATGGTACAAACTATGGTACACAGTCATGAACTATGATACATTTTACAACAGTTTGTACAGTCAGTACAGAACAAACAGTGCTATGCTTTTCCCAGATGCTACAGCCTTACTGTTGTTTGCTCCATGGTCAGCGGGGTTCTATGCATTTTGAATTCCCAAGAGAATGTGGGAAGTCCGGTCACAGCGTCTTCAGCGAGTCCGAGGTTTCCTTGCGGTGTCTCGCAACTGTTCACGGGTGCAGTGAGGAACAGTGGGCCACCATATACTGTGTCAGAGAGAGAACCCACAGGGAGAGTGAAGTGCATCTGCCAAAAAGTCAACCACAGTCACCTACTCTCATAATTTTTAAGGCCAGGACTTCTGCCTTGTACTAGATTTGATTAATATTTTTTGCTCAGTATAAAAAGTCTTAAATTCTGTGTGAATCGCCTCTCAGATTGGACAGGTTCAGTTTTAGGAGTCTCAGATTGGACAGGTTCAATTTTAGGAGTCTGTAGCAAGGTGGCAGGGGTGGCCACCATGCCAGGTGGTGAGTGGATGAAAGACCAAACAAAATAATTACCGTTTGATAGGCCAGCGGCCAATTTATTCTCTTTTTACAAAATACTTAAAGTAAAACACGAAAATAAAGCAGTTAAATCCCAAATTATGCAATCAAGGGAAACAGTAACAAAAACCTGCACTTCTGCCTCCATGCCCCAAAAACGTATTTCTTCAGGCATGGCAGGCTGTGCTTTTATAATGGCCTAACGAAGGCAATGGCTCACAGATGAGTTGATTGCTCATTAGCCTCATGAGCCTGCCTGTAACTGAGGCCGCTGCTGTCCAAGGCCCTGTATTCCTCTCCAGGCTGTGGGAGGGAACAGGAACACCTGACAGCAGGTGGCGCAGCCCTCTCTACTCCTCCCTCCACCTCTCCCAGTGTCAGAGTCTCAGATTGGACAGGCTCAATTTTAGGAGTCTCAGATTTGACAGGCTCAGTTTTAGGAGTCTCAGATTGGACAGGGTCAGTTTTAGGAGTCTCAGATTGGAAAGGCTCTATTTTAGGAGTCTCAGATTTGACAGGCTCAGTTTTAGGAGTCTCAGATTAGACAGACAGGTTCAGTTTTAGGAGTCTCAGATTGGACAGGCTCAGTTTTAGGAGTCTCAGATTAGACAGACAGGTTCAGTTTTAGGAGTCTCAGATTGGACAGGCTCAGTTTTAGGAGTCTCAGATTGGACAGGTTCAGTTTTAGGAGTAGGCCACTTTAATAAGGAATTGTATGAAACTTCCAAGAGCATGCCTCCCCTCTTCCCAAGGCTTGGAACCAGAGACGGCCCTTTTGTGCGGAGAGCACATGGAAATATAATCACCTGGAGATGGAATATGCAGTTTTCCACACTCCTTCTGGGCTCAGCTCATATTTCTGCTTTAGACACTCAGCAAATGCTGTGCAGACACACATCACAGCTTCACGTCCCCCACTCTTTGGGAAACGAGTCAATATAAAGCAGGAACGCATTCTTTCACAGATCCAAATGCAGCTGGACGCGGACTTGGTTTCTTGCAGATTGAGCCAGTCTGGGTTTCACTGGAATCCGGTTAGTAAACTGAGTGGAAGACGCCTGTTGGTAGAAGATTAATCCAGTTTGGAGATTGTTAGGCTACATCTTACCTAACGGCACAGTTTGCCAGGAAGACGGCTGCTCTTGTTGTTAAATTCAGTGGGTTATATAAACTTAAAAAATTTTAATCTCATTAGTTAAGTTTTACTATTGAATGACATTTCATAGCACAAGATATTGCTCATTGGTTAAATGTTACACATGAGGAATATATAACAAATATAGCTTACTACTGGGAGTACCCTTTAAAGAGCACTGACAGCACTGCACTGCCCTGTCTCCTCTTGTTCTCTGGTTTGGAATGTGGCTAGTGGAACGTGGCGGGGGGGGGCTAGGGGCCTGTGGCACACTGTCACACTGATAATGATAACAATAATTATGAGTCATAACACAATTTATGTTCTGTTCAACTTGCCTGTCAATGATTTCCTCTCATTGTTCTCGGTCTCCTAGCTTCTCCTAGTTTGAGTCCGGGGCTATGCAATTTACCAACTGGCTGGGAGTCTGGCAGCAACAGGGCACAGTTAGGTTTGTCCCACTGGGGTAGGGCGGGTATACATTTGCCTGGGTGACTACTGTGGCACAAGTGCCTTGAAGCTACACCAGGCCTATATATCAGCAGTTATCCTCTCATGTCTGCTCTAGTATGTTGTGTGTCTTGTACTGTGGAAAATGGTCACTCACTCACTAACAGGTAAGATTATAGGAAGATACCCCCCTCTCTTTTTCTCTCTCTCTCAGCCACAGTATGTCCATACACAACGTGTGGTTTCAGAGTGGTCAGCATTAGCTGGAGAATGGGATGATGTAACACAAGTAGGGTTCCTACAACAACCTCCCCCCGCCCCAACACTGTCTCTCTCTGTCCCTCCCCAGCTAAGGAGCGATGCCACCTGCACTGCCAGTCGAAGGAGACGGGGGACGTGGTGGACATGAAAAGGCTGACTCACGATGGGACCCACTGCTCTTACAAGGACCCGTACAGCGTGTGTGTGCGTGGTGACTGCGTGGTGAGCGCCATCACAGCGCACCCTAAACACCATTTATCACCCTTTCACTGATCCGGATGGCTCAAACTCAACTCTCATTCGCAGGGATGGCATTGGGGAATCAAGGGGATTGTGTAGCCAATCGGATGTAGGGGGGTGATCATGTGGCCAGACGTAGAAAGGCATTTTTTGGGGGGGCGGGGGTTATTGAGGACACTAGGGTTAATGCCCCTATCCTTTTCAAAAAGTGTAATGGGATTTTTAATGATGACAATGAGTCAGGAACTGTCTTGGGAAGGATGGCACCTTCACTATACAAGGGCATTGGATTTAATGAGTCCAGTGGGAAGACAGTCCCCTACTGCTTCTCCAGTAGAGCCACTTCTTGCAGCATGCTGGCTTTCCCAGGGGGTTGTTTAGCTTCGGATGATTGACATGAGAAGGCTACGGGGTGGTATGGCTGTTGGCAATATGTACCAATCTCTCATCACCCAAGGCTCAATTCCCCTGCTAGTGTCAGAACAATTGCTAAACTAGACCAATTGCTATTATTACAATATTATTATATGTGATTATTGCCCTCCACCCCATTCCTCTTCACGTACCAGCCAGATACCCACTTGTGATGTCATTGTTGCCTGTATGTGGTGAGTGTCATTTCTGCACACTGGGCATAGAGTGTGTGTGCGTACATGTGTGCGTGCATGTGCCTGTATGTGCATTTGTGTGTGTGTGTGCATCTGTGCGTGTGCGTGTATGTATATTTGTGAGTGTGTCTTCAGCAATGTTATCAGTGAATCTTCACATACAACAGCAAGCGCACACCATAAGAAGCAGCTAAATGTGGTCGCCATGTACAGGCCAGCACAGCTTGAATGTCAAAATTACAAATGACAATGTCAAAATATTAAAATACTTTCCTCTGTCACCTCATATTTTACTGTATCTCAGAGCAAATTCAATAATTTCCCATGAATATAACACTGTACCTTACTACAAATGTAATAATTTCCCACAAATATGGTAACCACAATTTACCCAAAACATTTAGAACCTCACCACATACACTACCGGTCAAAAGTTTTAGAACACTCCATCTTCCAGTTTTTACTGAAATGTAAGCAGTTCAAGTCATGTGAATAACCTGAAATGGTACAAAGGTAAGTGGTAAACTGCCAGAGGTATAAAAAAAAAAAGTTTCGGTTACCAAGAACTGAAAAATAATGTACATTTCAGAGTTATAAAAAAGGCCCTTTTCAGGGAACAAGTAATGGGTTAACGTGGGTTAACAGTCACTCTGTGCAAGTCGCCGACTCTGGATCCAGCAAAAGAGCCCCAGACCATCACGCTTCCTCCTCCATGTTTGACAGTTGGTGTCGCACACTGAGGAACCATCGTTTCACCTACTTGACGGCCGACAAAAACCTTTCAAAATTTCAAGATTTATTTTTGATTCATCGGTCCATAAGACCTTCTTCCAGTCTTCAGTAGTCCATTGGCGGTGCTTCATGGCCTAGACAAGCCTCTTTTTCTTATTTTGCCATCATAGCAATGGCTTTCTTACTGCCACTCGACCTGTCAAACCTGCAGCTCGAAGTCTTCTCTTCACAGTTGAAACTGAGACTTCCTTATTTTGACCAGTGTTAAGCTGTGCTTGAAGCTGTTGTCCTGTGAGCCGCCTATCACGCAAGCTGTTGACTCTCAGAAACTTGTCTTCTGATTTTGTTGTGGCTTTGAGTCTGCCAGACCTCTTCCTGTCAGAGTTTCCTCCAGTTTCCAAGTGCCTTTTGATGGTGTAGAAAACTACTCACTGCCAAAAAATGTACATTATTATTATTCTTTTTTTGTACCTACTTTTTTTTTTTACCTCTGGCAGTTTAGCGCTTACCTTTGTACCATTTCAGGTTATTCACTGGACTTGAACTGCTTAAATTTCAGTAAAAACTGGAAAATGGGGGTGTTCTAAAACTTTTCACTGGTAGTGTATACGATAAATATAGGATTGTATTGCACCTCAAACACAGTGTCCACAAATATAATACCTGACCACAAGTCTAGTTCCAATCCCATGGCCTGAATGCTGATGGGATATATGTATGCCCCCCCTCCGCCCCATTCCCTAATCCCATTGGTTTACGGTGGTCCTTGTGTCCCTGCAGAATGTCGGTTGCGACTTTGTGATTGGGTCGACAAGGCAGGAAGACATGTGTGGGGTCTGTGGGGGAGACAACTCCAGCTGCAAAATCATCAAGGGCAACTTCACCCGCAGTGCCAAGAAACCAGGTACCCCCGCCCCCCATAGTTTACCCTATGACCTGCTAAGCCCTGCTGTTCACACTGGACAGATCCAGATATCATTCTGCCTTGTTGTGCATACACACTTGATTATCCATCCGTGCAATGTCAGCAGTTTGACCTGCGTTTAATGGCTCGTGGCTCGATATACAGTATATCTAACCAGTCAGCGGAGGAGTGGTCAGGATCAGACCCCTGTCACCATTCAACCCACACTACTCCCAAACTGCTATCACAACAGACCCAAGCAGAACATAAAAAGAAGATGGATTGATTTTACAAATATTTTTACATGTAAAAAATATATATTTAGACCTACACATGAGCAGCCAGAAATTGCTAATGATTTCACTATGCAACTTTGTCTTGATCAGGCTCTGAGATACACGTTCGCTTTATTTCAATCAGCTGTTGAGTGCCACCTGCTGTTAAAAATAAGAGATGGTGATAGTGCTGTATTCAAATATTTCCAGGAAATTTATTTTCTTATATTCCATTTTCCCACTCTGAAAATGATGACCTGGAGAACAGGGATGGCTTTAACTCTTTAACCCTTTAACCCTAAATTTCTCCAACAGAGACACCAACCAGCAGCTTACTTACAATCATGTGATTTTCCACAGGACTGTGAACAGAATCCAACCAATATCCTTAATTCAGAGCTGATCAAGGCCAATGTCTTATACTAAATAACTCAAAATAACCAACTACTCAATGAAAATGTTGCATGTCAGAGCATTTTCTGCCACCCCCCAGCTACCAGTTGAGCACATGTTGATAAATGAGCAGAACAGTGAGACACAGGACCCAAGCGATAGTTGCTATGTAGCTATAGTTGCTGTAGTTGCTATGAACTGCATTTCTGGAAAAAATACAAAAAGCGTGAATAAATTACTGATGAAGATGAATGCAGTCTGTCGGCTACGTAGCTTCTGTTGGGGTGAATATAATTAATTATAGATCATTTGTTTTTTGATTTCTCTTTGCTGGCAGCCTCTTGCTTTTAGGAGGCCAGTAACGAGCTGCAGTAATATGAAATGCGAGCCAGGCTTCATTCAGACAAGCGATTTATCCTCCTTGCTTTCGTGCCTGGCCAAAGAACACCACCACCTGCAATGCAAATTGTTGATTTAAGCAAAAGGGGGAAACAGTGCATGAAAGTGGCCTTTTGTTTATCATCTAGCTGGAAACGTTTTGTTTGTGCTTTGTGTCCCAAATTGAAAAGCATGAAAGTAGAACACGCATTATTTCTGGAGCCTTGGCTCTTATGTGCCATGACTTCGCAGGCTTTATCAAGATCCTGGAGATCCCGAGAGGGGCGAGGCATCTGCTGATCCAGGAGTTCAAAGGGACGGAGCACATTCTGGGTAGGCCCGAGCAGGGGCTCCAATCTGCTCCCTCTGAATTTGTGCACTTCATACGGAGGCCTTTTTGAATGTGACAAACTTTCAAAATGTATTTTAAGTTAAAGAATTCATTTTAAAAAGTTAATCTAAAACAAATTTGTAATACAATTGAAGATTGAAAAAAGAACTGTACAATTATCAAATGCAACCTGATTTATTTGACATAATTAAAATGATGTTGCGCAGACAATATGACCACATTAGAATCAGCTCCAGGTTAGTTTCTTACTTATTTTGTGTATTAGTTGTATTTTTTTATCCTGGAAAATTGGAAAGCTTCCAACTGGGACGCATGCTACCCACTGCGACCAGGGTTCGATTCCGCCGGCTGCGCTAGTTTGGCTCTGGCCGGGAGTGTCACTAGCGGACGCGATTGGCTGTCTGCCCCAGGGAGGGGGGAGGAAGGCCGATACGAGCTGTGTATAAGAGTGTCTCTGTGTGTACCGGAGTTACAGTTGTTCTTCTGGCTCGGAGGAGGCGGTACATCGCCTTTGTCATATGAGGGGGGATAGTTGACATGAAAAGAGGGTATAATTGGCTACTAAAATGGGGAAAAATCTGAAACAAAAGTAATTGTAAAAAAATAATAATTGACTAAATTTGACAGGTGCTCCCCCAGCTTTGTGTAATCTCTAACTGAGAAGGAAGGAAATACTTCAAACGCAGTCCTTCTCAGGGTGGTGTTTTCTGCTTCCGTCGTTCCTCAGCGCTGAAGAGCCAAGCCACTGGGCACTTCTTCTTGAACGCGGAGGACGAGTTCCCAGAGTCGCGGACTGTCGTGGAGAAGGGCGTGGCTTGGGAATACCAGAACGATGACGACAAGGAGACGGTCCGGACCAACGGCCCCTGAGATACGGGGTCCTTGTCATGGTGAGCTGCAGACCCGCATCAGCATGGCTCAGGCAAGCGAGAGGAGCTCACTGCAGAGTCCACAAGGGCTCCCTCATTGAAACTGTCCAGCCCTTTGAGGCTACGACCTTCTGACTTTCCAAGGAATCAATTTATGCAAAGGGTTAGGGTTAGATTGAAATACAGGAAAGGTGGGGGGGGGAGTGGGAACAGGGAAGGGGGGTGTTTGAGAGTAATGGTCAGGGGTTAGGGTTAGGGCTACAGTCAGGGTTTTTCCCACTCAAAATGAAAGTCTGGTGAAAGCTGTTGAGTAGGCCTTTTCCTCCCCACAGATACAGGCTCACGGCGACTCCAAGGTCACGCTGTCCTACAAGTACCTGATCCAGGAGGAGCTGCAGTCGTCCATCGAGAGCAACGTGCTGAGGGAGGACTCATCCTATTTCGAATGGGCCCTGAAGAAGTGGTCACATTGTTCCAAGCCCTGTGGGGGAGGTAATGCCCGTCTTACAGGAAGAGGATGTATACAGTGATGTATCCCTCTTACAGGAAGAGGATGTATACAGTGATGTATCCCTCTTACAGGAAGAGGATGTGTACAGTGAGATATCCCTCTTACAGGAAGAGGATGTGTACAGTGATGTATCCCTCTTACAGGAAGAGGATGTGTACAGTGATGTATCCCTCTTACAGGAAGAGGATGTGTACAGTGAGATATCCCTCTTACAGGAAGAGGATGTGTACAGTGAGATATCCCTCTTACATTATACTTGCTACCACTGGGTAATGTTATTTGTAAACATGGTGTGAATTTCCATTGCTATGCAGATGATACACAGCTGTACATATCAATGAAACCAGGTGAAATACTTCAACTCACTCAATTAGAGGCTTGTATCTCTGATATAAAGAATTGGATGACAGTAAATTTCCTGCTTTTAAATTCAGATAAATCAGAGATGATGGTTTTGGGCCCCAAAAAAATAAGGAACAAGTTGGATCTGCAGTTAAATGCAGGTGATTGCATAGTTACATCAAGTATAATGGTTAAGAACCTTGGTTTTATTATTGATCAGGACCTTACATTTCACACTCATATTAAAAACACTTCCAGAGTAGCTTTCTTTCACCTAAGAAACATAGCTAAAATTCGGCACATTCTGTCATTAGAGGATGCAAAAACTTTGATGCATGCTTTTGTCGCATCGAGGCTAGACTATTGTAATGCCTTATTATCCGGCTCCTCTAGTAGCTCTCTAAAGAGTCTTCAACTAGTACAGAATACAGCTACACGTATTTTGACTAGATCCAAGAGGTATGAGCACATTACTCCTGTGTTAGCATCACTACATTGGCTTCCTATTAAATATTGGGCTGATTATAAAGTACTGTTGCTAACTTTTAAAGCAGTCAACGGACTTGCACCTTTATATCTGACTGAAATGATTGCCCCTTATAAGCCGACACGACTCCTTCGTTCACAAGAAGCCGGCCATCTATTACTCCCTAGAATTTTGAAAAGCACAGCTGGTGGTAGAGCCTTCTCTTTTAGAGCTCCTCTGTTGTGGAACG
>JAINUG010000204.1:155000-172500 GCA_029706075.1 Aldrovandia affinis | reverse complement strand
ATACCAAAGTCTGGTGCAAATTTCATTTGAATAGGCTCATTGGAAATACATTTACTGGACAAAATGTTGATGTGTTCAATACTTATTTCCCCCATTGTACTTCACAAAATCATCAAATTATGTCTGTCTGGATGTTTAAAAGCTATATCCACGAGGGAGCAGGTCAGAACTGTGGGGCTGAAATTAAGTTGTCTCTGGCCGGCATACTTTGACAACTACTTTAGATTCTGCACAACAAGGTTGTTTTAATGTACTGTATATCTTGAGAAGATGGCAGAAACAGCGGCGCCAACATGTACATCGGGATGTAACCATGTATTGTCTTTTTTTAAACTTAAATGTCAAATAAACTAAACTAAACAACGGAGATGGTATAGATGCTATTAGACCATTAAATGTATCCCGGCATAACGGCAGAGAGTATGTTTCACTCATTCTACCGATGAGAGAAATTGATGATGAAAAGCATCATCAGTATTTCTGTATTTGATGACTTGCTTCTTCAGGTGTCCCCACTCATTAAACATCAACACGCGCACAGTGAGCCAGTGGGTGAAGCAGAGCGGCTTGCCTTCACCCTCCACTTTCTTGCCTGGCACCACGATTTTATGTCGGTATTCCACCTCCCGTAAGCTTAACGCTAATGTCTTGAAGACGTGCACAAGCTCCGCACCCAACGACCGCTGGATATGAGTGGCAGCCATTTTACGCATATTTAAAGTGAAGTATATTTAGGCCTTTACTGGTTGCTGAGGGACTACAGCTAAATGAAGGGAAAGTCATTTTTCCAAAAGCAAATACAGTATGTTGACCTTTATTTCAACATCCCTCCCCTCTGAATCAACTAAAAGGAACACAAACATATTAACAACTATTTACAGATCAATTTCATAACAATTTGCAGCAAAGGTTACATTTAAGCACAGTTCACTAAGATAAAATATGTGAAAGGTTATCTTTCTCTCACTCTCTCTCTCCCTCATTCTTTATATTTTCCAGAGAGTTCTTCCGACCACAAGAGCAAAGGGAACTTCCTTGTACACTGGCTCTCCAGACCGAATCCAGAGTTTCCGTTCCAGAAGATCTCTTCAAGTAAACGGCCCCTGTATAGCTCTGCCTCTGCTCTGCTGCGCCTGCCCGTCTCCCTGACCGCCACTCCCTTGCTCCTTTCCGTTTGGATTCCTTTACTGACTCCAGCGCTCACTCTCTCTGTCGCTCTCTCTCTCTCTCTTACTTTCTCTCCCCCTTTCTCTTTTTCTCTCTTTCATGGGGGCACCTTGATATGAAGCTGGCCTTATCCTTGCCAGATGAGTGAAAGAAAGACCCATGGCAAGGCAGTGGCTCTGTGAGCCAAAATGGCATCTTTTTGGCTCATGTTGCAATGTCTAACATGACGGGCCTAGATGGGCCGAGCAGCCTGTTTCTGTCATTATGTATTGTTACGTTGTTATGTTCTTATCTGTGATCTCCCTCTTGTGATTGGCTGAGCTCGTACGCGGGTGCGCTGTCTTGACTGCCACTGGAGAAACAGGTCCTAGAAAGAAAGGAGGAAAAGAAAACGAAACAGACAACAGCAAAAATTCAAATGGATTGTGAATGTGAACTTGTGTCAAAGAGGATATGTGCTGAGTAATGGTTTCACTTCCTGGCTAGCTGTTGGACAGACAAAACCAAAACAACAAAATGCAATAACTTTGAACACCGCAGCCAAAAAAACAATGACAAAACTGTTGATTTCTGTGAATGAGGAATGAGACGAAACAATAAAAATAGGGGAGCAGAAATCAGAAGCGTGGGAGGCCGCTCTTCCCACTTTATCTAACGCTCCACGAAGCAGCTTATTTATTTGATTTACATTACTGTAATCACCATAGCAACATATATCAGAGCAGTACACTGTAGCTTTAGCTGCGTTTCTCCTTTCATTGCTACTGAGGGCTTTGGTCCTTGACAAGCATGTTTAGGTTTCTATAGATTTTTGTGTTTGGGATGAGGATGGGGGTCTAGCCTAAATTTCTGAAGATATTTTCAAGCCAGTAGGTTAGCTGCTCTGATGTTTAGGGGAGAGGCCTCTTGTTGTCAACCAATAGGTCTTCCCTTGGGAAATGGATGGCATTTCTTATCATTCACATACAGTATAGTATTTTGGGCAGAGGGAACGTATTTGACCATATTTCACAGTTGGTGTGTGTGTGTGTGTGTGTGTGTGTGTGTGTGAACAGGCATGTGTGTTATTTGTGTGCATGTGTTGTGTTGCGTGTGTGTATAGTGTTTGTTGCCAGAGTAGATGTGTCCGTTCTAATATCCCTGTTTTGCATGGTTTCTGGTGGACAGAAAGAGATATAAAATACCTCATCTAACTTTTTTTTAAACCTCATATTTTGTCACCAACAAGTGTAGTAGATAAATGCCTTATCGTCAACAGAATGTAATTTTCTTTATCTGTGGATATGGTGGGTTTCTTCTTTTTTTTAAAAGCAAATGCATCAGACTTTTTGGAAAGGACATAACTTTAAAATTAAAAAAAGTGAAAATATCAGTTGGGCTGAATCTGACTGGGACAGTTCACAAGAGTCACAGGAAACAGCGCAAAGCATCTCTCAGCTCTACAGACTCATCATTTTTATAACTCCCACATTTCTGTTCTGACTGTAGCAAGTTATAAAAGTTTGTTTCTGGATTTGGGAAAACGTGTCAGTGGGACAGGCCTTGCGTTGCCATGCAGCACCGTATGTAATATTGTTGTTGACTTTATTTAACAATGCTCATGACTGTTATTTACTTTTAAAACTTTTATTTAGTATAAACTTTAAAAGTGATTTAGTCCATATCCAGAGGCACTGCTGGCCTTGTTTATGAGGCTGGGCAACAATGGGGAAATCATTGTTTAGAGAAAATCAGAAACACATTTTTTTTTTTTAAAGAGAGGCCTCACGAGATTTGCATCTACATGCACTTTGATTTTATTCAGGGAAACGTTATTCATATTTTGTAAATGTTAAATATGACAAATAATTTGTGCTATTCTACTTTTTACTTCAACGTGGAATTATTTTATTTATAATCTATTCTCTTATTTATTATTTATTTACTGATTGATCAAATTATCTGTATTCAAGTAATGAAGCGCTTAACCAAAGTGACTGTGAACTAGACTCAGAGTCTAGTGGGTTGGGGATTGCATCTCATTGCTTTGATTTCTTTCATTATCAACTACTGCAAATAATAATAAAAATAATAATAATAAGGAAAAAGATGCAATTTTGGCTCATGTTGTTTGGGTATTTTTTGTGCTTATGTAGGAAATAAAAAATACCATATGTACTGTGCTGTGTGTGCAGTTGTCAGTCACAAACAAAACTATGAATCTGCAGATAAATGGAAAGGTAAAGCTTCCACAATAAATATGTGCTCTTGATATTTTTTTCTGTTATATACACACACACAGTGCTCTAGTCCATTAAGCAAAACCATCTGGCCAGACAGAAAGCGCAAACACCTGTACAAGAGTCACCTGTAAGTGGGTTACCTGGTTGAGGAAAACAATTAGCCATACAGAATAATTCTTATTTCCATGAGCACCGCCCAGTCACCCCACACATTACGGACTCTTAGCAACTGGTTGCAGGATGAAATTGTAAGATATAGTTACTCAAAAGTACCCCCTAGTGGTCCATGGGAAGATTTTCAACTTATCTAAACAATATTGTATTACCCTAGGGATCTACCTGGAATGAGGACAGGGAGAATGGACCCAAGTGCAGAGACGAGACAGGAGGCAGGAATCCAAACAAACTTGAGGTTTAATTAAACATTGAAGGAATTGATGATATACTGGAGAACTCTAACTAAATTAAAGTACAAATACACACTGAAGTAATAAACAAACTAAAAGTTCAATAATACACAGGAGAAGTTCAATAAACAAAGCTAAGGCCAATAGTTTAAATGGCAAGACAAACACAGAGGCACACAAACACTAGGAACAACCATTCGAGACAGGGGAAAGTTAACAGGAAACAGGCAGCTTATATAAGTAATGAAACTTGGCACAGGTGAAATTACTAAGACAATAAAACAATCAAGCAATCACACAATGAAATAATCAGGATCCAAAACTAGTCCAATGTTGCCCTCGAGCGAGCAGCAGCTATGACACTATCAGGAGTGATTTTCTCGCTAGACGTCATTTTGATCACTAGCCACTGGCCGCTCATGTGGCCGTTCTCACACAAGCAGCTTTTGGGAAGAGCAGGTTAGGTTGTGCACGTAAAGCTATCAAGTTTGTAGTAGAGTGAACTGAGACGAGCCCATAGAACACAAAGCAAGTAAACTACTATCAATACATTGACAGTAAATCATTTGACTTGAACAGCACGTTCGCACTCACATTACACAAACTAGCTAACATTAACTTTGCCTTTCTAACTAGCTGGCGGCAATTAACTTACTTTTCATTTCATTGCACATAATTAATAAAAGTCACCAGGGATCCCCATTATTTCTGATATTTTGCGCCATGCATCATTCTTTTTGTTGCCATCCCTTTATACAAACGGATGCATCGTAAAGTTTGGGAAACCCAGATACTGCATCAATTAACCTCCTCCATTTTGATACAGAACAAATTGAACGTAGGAACCAAAAACATGCATTTTAGTTTACAGTGGGGAGAAATAAGGACAAACCAAGTTGTCCATCCCTCCTAATTTGCATAAAGCTAAAGTCTGTTCAACTTTCTTTCGTTTGCTGAGCATACTGACTGCGCCACCAATGGTCGATTCGCCCTACGTCGCCTACTGTTGCCAGCTCCCATTGATAATGAATGACTTCCAGCCGCTTTCTTTGCTTTCGTCGCTGAGTGGAACAGAAGCTCCCAAAGTTCCCAATGTTCCATTGTTAGCTACGCATTATTCTTTCTCTCACATCAACTCTCCTTTCGTGTCTCGTTTTTTCCCTGTTTTACACCTGCTGTCGTTAGTGTCATCCTCTACTGTGTGAATTCTGTATTGGCTCTGCACGCTTACCTGAACTCTTACAGCTTGTGCCCCCAAACCCCCTACCCCACAATGTCTCAGGTCTCTGCTCTTTTATCTTGCAGGCCAGCGTTGTCAAGGGGATAAGTCCCTTTTCTGCCGTATGGAGGTCCTAAACCAGTACTGCTCCCTTCCCAGCTACAAGCAGATGTGCTGCAAGTCCTGTAACAAGGGCAACCACACCACCAGTCTGAGTCCCTCTGACCCCATTGGGTATACCACAGCTCCTACTCACACAACCAGGGAATATACCACAGCTCCTACTCACACAACCAGGGAATATACCACAGCTCCTACCCACACAACCAGGGAATATACCACAGCTCCTATCCACACAACCAGGGAATATACCACAGCTCCTACCCACACAACCAGGGAATATACCACAGCTCCTACCCACACAACCAGGGAATATACCACAGTTCCTACCCACACAACCAGGGAATATACCACTGACATTAGGCACACAAACAGAAAGTATATCATAGATATAAGTCACACAAATAAGAAGCATACGACAGCTCATGTCCAAATATCCAGGAAGCAAAACACATCTGGATATACAACCAGGATGTACCCCTCTTTTACCAGCTCCATCACTGCCAACCAACACACAACTCTCAGGCCTACAACAGCCTTCAGTGACATTACATTTACTAGCACCACACTGGCCACCAGCATGGCAGTTGCCAGTACTTCTGGCATTAGAAATGAGGTCACAATGGCCAGTGTCAAGACACCCAGAAGATCCACCATTGTGATGCAGCGTACAGTTGGCATGGAGACCACCACCACCTTTTTTCCCAGCGGTAAAGGAGAGACCAGAGAGAAGAACTACATTGGTCGGCCATACCCAATCACAAGAGAGGACAGAAAGCTCTCCCAGAACCACTTTATCGCCAGAAAGACTCACCGGAATGGTGAAAGGACGCAGAACAGAAGAATTCAGGAGCTCCTGGCTGAGAAACGGAAGCGGGACTTGCTCCTCAGAAAAACTAAAAGAAAAGTGGGCATTTGATGGATATTCCTACAGTTTATCTTATAGAGACAAGACTATTCAGTCCAGCAGTGACACATGAGACACATGGGGTTTCAGAATGGGGGGGTTGGGGAAATGAAATGAATCAGTGGCTAATAGGTAGCCCTAATTGAAATCCACAGATCTTTAATGAAAAACTGATCAAAACCAGGTTCAGGACAGTGATTATATTTCATTTTAAAGTACGTTCTCTGCCCTCCTGTTTGAGGCTCACCTTTTTTTTCACAGAATGTAATTGTTTTAGTACAAAGCTGCATTGCTAATCTGCAAGGTACTGAAAAAAGGAAACAACAAGGTTACAGAAAACAATGATCACAGGTTGTGGTATTGATGCAGCTGCCATTTCACATTTTGAAGGAATGGTGACCAACTTTATGGGGGACAAACCTCTGGCAGTATTTATTTGAATAAATTAACAGTGTCCACTTCTTCAGTCAAGAGATATTATTGAGGTAATTCCAATTCAGGTGTTTGTACATTATGGTAGGCACATTTTGTTACAGCACCTTCCTATTAATAATCTGTAATCTTGATTTGACAAGGTATCTTTTGTGAAGAATCGAGAGCACAAACAGTCCAAATGAGTATTCACACTCATTAATCACCTTAGACCTTACACACACATTGGTTCTAGTGTGCTGCTGAAAAGTATTGATTAATTATATCTACAAGGTCAAACATTGGATTTTCTTCTGTGTACATTTTTTGGCCCCCAAGAGGAATTTTGATTATAAGATTTTTTTTAATATAATTTAAAAGACAGAGCTCATGGTGAGAACCCAGCTAGCATGTTATGTTTTTTGTGCATTTTGCAACGTTGGCGATAAGATGGATGCTTATGTTGAGAAGAACGTCATACCTACAGTGAAATATGATGGCAGATCTTTGATGTTATTAGGTTGTTTTGCATCTACTGGTCCTGGGGCTCTTGTTAAGGTTAATGGAATCATAAACTCCAGTAAGTACCAAGATATTTTAGCCAAAAGAAATATGCTGTAAATAGACCTTTCAGCAAGATAATGATCCCACGCATACAATCCAAGATCTGTTTGTTTTCATCGTTCATCGAAAACTAATACAACATTTTTACTCATAAGGTATTTGTTATTCAAGAACGTCATAAAACACTGATACAAATTTAAAAAACTTTAAGAAAGGATTTGAGAAAGGATGGTATGAAATTGAAATATGTATTCATATTTTGTTTGCACACCATTGCCTTTCATTTCCTCAAAATGTTGTTACAACATATTTTAAATTTAAGTTTTAGTACATGGACACTCCTAATACAGTGTGAGTTGTTTCGGTCTTGTAGCAATTCATACTGGATATTGACATAATTAACATGGTCCTCTATGTGTGCTTGTTGCTACTGCAGGTGCTTTAATCTTCAAAACGGACACTTCCTTTGCAAAGGTTTTTGCAGCTGTTTGTAATTATGTCAACAGAGCTTAGTGAAGTAGTTAGAGGTCAAATTGTTCTCTTGAGTAAAAATGTGTTAGTTTTCAATGAACGATAAAAACAAACAGATCTTGGTATTGGATTCAGACATTTGGACCCCACTGTACCTCAACATCAACAAGGAAGTGGTTAACTGAACACAAAATTTCTGTTTTGCAGTGGCCTTCTCAGTCTCCAGACTTGAACCCAGTTGAAGATTTGTGGTTTGAATTGATGAGGGCAGTCCACAAGTACAGACCAAAGGATCTAAAGGATATTTATTCTGTATGGATGAATGGTGAAAGATCACCGCACTATATTCACCCATCTCATTAAACACTATAGAAGACGATTTAGTACCCTTGCAAGGGGAGGGTGCACAAAGTGCTGAAAATGGGTGTGAATAATTGTGACACATTTCATATGTTAAACAAAATCTTTTTCTCTGAGCAATTGTATTAATTTAAAGTAATGTTTTTTCCATTTTGTGTGCATACAATATAGATCATCACCTGTATTGTTTATTTTATACAGCCTTCTTTGCTCATCTTTATCAAGGGTGCGAATAATTTGAGGGTACTGTATTCTGCTTCAGGAAACAGGGTCACTTTCTGAGGTCCTTCTCTTAGGTCAACACCATCTGTGACTGATAAATCAACCTCTCTTTTTTAATAAGTGGTCAAATAACTCCCCAGAAAGTTTCCAATTTTAATTTTTTAATTTTTTATTATGTGCCAATATGCTACTCAAATTCACAAAAAGCTTTGCGTATCATCACCGCACTCAGCAGTAAGTTTTTATTTTGGGGCCCTCATTCAATCTCAGCACACCTGGAAGTGATGCAGATGTTTTCATCTATAATCAGGTGGGCTGTCCATGTCTCCTATCCCCCCCAAACATAATTTAAATAAAATTAAATTAAAATAGCAAGCACAAGAACGCAGTGTTGAGTTTGTCATTTTGGTGATTTCTGAAATCGCCAGACTCACCAAATGCATGTATTTAATTTTTTTTATTTTTGTTCATGTTTTTATTCCCCATTTTCTCCCTATTTTAGTTGC
This sequence comes from Aldrovandia affinis, assembly GCA_029706075.1. Classification (NCBI taxonomy): domain Eukaryota; kingdom Metazoa; phylum Chordata; class Actinopteri; order Notacanthiformes; family Halosauridae; genus Aldrovandia; species Aldrovandia affinis. Next base: position 163,924 of record JAINUG010000204.1, on the reverse strand, counting down.
CAGTTATACCCTCACTTTTTCATGTCAATTATCCCCTCCCTTGTATGAGAGGTCCCTGCCATAGTCCTGAGACCGGTAGTGAGTGCTGCACCGCCTTCTCCAAGCCGCGACCACGGTCACCATTACACACAGGACCACTTATATATGCAGCGAGCTCGTATCGGCTTCCCTAGCCCCTCCCTGGCACGGACAGCCTATTGCCGAACACCTAGATAGAATCTAACTCTGGTCACAGTGGGCAGCATTGAGTATGTATTTAATCTGGAGTTCATGTTGAGAACAAACGGTGATTGAACCCTAGCCTTGGTTTTCTTCTTATTTATTTGCAAGCTGGTGCTATGCTGCCATTGCCCCATCTTCAGGACACGCTGTCAAGCCATCTGACGTTTATGGCACATTTTATATTTGCTTCTTTGAAATGGAAAAGAAAACAAGGTTGTCCTATAAGGTTGTTTTATTATATAAAAAAACTTGCTAAAGATTATATAAAGTAATATATAAGACTCTGGGCCCTATTTTCGTGCCGGCGCTAAGTGGCGTTATGCCCTAGCGCAGGTGAATTGCCAGTTTCGTCTGTCGCAAACTGAATATTTCCTGTCTCCGCCGAGTTTGGCAATTTTGCGGTGCACAATGAAGGCGTTTGCATGACTATGGGTTGGGCAGCGCAATAGGGGATGTGACAGTGAAAACAGCCGGCGCTATGCAAGTTTGATGTCAAATAATGAGTTTGCGTTAATGTCCAACTAGACCACCTCTTATTGCAATTTGATGACTTTATTGATGCGCACATATGAACATAAGGTTATCTGAAATCACATGAGAATGTTTTGTGAATATTGTTAATTTCCCCCCACGTTGAGGCAAATTGTCCAATCCATGGGTAACTTGCAAGCATAATCAATTAAGCTAAAAACAATTTCACCACAGCTTGTGGTTATTCAATGCACAGACATGAAAGACTGAAGCCAGCAGGCCATCCATCGCTACCGTTCAGTAAGATACACCTGTTAAATAAATATATGTTTGTATGCACATTGTTTTTCTTATGTGAAATGGTTTTATTCTTTCCATTTGCACTACAGACAATGGAGTACATAATTGGATGCCGAAGGCGATAACGTGAGCGATACCCTGGGTTTGGTAGCCGGTGTTGGCCAGACAGCTATCAGTTCGGCTGTACATGCAGTTTCTTCCAGTCTTGTCAAACATGCAAATTAGTTTATTACTTTTCCTACACCCGATAGCCAGCAGAGAACTAAACAGGATTTGTATACGCAATGTGGATTCCCTGGGGTCTTGGGTGCCATTGACTGCACACACATGCAGTTGCACACACCATCTGATCACGGTATCATTTATGTGAATCGGAAGGGGGTCCACTCCATTAATATCCAGGTGGTTTGTGATGCACACTCCAGGGTGATGCATGTAGGCCTACTGCATGACGAACATAAATGAAACTTGTTGAGTTTTTTTATTTATTGCTTTCCATTTAACAATTACATTGAAAATAAATGTTGTTTTTTAAGTTGGAAAGCTTACAAATAAGGAAAAAAAAGATGGTAAAATAAAACACTTTCTTTTAACAATGTAGGTCTCAAAATATAAACTCAAATCATGAAAAGAACAAATTAATGTGCGCCTTTCCCCCTCTGATTCGTGCGCCAACTTTTCCGCACCTCCTCGCTCTCCTCTTTTGAGAAGCGCTCCTGGCGCAGCCGCGCAAAACTGTCATCCATTTCAGGAAATTGCCAATTGCTATAGCGTTAGCGCACTGGTATTTAAAGGGATAGAATATAGGTGTTCTGATTGGCCATTATGAAACCCCCACCACACACACATGTATTCTTTTAAAGTTAATCCAACCTCTTTTACAACTGTGCCAGAGGTGCGCTATTGTCCTAAGTCACGAAATTACAGAAATTGCATTAGACACACCCTAAAGCGCCACCGTCTTCGCTTTGCGTCTGCATTACCGACACCATCCTAACTCACCAAAATAGGGCCCTATATGTGTTTGAAAATAAAAGTAAATTAATTGTAATGCTAAAACGATGTGGGACTATTAGAAGAAGCATGTGGTGCTTTTTTTTTGCTGTTTAAGAATAATTTGACTGTTACCACCTGGCTCTCTGTGTTTCTCCCCATACAGTTGGTGCTGTAGGTTGTCTTTAATGTGTATCAGTGTGAATTTCTGACTACTTATTTTTACAGTTGATAAATTAAGTAATAAGTAAAGTGTTAGAGACCATATCATTCATTTTTGTTACCTACATTTAAAAATATATTTTTGGGCCTATTGCATCATAACATGAAGTTCTTCTCTGATGATACTTCTCTCACCGCTGTTTAATTTCATATTCACCTTGCAAGACCTGCAAAAAAATACTTACAACAAAAAAAGAATGCTTAAGATTTACTTGTGCAATAGCTGTACATATGAATCAGAACTTTATTTTTAACTGGACGGAAATGGACACCATCCGACGCAGTGCAGCAAGCTACATCAGCCCTGAGGCACAAAGACATTGTGGGGCATGTCCAACAGGGAAGAGGAGGCTTTGGCTTGGCGGCAAGGGAACCAACTTGGCGCAAGGCCTCAACATCGGAACGGAGGAAACTGGTGGTCGAGGAGGTGCGCCGAGAGGAGGAGACTGCAAGAAGTGCAAAGGCTGTCTCTCTAGCTAAACAGGGGCAATGGATGCGATGGGAGGGCATGGAGAGGAGAAAGATCAGCTGGAAGGAGTTATGGGAAATGGAAGCTAGCAACATCAGCTTTATCATCAGGGCTACATATGATGTGCTTCCATCGCCAAAGAACCTACATCAGTGGTATGGCGAGGACCCAACCTGCGCCCTCTGCCCAACTCCAGCGACCCTCAGACACATCATGACAGGTTGTAAGACCAGCCTCACGCAAGGCCGTTACACCTGGAGGCACAACCAGGTCCTCAAGAACCTGGCATCAGCTCTTGAGAACAAGAGGAGTGCAATCAACGCCTTGCCCCCGAGAGCAAACAACCCCATGAAAACTACAACATTCATCCGGGAAGGACAGGAAAAAAGACCCAAACATCCTTCTATCAGGCCAGAAACAGGTCACCTATATATGGCCCGTGACTGGAAGATGCTAGTAGATATCGGCCAGAAACTAATCTTTCCACCTGAGATTGCTTCCACCAACCTTAGGCCAGACTTGGTACTCTGGTCCCCTTCAAGAAAATCTGTCTATATCATAGAACTCACAGTCCCATGGGAGAACTCGGTTGAGGAGGCCTATGAACGCAAGAAACTGCGCTACACAGAGCTGGCAGCAGACGCAAAACAGCGTGGCTGGAATGCCAAAGTCTACCCAGTCGAAGTGGGATGCAGAGGATTTGTGGCTTCTTCCACCATCAGACTGCTGAAAGATCTAGGAAGCCATGGACAGGCTCTGCGGCAGACCGTCAAAACACTCTCAGAAGCGGCTGAAAGAAGCAGGCAGTGGATATGGCTCAAGCGGAAGGACCCTTGCTGGGCTTTAAGAACATAACCTGAGAACCCTGCACCTGAGAACCCCCAGTTGAGATCCCTCCCTGAGGAGGGTGTAGGAGGTATGCGGTCAGCATTAGGCATGACTCAGGGAAAAGGACTCCCCTGCCATGCATAGTCCCTTGGGATGTCTGCCATTTCACCAACAAGGCAAACCTCAAAAGTGATTGGGCATGGGACACAAGCTCAGGCTTGATCACCCTGTAGCTGGCCACCTTTGAGGAGGGTGTATAGTGTTGAAAGGCCGAAACACCCAATGATCTGAAGGCACACTACTGATGATGTGTCCCGAAATAACAACGTGACCCAATTTAAGAGATACACCTCCCATGCCACTCTTAATCTCAAGGCTAATCTCATATGAGTGCATAAGATCTATTGGCACAATGGACAGTCTAACATCACGTCCCGTGTTTAATGATTCTTTAATATTTATTAAAACGTGTAAAATTGTTTGGTATTTTGCACACTGGTTGTTGTGTGAATGTTTTTATTTATTTATATATATATATATATATATATATATATATAAACCTAATGGATCATTCATTATTTATGTTAAACATTGTGCAATGTTTTTACCTCCTCTGGGAAACTCCCCATGATTAGCACTATTAAACCATGCAGTCCCACATATTTATAAAACCAGACTAATATGTCTGTGTTTGCCCACCATGTCCAAAGGATCATCGAAGCATCATGGCTGACCAATTCATTAAACACTCTGAACCTCACAACCTTATGAACCAGGGGATCCCAAACTGTGGTTCAGGGGCACACAGGGTTCCACAGGGGGGTTCTTCACGGTTCCAATATATTTGTTATACTTCCGTATTTCACAAATTACATATTTTACATTTTCAGATCAAATAAACGTGTCCTTAACAAGACCATAAAACCAAGGATCCTGACTCACTGTTGTCATTAAAGATTCCAAGTTACTTTATAGAGTAGGGACTGATGTCTTTATCAGATTCATTCAGAACTGGCCTCTCTATAACTGTCCACCTAATCTTTCCCCGATATTGTTTATTGGGATCCCCATTAGTTGATGCCTTCAGAAATATGTACAAAATATCAAAAACGCCCCAAGACCTTTTAAACTAAAAAATGATGCATCTATCAATCTCTATCTATACATATATTCATATTTAGAAAAAGCTTTCGTTTTTTTAATTTGTCATTGTAGAGTATTTTGTGTTGATCAGTGGCAAGAAATTCCAATTAAATCTATTGTTTCCATAAAGTAAGTAAAATGAAAATGAAAATACTTTTTATACCCACTGTATACAGTGCCTATAGAAAGTCATCATACCCTTTTGAAATAGTCACTTTTAACGCTAGATACTCTAGGGACAGCGTCCTCAGACAGTACTTTCTGCTCAAGTAGGCCGGCCGTAACTTTGGTTTTAAGGACCAGTTTGGTGTCCGAGCGAAGCACCTCGATTTTAAAATGATCCGCAATCAATAGAAGGTCAGCTTTCCTGCAGCTGTCGAACTGTTCGATCGTCGGGTCATCAAGGAACCTGCCAAGTTCGAACTCCATGGCAACGTATCAAAACGTTCGATTCAAAAGAGAACAAGTTTTACCACTGCTGCCAACGGCAACGAAATACCGAAAATAAACTGGTACGGGTATATGGTAAATGGCAATACAAACGCTACTAAGAAAAGTAGCGTAATTCAAAACGAATACAACAAACTATTTACTACAACCGGGACACAATGTTGCATAAAGCAAAATAACACTGTTACTAAATTCAAAGCTGGCACCACTGTAATCCCCGCGGGACGTACAAAGCAAAGTAACACTGTTAATTCCCAAAGTAGCCTAATAGCATGAAGAAAAACAAAACGAATACGACAAACTATTTACTACAACCGGGACACAATGTTGCATAAAGCAAAATAACAGTTACTAAATTCAAAGCTGGCACCACTGTAATCCCCGCGGGACGTACCAAGCAAAGTAACACTGTTCCCAAAGTAGCCTAATAGCATGAAGAAAAACAAAACGAAATATGCGACTTACCCCCAATTGTTACGGATAGAAATCAACCTGCGTTGTAATAACCAGGCGTACAATATCGGACGTAACACTAAGCCACTTAATCAATAACCACAACCCGTAAGGAGTACCAGTGAAACAGTGGTATAGAAAAGTTAGACATATATTCATTAATATGAATACATTTGATGATTGTTCTCTATTTATAACATGGAAGTCCTTTAAAAGACAAAAACAGGTTGTAAGGTCTCACCGGGTAGCCAGCTAGCGGTTCCAGACCCTCGAAGATGATAGGGGAGGTTTTCTCCTCGGAGTTCCCAAAAATGGTATTACGAATAACAATATTTATTAATTAGCAACTAGGCGGATAATCAGAGTAACGCAATCACCAAGCTGTAATTAACAATGTCGTAAAGGGAACTGCTGGCATTCCGGTGGCAACCACTATATATAGTCCCGCGTCTTTTTAAAAGTCTCCTCCGTGATGTAGCCAAGCGATGTCCAGCCGCATCTTCTCTCGTCAAGTTGCTTGGACACACGCAGGTCCCAGCAGGGCAGTGACGTCATCTCCACCTAACGGGGAGAAATCAAGGAAACACAGCAGCAGGCAAATCCATAAGGAAACACAAAGTCATGCCAACACAAAGTAAAGGGATGTAACATCCATCCACAGATGTTCTATCGGATTTAGGTCAGGGCTCTGACTAGGCCACTCAAGGACATTCACCTTTCTGTCCTTTAGCCACTGCGTTGTTTATTTGGCGGTGTGTTTTGGGTCGTTGTCGTGCTGGAAGGTGAACCACCTGCCCATCTTCAGCTGTCTAGCAGAGGGCCACAGGTTTTCCTCAAGAATTTGGGTGTACTTGGAAGCATCCATTTTCCCTTCAATCCTGACCAATTGCCCAGTCCCCGCTGAAGAGAAACACCCCCACAACATAATGCTGCCACCACCATGCTTCACTGTAGGTATGGTGTGTTTTGGGTGGTGTGCTGTGTTTGGTTTCTGCCAAACATAGCGCTTGGAGTTCAGTCCAAAAAGTTCAATCTTGGTCTCATCTGATCCTATAACCTTTTGCCACATGGCATCAGAATCTTCTATGTGTTTCTTCGCATAACGTAAACGAGACTCAGTGTGACACTTTTTCAGAAGAGGCTTTCTTGCCACCCTGCCATACAGGCCAGCTTTGTGTAAAGCTTGTGAGATTGTTGTCACATGCACAGATCGCCCAATCTCTGCCATTAAGGCTTGTAACTCCTTCAAGGTTGCCATTGGCCTCTTGGTAGCTTCCCTGATCAATCTTTTCCTGGCTCGGTCATCCAGTTTGGAGGGACGGCCCTATCTTGGCAAGGTGTGGGTGGTGCCATATGCCTTCCACTTCTTAATAATACTCTGAACGGTACTCAGAGGGATAGTTAAAGCCTTTGAAATCTTTTTATATCCTTCTCCTAACTTGTGCCTATCCACAACTGTATCCCGGAGTCCTTTTGAAAGCACCTTTCCAGCCATGGTGAAATCTTTGCGTTACCATGCACTACTAGGAGTGGAATCCTCAAGGAACAGCTGATTTTATTGTTAAATAATCAAAACCACTACAACTGATGTCAGGTGGAGGCCAATTAGCTTGATGTGTGATCTGGAAGGTGATTGGTTATACCTGAGCAAGTTTATAATGGTTATTCTAAGGGGACTGATCACTTTTCCAACCCTGTTATTCTAGTTCTTCATTTTTTTTAGTAATTATCAGACATTTTTTTTTTTTTCACTTGAATGTTGTAAGGCAAAATGTGTAAATAAAGCTGGAAAAGATAGATTTGATGTACTTTCATTTCAGGCTGTAAGACAAAAAAAGTGACTATTTCAAAAGGGTATGATGACTTGATGGCGAGGATATATATATACACTATATGGCCAAAAGTCAGTGGACACCTGACCATCACACCTATATGAGCTTGTTGGACATCCCATTCTAAAACTATGGGCATTAATATGGAGTTGGACCCCCCTTTGCAGCTATGACAGCTGCCACTCTTCTGTGTGTCTGTGGGAATTTGTGCCCATTCAGCCAAAAGAGCATCTGTGAGGTTAGACACTGATGTTCGACGAGAAGGCCTGGCTCGCAATCGGCGTTCTAATTCCTCCCAAAGGTGTTCAATGGGGTTGAGGTCAGGGCTCTGTGCAGGCCAATCGAGTTCCTCCACACCACTCATCTAACCATGTCTTTATGGACCTCGCTTTAAGCACAGGGGCACAGTCATGCTGGAACAGCAAAGAGCCTTCCCCAAACCGTTGCCACAAGGTTTGAAGCGCCCAATTGGCTAAGATGTCTTTGTATCCTGTAGCATTAAGAATACCCTTCACTGGAACTAAGGGGGGCGGCACGGTGGTGCAGTGGATAGCACTGTCGCCTCACAGCAAGAAGGTCTCGGGTTCGAATCCAGGCCGGGGGCCTTTCTGTGCGGAGTTTGCATGTTCTCCCCGTGTCCGCGTGGGTTTCCTCCGGGTACTCCGGTTTCTTCCCACAGTCCAAAGACATGCACGTTAGGCTAATTGGAGAGTCTAAATTGCCCGTAGGTATGAGTGTGTGAGTGAATGGTGTGTGTGCCCTGCGATGGATTGGCGACCTGTCCAGGGTGTATTCCTGCCTCTCGCCCGGAACGCATGCTGGGATAGGCTCCAGCACCCCCCCGCGACCCTGACCAGGAATAAGCGGCTTAGACAATGGATGGATGGATGGATGGAACTAAGGGGCCTATCCCAAACCCTGAGAAACAGCCCCAGACCATTATCGCACCACGGGCTTCAGCACTCGTCAGCCCCGCTCTGTGAGTTTGCATGGTATACCACTTCGTGGCCGAGTTGTTGCTCCTAGGCGCTTCCACTTCACAATAATAGCACTTAATTGACCGGGGCACATCTAGTAGGGCAGAAATTTCACAAACTGACTTGTGGCAAAGGTGGCATCCTATGAGTGTCACGTTTAAAGTCACTGAGCTCTTTACGAATCATTCTGAATTCTAAATGTTTGTCTGTGGAGATTGTATGGCTATGTGCTGGATTTTATGCACCTGTTGGCAATAGGTGCGGCTGAAACACCTGAACTCAATAATTAGCAGGGGCGTCCACTGACTTTTGGCCATATAGTGTATATAGAGTATATAGTGCTTAATTTGTAAAATAAGAGATGCCGGGGCTCAACTCGCCTCCAACCACACGCATCCAGAGCGACTTACAGTAGTGAATGCATACATTTTTCAGTATATGTGGCCCCAATGGGAATCGAACCCACAACCTAAGAGTTGTCAACGCTCTACCTACTGAGCCACATAGAACCACCAAAATGCCTTTGCCGCTCCGTGTGTGAATGATGAGCTATATCAGGAGTGC